>CM046427.1:48777763-49377763 GCA_025506505.1 Flaveria sonorensis | reverse complement strand
TGTATTTGATTTAAATGCTGCATCGTTTAAGAAGAACTTTTGTTAGTATATGTCCATCGTTCAAAGCTATTGATATTAATTTATAATAGTGATTGTTAGTTACACAAGCTCACATAAGACGAGCTACATAATAGTCATTGAGATCATGCATATATAAATTAATTTCATCACATTTCCACCTATTATATTCGGAATTTCATAGGTTAACAACAAACTATCTATTTGTCCTACGAATTGTAAGTTATCAAAAGATTGATCGACCATTGTTTATTAAAAATGATAAGAGTATATAAATAATGGAACCCTAACCCAGTGAGTTATTTTGGAAGGATAAATACGGGAAAGATACGCCCCTCAGTTTGAGCGGTAGAAGTACAAAGTGAAAAGTAATTAAAACAATTTTTTAGCATAGTAAAACAATTATAAGATCTAACTAAGAAAATATAAAACAAAAAATAAAATAGTACCACTGTTTAGTATGGACATCACTTGGTACATAATGTTTAATAGTTTATAGAAGAAAGTAAAGTTATTATTCTGAAACAATATAAAAATTGATTGCTAATATAAAAGAATATTACATAGAGTGGTATAGTTCTCTTTTATGTATAAAAGTCCTTTTAAACATCGGCGATAAAGTAAATTATCTGAAAATAAATATTAAGAAATCACGCGTAACTTTGCACCGCCAGCTGCACTTCTATCCAATTACACGGCTACGCATCCAAGTGAAATTATTTAGGAAGTATTCAAGAAGCTATGTTTTAGATGTGTGTATATTACATCCATTATATATAATATTAGAAAAAAAACTATGTATTATACAGGTAAAATAAATTTAATATGTTAAAACTAATATTTTTTATAAATATTTTGTATGTTGCATTTCATTAGCTATTAGTGAAATAAAAAATAGTGAATATTTAAGAAATTATAAATGAAATAATATAAATTTAGAAATTATATAATTATCTTTTAAGATAAGATACAATAAAAATCATATATTTTAGTATGCTTTAACAAATTATTAGAAAAAAAATTTATATTTTAGATATTTAATTGTTTAGTTTACTTATTTAAAATAATTATCATATACTAGGAGAAAGAGCCGGAAAACACAAATTTAAAGTTGACAGGAAGATGCCACGTGCCACCTCTAATCTTTTATTTATTATAGTGTATATATATATAGGGGCCGATACTATACAAAATCTAATTTTCGTGCGACGCGTACAAAGTCAACAGAGCGTGATAAGTGTTTTTGACGGAATGGTAGTTTCATCCGGGCTATATTTAAACATAAAAGGTACATAATTACGCAACTTATATTCATAATTATGCAAGTTATATCTATTATTACGCAAGTTATATTTATTATAACGCAAAGAAAAACTACTCACGTTATAAAAAATAATCACGCAAGTTATATTTCTAATTACGCAAGTTATATTCATAATTACGCAGTGTATAATCACACATTTTAGATGAAACAAAATGACTATAAAAGGACCAATCGGGTTTTTCAAATAATTCATTCATTTTATAGTTTTTGTGTCCCACGTTGATAAGAAAAAAATAGAGCGACCACTTACTATATAAAGTGAAGGCTCTAATTCATTGTTTCTTTGTCTCATATTGATAAATAAAATAATATGCGGACCACTTATTCTATAAAGTGAAAGCCCTATCTTTCATCCCACATTGAATGAGATAAAAAAT
This sequence comes from Flaveria sonorensis, assembly GCA_025506505.1. Classification (NCBI taxonomy): domain Eukaryota; kingdom Viridiplantae; phylum Streptophyta; class Magnoliopsida; order Asterales; family Asteraceae; genus Flaveria; species Flaveria sonorensis. Next base: position 49,376,044 of record CM046427.1, on the reverse strand, counting down.
TTAGATTAAAAAATGACTATAAAAGGATCCTTTAGCTTTTCCAAATAATTTATCAATTTCATTGTTTCTTTGTCCCATATTGATGAAGAAACAAAATTGGAGGGGCCACCTACTTTATAAAGTGGAGACATTAATCAAAACCATAAGTGAACTTGGTCTAGAGTACAGATTGGACCATTTGTATAGTCATCCCACTTTGATTGAGGAAATATATCTTATCTTATCCTAATTGTATAAAATAAATGAACCACCAATATATGTTGTCCCTCCATATTAGTTGAGAGAATGTTATTCACCTTCATCCTTAATATTGAAAAGGGGTTAAAGGATGTTACTCACCTCCATCCACAATATATAAAAGGGGACCATAAACTAGCATTAAACCCCAACTTTAGCGTCACAATGTGCGCGGGTATTATAAAATAAGAGAATGAAATTTCGATGAAAGAAATTACTATAAAAGGACCATTTGTTGTTTCAAATAATTAATTTATTTCATTGTTTCTTTGTCCTATATTGATAAATGAAGGGACCATCTACTCTATAAACTGAAGGCCCTAATTTCACTCTATAAAAGTGGAGGAACCACCTATATAGGTGGACAAGATATGGCAATTTCAATTTAATTTTAAGACACTTAAGAACATTGTTGTTGTATTTGATCAATTTGACAAGTTTGAGATTATATATATTAAATGTGCTTTTAATCCATTACCTTTGTCTCAATTTTTGCAGTTATGAATGTTAGAGTTTCAAAGATCACCATATACAAATCAAAAATAATTATATAATCTTGAATATGTATTTACAATGACTAAGTGGTGACAAAATAGATACACCTATGATAACACGCGGACAAACGAGTAAATAGGCAAAACGCGCGTGTCATGAATGTTAGAGTTTCAAAGATCACCATATACAAAACAGAATAATTGTATAATAAAAAATATGTATTCACAACGACTAAGAGGTGACAAAATAGATACACCTACGATAACACGCGGGCAAAAGATTAAATTGGCAAAATGCGAGTGTTATTAAACCATAAGGGCACAATTGACTCAGTGAATAATTTCGGGTACTATTCCTAAATGTCTTGTGATTATCAAGTCTCATTGTAATGTATTGACTTCACGTGAGTAGTTTGTATCCTTTGATATAATTACCATTCGTTTCACTACCCTAACATAATTGAACTTGGAACATGACGTTTCTTTGATGATTGAACGCGTGGTTCGAGTAGCAAAGCGCGTGGGTCATGCTAGTGTGTGTGTGTGTGTATATATATATATGGATACATATATACAGATATATGTACATATATGTGTGTAGATATATATACACTCAACAACACACATCACACATACAATTGATACTTGCTAATTGAACATTCTTTCGTCTCAGCTTCACCTCCTCCGAAACCAACCACACCAGTAAAAGACGACAAAAAACATGGTACTCCTTTGACATCCAAAAATGTAACAAATGAAGTGAAGGACCAACCTGCTACAAATGATTAGGATGGCGAATGGTGGTCAACCCATATGGATGAGATAAACGAGCTGTGCAAGCCTTTTGACAAACACCGACCTCCTTATCACATGTTTCCTGAATTCTATCGTATTACTATGTCATGTTCGGGATATTTTTAATATTTCGCTTTAAAAACTTAAACCCAATCCTTATCATTCCAAAGGGCATTCTCCTTTTTATTTATGAAAAAAAAGCTCTTGCTTCAAACCTTCTCTAACATGTATATGTTTTACCCGTGGTTACAGGGTCATGCATAAAAAATGTGACATTACCTTGATAATTATTAAAGGGTTAACCTCCAATAAACAAGTTACGCCAATATTACCTTCTTTGTTTAATAAAAAAAATGTGATCTGGTACCTATGTATGACCTCATCTTCGTTGTCACCCTTGCATCTACAACTGATCATTTAAATATTTTCAGGGTCGTCTATTGCAACAACGTACTTTTCATTAATCTAACATGATGCTTGCTCCAACGCGTGCGGACACCCACTAGTCTTTACATAAAAAAAGACATCTTACCCGTAATTAACTTTAATTGTTTTCTAATAAAATATGTCTAAACAAGTAAAGTGGATAAACCGGATATATCTTTTAATTTTTTGAACAGGATATATATCTTTCAATAAGCTAATGAAATTGAGAAAAATAATTTCCTATTTGGTCACTAGACACCCTATATAAACCACTTATTTTCAATTTGCCGCCGCCTCCTTCTACATTCTGCATTGAATTAGGGCACACCGTTATCTTTCTTGCCGGAGCTTCACCGCCGATTTCAATCTCCGTCAGTATCTCCGATCACTTTTCTACATATCGTACGGCACTCATTCTGACATATAGCTTTTTCTTTCTATTTTCTGTTTTACTCTGCAGTAATTGAAGCATCTGTTTCAAGGAGATACAAAGCTGCACGATGGCTCTCCGTTTTGAGGTATGAATTTGAATTATGTATCGATTGAGTTACAGGTGGATAGAGTCTATTATTGTGAGTTTGAATTCGGATTTCTTTTACCTTCGCCTTTGTTATCGTCTATGTTAATGAGCTTAGGGAAAATGGTTAATGGTGATTGAATTGATATGAGCATATTCTTTTTCTTAGACAGGAATATAATGTAGCTGTGAATTTAGTTAGTGTGGGTCAAAACAAGAGTTATTATTTATTTTCTCAGTTGAATCAAAATAATTTATTTCCATTAGTGCTTAATGGTAAAAGCAATTATAATACAATGAAGAATTAAGTATGGAGGATGGATTTGGTTTTTGATGTAGCATCTGAAAAAAGTTTTTTCGTTTTTGAACTTTTAATGGCTCAGTTTATTTCTTTAACATAGTCGAAAGTTAAATGAGATCGACTTAATCTACTTAGTTAACATATGGTTAAGTGAATGAGCCCAATTATAGCTCCGAGTAAACTGAGCTCAAACAAGGTCAGGAATTCAGGATTTACTAGCTTTTTGTTTAAAGATTTAGGAATCCGAGTTTATAAGCCAAAAGGTTTTGAATTGTTTCGAAACAGACTGAAAATATAGATGCTTTTCTGTCTATTTTTTGGCTGTGAAGGTTGAAGAGAGCACACACTATACCGTGTAAAAAGTCAAGGCATGAACTATATTATGTCAGAAAATGCGGGTGGCTGTACTTTTATGCTAGATACCAAATGATAATAAATTCATGACATAATGACTATTTGGTTGCATGACAATATATATAAATTATAAATGTGTCTTTGTCAATTATAAGTTTATAGTTGGAACTTTCTAACTGAAAAACCATTCTTTGGATTTTTCTTGCTAGGTTCTTGGGAGGTTCAATCGTGCTCGTGCTGCCCGGCTAACACTCCCTCACTTTGTTTGTGAGACGCCTTTATTTATGCCTGTGGGAACGCAAGGTCATAAATTCAAGTTAAAGCCCATGTGATATTGTTTCCTATTATGAGCATTATTATTCGGCCACATATAAAGACACACATTGCATGTTGAAAGCTTGCATTTCATTTGGTACATATGTATGTTTTTTTTTTTGCTACAGGGACAATAAAAGGTTTGACCACCCCCCAGCTTGAGGAAATTGGGTGCCAAATTATACTTGGAAACACATATCATCTGGCACTACGACCGACTTCTGAGCTAATAGATGAATTAGGTGGACTTCACAAATTTATGAACTGGCCTAGGGCGCTTCTCACTGATTCTGGTGGTTTTCAGATGGTAGTTCTTCACAACTTTGTTTTGCAATTTAGAGCTATGGAAAGTCATTTGTTCATACAACATTCGTCATACTTTTCAATGGATTACAATAGTGTCGTGCAGTGTGTCCTGATTCAATCAAAATGCATGTAATGACATGTGTTACCAAATTATAGGTATCAGGTTGGACTAATCTATTCTGTATGCTATCACCAAACAAATACGTTTATTCCCTTCTTTTCTCAGTGGTCTTATGCCCTCTCTTCTGTTCTTAAATGATACTTGTGAATTATGATGCCATATTTGCATACGTTTTTCACACTACATGATTTTACTTTGTATCTTCTAAATGGTTGGGGGTTGTAGGCTATTTAACCAAACTAAAAACACTTTCAGGTCTCATTGTTGCATTTAGCTGATATCACTGAAGAAGGCGTCACATTTCAGGTTCTCTCTCTCTCTCTCTCTCTCTCTCTCTTTCTCACACACACACACACACACATTACATCCTGAAAACTTTGGTTGATGGTTATTACATCTTGTGTTGTGCTCATTTCCTACTTTTGATTTAGTTATCATTAACATTTGATATTTATTCTGTAGTCGCCAGTTGATGGAAAGCCAATGCTCCTTACACCTGAAGAATCAATCCAAATCCAAGTAAGTAGTTATTGGTGCCAGTTGGGACTTTAATACTAAAGATCATTACCATTTGACTTAAGTGAAGTTCATTCGAAACCATGAAATTGTTGTGCTTCTGTATGACTAGAGTCTAGAGGCATTGTACATGTGTTGATTCAGTTTCTATACTTAGGATTGATCCTTGTTTATAAATAAAGGATGATGTTTATAAGTTTTGTGTAATCCCCCATACTAAGATGAATAGTCTCACATGATAATAAAATCAGGAAACTAAAAAAATAGTCATATATGGGAGTTTGTTGGGGTTAATCTTGATTGGGTCAAGTCAGGTCAACTTAGGTGTCATGGTTCTAGTATTTAGTTAGCAAGTAGTAGGCTTAGATTAAGGGTAGTGGAGTAATGCTACTTGTTTTTAGGAGTTCATGTTTACTTTCTATATAATGTAAGTTTTGAAGTATGAATGAAGGCAAGAGTTTGAGTATAATGTTGGGCTTGAAACCAACAATTGGTATCAGAGCACAAGGTTTAAAAAACAAGTGCTCGTTTGAGAGTCGGAAGAAAGAAATCACCAGAAGCAAGGCGGCAGCCTTGGCTACTGTCGCCTGAAGCAGGCTCTGAGGAGAGCAAAAAGAACGCAGCAGCAAGGGTTATTGATCGGAGAAATTCCGATTAATCAACAGCAAGTTGAAGCATCGTTGAAGCAAGATGCAAGCAAGAACAAAGCAGAATCTCGGTAAATAAAATCAGTTGAAAGAAGCAAGAAAGAAGGGTTCTAGACGACAACGATTGAAGAAAGAAGGCTTTGGGACGACAAATAGGTGTGGAGACGAGACTGCTACCGAATTGAAAAGGAAAATCGAAGTCGCATGCACATCAAGATTGAGGATCAATTGAATGAAAGCATGCAACTGTTAGGTCCATAGAAGAAAGACGATAAATAAAAGAAAGAATTTGGTCAAACTTGGGAGGCGGTTATCGTGGAATAAATAGCGAAACAGGCAAACTAGTTGTTAATTTAATTGGAGTTCATCGAAGAAACAAGCAAGCAACCTAGCATCCTGGTGGATTAATTAAATGCAAGTAGCCTGGCTAGCATTTGAAAATTAAAGTCACCGATGATAGTAGAAGGAAACGGGCAAGCAAATAAAAAAAACAAATTTCAAGAAAGAAGAAAACAACAGCAGCTGTTTCGGGCTCAATTTCGGGGGTGAAACGATAACCAAATCACACCTCATTACATTGGGGCAACCACAAGAATAGAGCAGCAAGCATGACAGCAGTTTGGTAATTTCGGGTTTGGAATCGAGGCCGATAGTGGTATACGAATCGGGTGTTCTTGAGCAGGTTTATGAGAATGAAAGCATAGAAAATAGCAAGAAAGAGGCATGTAGCAAGAGCAAAAGCAAGTAGTAAGTAGCAAGAGCAAGATGAATCGATTCAATCAAGCAAGAAGATAGCAAGCAAGGATAACACAAGAGATAAGAACTATAAGTTCTTAAAGCAAGTAGCAAGAATCGAACCTATGTGGTTCAATCAATGAGCAAGTAGTAAGAACCAAGATCAAGATCAAGGGGGTGAATGTTGGGATTAATCTTGATCGGGTTAAAGTCGGGTCAAATGGGTATGAGTCAACTCTAGGTTTTATTTAAGCATATGTTTATTTTATTGTTTGGTTATATGTAGTGGGTCAAAACATGGGATGAATGCAGAAAATTAGGAGATAATGTGCTAGATAGTGGTCACGTACTCGTGGACTTTTGGTTTTGTGAATCCAATTTAATGTTTTGCAATGAATGAAAAGATAGTTTGTGAGTGTGTAATCTTGAGCCTGAAACCAACAGAGTTTACATGGTACAGCAAAAAAATTTACTATTACAAATTCTTGAATTTATATGATAAAGTTCTACCAGTTTTCAAGAATGTAGGAATGTTTGTTGAAACACACACACACACACACACATATCCTTCTACAATGACAAGTGTGTGTGACTGTAGATCTTAAGGTTTCTGTTTATCAATCTTTTCATTTATAGATATAAAATCAATTTTTGGCAATGTGGAAACTAAATTGTGATTTTACCTTGAATAAACTTTTGGATACTTTCTCAGTTTGAACTTGATTTTGATCTTTTTGCTGCAATACTATATATCAACTGTATATCCATCTCTTGTAGAACAGAATTGGAGCAGACATTATTATGGCTCTTGACGATGTAGTAAAAACCACAATTACAGGTCCTCGGATCGAAGAGGCTATGTATCGTACTTTGCGTTGGATAGACAGATGCATAGCAGGTGAATATTTTAAAAGCTACTATTTTGAGCAGAGTGACAAATTTGTTTCTCAAGTTTAATGGAGAATGTATAGCTATTTGTTACATGTCTAAAATCTAAAGTATCCTATTACGTATGGACTAAGGGAATTTTGTCCAATTATGGTTGAGGTGGAATTTCAGTCATATCCATTATCTACTGATATCTCGATTTGGGTAATGTTCAATGATATTAACGTGTCACCTATGTTAATCTAAAAGATTTAACTAATAAAGAAAATAGGTCAAATGTCATTGGACTGTGCTCAAAACTTCAAATGCATTGAACTTCCCAACACTTGCGTAAAAAAGTTTAGATTATTTTCTAGCAACATATTAAGCACATCATGTTTTTGTAAAGCTAAAAAGATGAAAGGTGTTTGTGGGATGGCCAATTGTTTTAATCAAGTACCCTAACTACTCATTTTCTCTCCCTGATTAATATGATAATTGTTTTTGATGACAATGGACAAATAAGTAATTGTAATTTACTAACTTAAACACTATCCAAAATTGGAAATGTATGAATTTTCTTCAAGGCATATAATGGCAATAGATGCAGACATGCATTGCGGATTTCTTATTATTGAGCTTTGGTGTTACTATCTTAATTCTTAATTAAAATGAATATGCAGCTCATAAGAGACCAAAGGAGCAGAATTTATTTGGAATTGTACAAGGTGGTTTAGATCCAGTCTTAAGGTAGTGATTAGTAATTGGATTTATAATGCAGTCTATCTTCATTCATATAATTATCATCCATAATTCCATACTATTATATCAATCATATTTATAACCTTTTCTTAACAGGGATATATGTGTGCAAGGTTTGGTGGAGAGAAATTTGCCTGGGTATGTACACAACTTGCATATATCAGGGTTTTGTCTACTTGCTTCCTTCTTTTGGTTTCCGTGAATAATTTGGAATTCGTTAATTAAAATTTGATTTTGTTCTGCAACATACTCTCTGAATTTGGTCCAAATTGTGCTTCATAGTGAAGCTCATGATGATGATTTGGTATTTTGGACTCATTTACTCATGAATGGGTTGACCCATGTTGTTTTTGTCTCTAAGGGGTAAAATAAAAACATTAGTTGAAACGGAAAAGGGTCAAATGTGGATAGTCGTCCGAAGTGTACTTTTATGCAGAAAATCTCCTCAATCATTTTTATTCAAGAAAAGTTAGATTGTTATGAACAATTTACTTATAAACTAAAAGAAGTTACAATTATGGACGATAAGAGTTTCGCCCTTTCGGGTCAACCCACTGATACAAAAATTTGTACGTTACCCAGCCTGCCATTATGCCACCTCTAGTTTTATGCTTCAGAGTTGGTGTTAAGCACAAAGTCTACTTGTGAAACAGCTATGCAATTGGTGGCCTTGCTGGCGGTGAAGATAAAGATTCATTTTGGCGTGTTGTTGCACAATGCACAGCTTCACTTCCTGAAAGCAAACCCCGTTATGTTATGGTACTTTACTAATCAAGTTATCCAACTTTTAGCAGTGTAATCTTGTGAGGGTATTTTAGTCCTTGCCCTTTTCTACCTCCTAATATTTTGACATGACTGTATTTTGTCAGGGTGTTGGCTATCCACTAGATATTGTAGTTTGCAGTGCTTTGGGTGCTGACATGTATGACTGTGTCTATCCTACACGTACTGCTCGATTTGGCACTGCGCTTGTGCCTGAGGTATGATGTTACAACAGTAATATTTCCTTATATAAAACAATATATATTTTTTTGCTATTGAAACTCCACTCGTGTTTGTGCCTTTGTCCTTGTAATAAAATTCATGAACAATAATAGCCTTAATGATTTTGAATTTATGCACTGAAAAGTTGTAAGGTATTCTTAGTTATGTTGATTTAAGCTTCGGTAAAGGGTTTAATGATCACATATGAATGACCTGATTTCAGGGGGTTCTAAAACTTAAACACCAGTCTATGGCTGATGATACACGACCGATTGACTCAACATGCGAGTGTATGGTATGCTTATGAGTTATGATCATATATTTGGTTTTTAGAGTATACAATTTATATATATAGAGGTGCCAATTTTAACCCATTTACTTTATGGGTTCATTAAGGTCATGCTTTACCTCTTATGGGTCAATGGGTAAAACAAAAAATAGTTCAAAAGGAAACGTGTTGAAAGTTCCCAAAGTGTGTTTTAAATGCATAAAGCCTCTTAAATCTCTTTGTTAAATAAATCAAAGTATTACTGAAATAAATAATTGTTGTAATCATATATGACACAATTCGTTATTTATAAAAATAGTGAAAATATTGACAAATGGTGTTTTAGGTCAACCCTACCCATTTCAAACTGTACTGAAATATTACCCCCTTACGACTTGAACACATTACCAAAAACCACCTGACCCGGTCCAATTTGTCACCTATATATTCAACTATACTTTCATTTTCTTTATTTCTTTTGTTGCTTATAATGTAGGTTTGCAAAAACTACACAAGGGCCTATATCCATTGCCTTGTTACAAAAGACGCTATGGGTTCTCAACTTTTATCTTATCACAATTTATACTACATGATGCAGGTAATTACAAACTTCCAACTGTTTATATATTTCTCTCGAGCTTTATGATTTTCTTACCCGATTTGAACATTAATTTTATTCTAAAATTGCAGCTTAGCAGAAATCTTCATTCATCAATTATAGAAGGAACATTTCCAAAGTATGTTTGGCTTCTAACTTTTAACACAATATTCCCTTTCAGTAGTCCTAAACGTGTAGTTCCTACTCGACATGATAAATGCAAAAACTTTCCTTTTGGAACACTGCATAAGAAACTGCAACACTATTTTCCATTCATTTCATTGCAATAAATCGATGATGTTGATTTTGGTCCACATGTTTTCATCTGCAGATTTGTATGTGACTTCTTAAAGAAAATGGTATGCATACTTTTGGCTTGAGTTCTTTACGCATGTTATAAGTTACCATTTTCTACCCTATGGTGTGCGAAGTAGTTATGGTGTACAAACCAGCTCCAGAAGTTGATAGAAGTTGATACATGATTATATGGCATAAGGTTTCCTTATTTTTGTTATGAGGTTTTTTAAACATTTGAAAAATAGTCATTGCAGAAAAGTTTGAAATTACTTGTTTATTGCCATTTTAACGTTTTATGTGTTGGGGAGAAATGGAGATTAGACACAAAATAAAGATTATAGTAGGGTGTTAATAAACTGTTGAAACCAATCTAATTGTCCAGGCCAAAACAAGTGGGCTGGTTCGAGATTTATGCAGTACGGTTTACGGTTTGGTATTGGCGGTTTAAGTTTTAGAAGTTTGATGGTTTGGAACGTGAATCGGCTGTGTAAACCGAACTGGTTTTTTAACTTCTATTATTTTTTCAATTTTTGGAATATACAGTTATGCATATCTAGTATATTCATGAACAATCTGTATCATTTAAATTTTTTTCATACAAACTAATGATTTTGATAAATAAAATAAAAAGTTGGTTCAAAACTACCAAACCGCTAAAAGCAGCTATAACCCATTGAAGTTGCTAAACCATTTGATGATTTTCATTTCTTGTAGTTTCCTGAAGGGGATGTTCCAGAATGGGTCTGCAATGCAATGGAGGTTGCTGGTATTGACATCTCATCATGTTCTACCCCATTAGTTTCAAAGATACACTCTTCAAGCGGATAACTTGTTCCAAAAGTCATTACAACTAATTATATGCAGCATAAATTTTGTAACATATATGCTGCTGTTACTTCATAGTTCATCAGCTACACATACATTTAGATAGGCACAAGATGATTTTCCATGTTGGTTAGGTTTATATGTTAAACTTGTAACTGACTTCACTTGCTTACATCCTCTCCTTTATTGTTAACATTATTAAACCTTTTATACTATTTGGGTTTATGAAAATAATAATTGTTGAAGTTAGTTGTTGCCCCTTCGCTCCAATGGCTGCTTCTTATGCTCTTGAAATCTGCTTCGGCTCCCATCACTCCAGTTTGTCTGTTTAACCCCAAACTGTTCAATACTGAACTGGTGAAGAGGTTGAATTTTGGTTTAATTGATTAGATCCAAAATTTATAAACTAAGCTCATTGCCCTTTAAGCAATTACTAGCTGGCTTTATTTTTAGTTTCTTACAATACTTTGTTTTTGTTAAACGAAAAGTATAATAATTTTATAAAATACAGAAAATTTTATAATAGAATATTTGTCTGAAAAATAAAAAATCTTCTATATCAATTTGCAAACACTTCATTCTTGACACCGTTACATATTGACTCAAAGCTTAATGCAAGCATCCTAATAGTCACAATATTTTAAAGAATTGTGCCATCCACTGGTGGGGGTGGTTGGCTTAGACCCACCAACTTTCGTAATCTGGTAATATTTTTTGTTTTGCTCACAAGATGCTCATTTGTTAGTTTTTTATTTCATGAATGTGAACAACACCCAATTGTGAAGCACTCATCTCATTAACATTGAGTACGCCCAAAACACATATTGTATTTAAAGTCAAACATTCTTTATGTTGATATCCTCGTGTGTACTTGTGATATAAGACATTGCTGCCTTGGACTCATCCTCGTTTGCCCCACCATCAGAGAAAATAAGTGACTCAGTTATAATAAGCTCTAGATCAATTGGTTTAAAAGAAAGTATCCCATGACATTTCAATATGGAGTTTATGGGTTCGAGTTTTACTCGGTGTAATATGCTCTAAGTGGGCTAGGGGTTTTAATACAGTGGCGTTTAAGAGGCGGGTTTCCAATGGAATGGTTAGTGTGTTGGGTTTTCAGTGTTGTTTGTTTTTATAGGGCGTGAATGGTCTTTCATCAATGAGTTTATTTGGGTGTCCTGACTTAAAGTATTCGGTGGTCGTTCAAAAAAATATGAATCATTTATGAAATGAGATCCTAAATTTGTTATTTCATTTAACCGATTTATGCTATTAAGTTGTAACTTTGATGGTATATTCACTGGATGTGCCACCCAACTACGTACAAATTAATAATATAGAGGATTTTGCGGTTATAATTGAGTAGTGATATGCTACTCATTTTGCATGAACCTAAAGATTTGATTCGGGTGGTTGGTTGACGGGGAGTAATTTGGGGGTTTGAATGTTCTCGTCAATCATGTTGGTGGGTTTGGTTTACTTGTCTTGTATACCTTTTTATATATTTTTTTAAAGTTCAAATCTTATGAAGATCAAGGTTTTTAACAAATTATACTTCATACAAAAGATGTTAGCCATTGTTTTAATAATAAATTAAAGATGTACGAAGATTACACAAACAGGCACATAGTGGAGAGTTCACACAGATGCGTCTTTATCGTGCAACAACTAAAGCGACTGTTTTAGACCCCCAAATTAGAGAAGAAGACTAGTTTTATCTATATTTTTAGCTAAAAATATATGTGATAATCCAATCAATATTTGTGTTTTTGGTGATAAACGACAAGAGATAAAAGAAAATGATTGAAGGTTTATCGAGGTAGACGTTAGACGTATGAAACTTGGTTCATCGTGGTCGACTTACAAAACTGTTTTCTATTTACGGTTCTTTTAGGTTCATCAATTATAAATTCTTTTTTGCAATTAATCACATAATCTACTAATTATAATCACATAATCTACTAACTATTATTATCTTATCTTAATTTATGCTTAATTGTTTTAATCTACTATTGTTATTTTATCAATTTGATCTATTTTTGTCTGTTTTGATTTTTTTTACTTTAATATATTGGTACTTGTTTATTATTTAATTTGCTCTTTTGCAATTAATTTTGTTTTAGTTAACTAAGTTGTTTTCTGCCATAAGTTGTTTTCTTTCAAATTATAAATAATTTTGTTTATTTTGCCGGTCTGAGGCCCCAACTTTTAAGAATTATATATAGACGAAGGCTTAGAATTTTGTTTCCCTTTAGATCTCCATAAATGTTTCGCTTTAGATAATTTGATGGTAAATGATGTACTCTCAATCAAATGGTTTTGGGTTTAACATCTTCATTATACATGTTTGATGATGGTTTTCTTGATAATAAAAATTACTGTCGAATATGACATTAGGTAAGTCATCTTTTACTGATGCTTTGTAAATTAGGGTTTTTATTTAAACTTTATGGTTGATTAAGAAAAAAATAAAAGTGAAGAAGATGACAATAAGGGCGGGGTGGGTATTTTTTTTAAGAAGACAAAAGAGGGTGAATTTACTGGATAAACTCTCATTTGCGGATAACAAGGGCTGCTAACAACCTATATTAACTGTTGTTTAGTAAGACCATGGGTGACGATTAATGTTTCTTAATGGGCATTTTTCGCTAAGCCAACTCAACGTCATTCTTTTAGTAAAAAATATGGGTAATAGTTATTGCTATTCAATCATTATCAAATTATGAGATTCATGAGATTTTTTGTGAACATATGCGTTATGATGAAAACGTCACCCACCTATAACATTTTTTAATGCCAGGCGTATTGATGTAAGGATGTTTTAAGCTGCTATATTGTCCCATTTACATTTGGTTTTAGGGATAAATTTGCTTGCAAACAAGTTCATAGAAGCTGAACCCTTAAGAATCATATGCTAGAGATAAAACCTTTAATTTATTCAAATCACGTAGACAAAAATGTAATTACCAAAAAAAACTTTAGAATTTGAAATTTCATTCACTTTAACAATAGAAAGTCAGAAGCTACTATCCAGACTGAAGATTGACAAATTAACGCCTACAATTTTTCTTCTTGAAATTCTTCTTTTATTCAAAAAAAAAATAATAATAATAAAAAAATACACCACTAGCACAATTTTGATACATTACAGTTTATGCTTTGTATACCATATTAATAAAATAAAATATATTAAATATTCATCAAATATATTTTAACAAGTACAAAATGAAAAGTAACAACTAAACAACTAGCCACATCTAAGTTAATGTTTAGTAGTTTACTTAATAAAAAAATAAAGTAATAATTATTATTGAAAATAGTATTAAAAGTCAATTTTTAAACAGATAAACACAAATCTTTACTCTAAACCTAATCAACTCTTAAAATTACCACATATCACTACATAGGAATGAACCCAGAACATTTAATTGAGGAATAGATCACTTTGTCATTAATATCTTTCCTAAGACATAGTGTGAAAATGATTTGATTGTTGTTGGTATAAAAGAATAAGACATAGAGTGGTGTGCTTGTGTTTTATATGTAAAGAACTTTAGAAAATTGTGCATAAAGTAAGTTATGTGAGAATTAAAATATAAGAATCACGCGTAACCTTGCACCGCCATCCTAGAGGCCTACAAAGCTGCACTTTCTTCCAATGCGCATCCCCTGAATTAAAATTGTGTAGTAATTCAATGATTCAGAACATCCGCTTTAATAAAAATAGGGTGTATCATCACAGTAAATTTATAATTTCGGTAAAATTATTGACTTCAAAAAGATATTCTTAATAAATTTTATTTAAGTCTCAAGGAGATAGCTTGGTGATAAAAAGTCTATTTTTCAATCAAATAATTGTGTGTTCAAATATTACGGTATGCAAATTTGGTGAATATTTTTCTGGTAATAGGGATTGCTGTTCAAAAAATAATAATAACTTTCGTTTAAACTTTCTACTCTAATAAAATATTAACTAAGTGAGACCCATGACAAAACCACATTTCTTTTCACCAAAATTTTCTTATTTCTTTTTTTTATTAAATAAATTACATTAATTACTAATAATATTATTTATTATTTTTAGATTAAAAATAGTTTTGTAAAAATTAAAAATATGAGATCTTTTTACTAATGTTATTTCTATATAAATAATTTTTTATAAAATAAGAAAAATTTCCGAAGCATCAAACTTTTTAAAAAACATAAAATATTTTAAAATTGGTTTTTTTAAACTGTAAAATATTTATAAACCAAAATAATTAAAATTAAAAGTTATAATAATTTTTTATAGATGACACATTTTTAAAAACGCCTTATTTTGAATAAACTGTTTAATTTAAAAAAAAAGTTTAACAAAGAGCTATTACTCATACGTAATTTTAATAATATCTTATCTTAGAATATGAATAATTAATAAATTTTCATTCTATATAATGTATTATTTATTCAACCCGTGTAATACACAAGTTCACTAAATCTAGTATTATAATAATCAAGATAATTTCTTTCTAGTCATAAATAATATTTTATTAAAAGTACAATAATAAACTTAATTATGTTAAAATATATTTTAATTTGTAGCTAATCATTGTTAAAACTAAAATATTAGAAAAGTATCAAAAATGTTTATGTATATATATGAATAATAATTATTTTATACTATTGTTTATACCTTAAATATGTTTGTTACATATAATGTCACACCCTCAAAATCCGCGAGCGGGGTTTTACCGCGAGGCGCGTGACATACCAGGATCTCAGTCATTAGTTACCAAGAACGACTCTATATGATTAATAAACAAAACCAGAGTTAACGTTTAAAATACTACGTAAGCGTTTTTAAAACAGAAAACCCAAAACAAGTAGTATGTAAAGAGAATGCGCAAAACATACGCGCCCCAAACACAAATGTTTAATATGAAAATAATCCCAAATTTGTAAACAAACAAATTTAGACAACTCAACGATGTTGGTGTGCGTGCTCCTAGGCAACTGGCAACCTTAACCTGAGAATAGCATACTAAACAAGTCAACACATGGTTGGTGAGTTCAAGAGTTTGCGTTAAAATATAAATCAATCAACAGTTTCCAGAGCATAAGTAGTGTATTGCAATAGATAGCTAGTCTATTAACATAAAAATATTAATCATAGTGATTTCGCGATCGAAGCTGACTGTGTTACGTTTGTTGCCTCCCGTCATGACTTACCAGATCGTGACGAATATATGTTAGGACAAAATTGCACCCGTATGACCTCGAGTCACACAGGTGGGGCTCGTCAGACCCAGTAGTACTACCCAAAATTTCCCCGCTAGTCAATATTAACAATCCGAAAGTGTGAGGACTTTCCATGGTAAACAACACTATATCAATATTATACACACTCATAAATCAAGCGTTTGTAAACAGTATGTCATCTCCCCAAAAGAGATTTATGTAAAAAGAGTGGGGCAAGAACTCACCTGGTATGCGCAAGAATTAACTTAGAGTTTAACTTGAAAGAAAGAAGGAAAGACAACCTTCAAAGGTCACCTAGAATACAAGAGTACATAAGTACGTGTGCACAAAAACAACACGAAACCCTAAGTGCTCTACAAACCAAGGAACTCAAGGTTTAAGAATACAAGACACATTTGACCCAGTTGACCCGTTCGACCCGTTGGTGACATTATAGGTGATAACTCGTTAATACTAACACAACAGCATATCATACATGTTCACATACAACTTGATTACATATAGCACTTCATTAACCACATGTACCAACTAGATCATCATACAACTAGATATCACAAGTCATGCGAATCACAACAGGCCAAAACAGGTAACAAACCAAATCAACATCCCTATAACCTAAACAACACATTTCATCACCTTGGAAACCATCCATGAACACACTAGCATGATCCTAATATCCCAAACATGCTCAAATCATCCAATTCAAGGATTTGCACAATTAAAGTTTCCCTTTTGGGAAAGTTCATCCCAAATTCATCAAACTCACACTACATTCATGAATTCATCAATTATATACCAATTCAAGTCCATGACAACATCTAAACATGATCAACAACACCTAATCATCATGATTCATCAACATTCAACACCACAAGTTACTATTTTTAGCAATGTATGAACCATAACACATCTTCTTGATTTTCAATTGTTCATATCATCAACTTAGCATCTAATCATCATCACAAACACATCCATAACATTCATACATCATCCAATCATCAATTCATGCAAAATAAAGTTACTATTATTAGTAACCTACGAACAACGTATCAAAATCATAGCTTTCTTGCAAAATCGACGTTAACTAGCATATATACAATCCAACTAACATAATAACAACATCAAACAACCAACATTCAACATCCAATTTGATCCAACATCGCCTCAAACTCACGGCCAAGATAATCCTATGAACAAACAACCAAAATCCAAACTTTCTTGCATAATCAACGTTAATCAACATCAATACAACCTAACTAACATCATAACATCACCAAACAACCAAGGATTTAACGTTCAATTGCAGATTTTCGAACTAGGGTTCGGCCACCATGAAAAACCATCAAAAACATGTAAAAATCTAACCTTTAAACGTGTAATGGCTTGCAATAGATGATTCTAACTTATTGTGATGCTTGAAATCGGTCCAAAATCGAATGGAATTGCTTGTTCTTGATGAAAACCGAAGTGTGTGTGTGTGTTTGAAGGTGTCGCGGCCGAAAGGGTGATTAGGGTTAGAGTTTTGATTTTTATTTTATTTTATAATCCATAATTACCCTTTTAACCCTTATAATTTGTATTTTATAAAAAATTAAGCTTTTACACACTCCTTTAAAATGTTTTTAACTAGAATAATAAATATATAAACGAGTAGTAGCAATTATATGTATTATTTTTACAAGCTACAAAATTTACAAAGTAAATACACACGTTTCCACGTTACGCGATAAAATTACAGTTAACATTTAAATCACATAAGCATAACTTAGTAATCACATTGTTAACTTAATTATCATCAATTTAACATTATTGATTATTGTTAAGTCACCAACGTTCAACGACAACTAGTGTGTGCTCCCGACACGTGTATGCAAGACTTAACGGAACTAACGGAGTTTGGTAACGGAAAATTACCGGATGTCACATTATCCCCATGTTGAAAGAATTTTCGTCCCGAAAATTGCGTTACATGGTGAGTGTTCCATCACTGGTCTACTGCATTGGCACAAGGAAATCGAAATCGTGAGTTTTGGATGAGTTGTCACATCATCCCCATGTTGAAAGAAATTTCGTCCCGAAATTTAATCGGTACCTTCGCCGACTAGCATCGTCCTTTCGAATAACTGAGGGTACTTAAGCTTCATTTGGTCTTCACGTTCCCACGTGAATTCTGGTCCACGTCTCGAGTTCCATCGAACTTTGACAATGGGTATCTTGCTTTGCTTAAGTGTCTTCACCTCACGATCCATCACTTCGACAGGTTCCTCAATGAAACGTAATTGTTCATCTACTTGAACTTCTTCCAGTGGTACGACCATCGTTTCATCCGTTAAACATTTCTTTAGATTTGAAACATGGAATACATCATGGATTCCACTCAATGAATCAGGTAAGGCTAGTCGATAAGCCACTGGACCAATTTTTTCCACTATCTCAAATGGTCCAACGTATCTCGGATTTAGCTTTCCTCGCTTACCAAACCGAACTACGCCTTTCCACGGTGAGACTTTTAATAAAACCTTGTCACCTATCTGAAATTCCAAAGGTTTTCGTCGTTTGTCAGCATAGCTTTTCTGTCTGTCTCGCACTACGGCCATGCGGTTTCTTATCTGAACAATCTTCCCAGTTGTCTCGTGTACTAACTCGGGACCCGTTAACTGACTATCACCAATTTCAGCCCAGCAAACTGGCGATCTACACTTTCTCCCATATAAAGCTTCAAAAGGTGCTGCCTTTATGCTAGTGTGATAACTGTTGTTGTAAGAAAATTCCACCAATGGTAGGTGAACTTCCCAGTTATTCCCTAAGTCAATCACACAAGCACGTAACATGTCCTCCAAAGTCTGTATAGTACGCTCGCTTTGACCATCAGTCTGTGGATGATAAGCAGTACTCATATCCAATCGCGTACCTAAAGCTTTCTACAACGACTGCCAGAAGTGTGATGTGAAACGAGAATCGCGATCAGAAATGATTGAGATCGGTACTCCATGCCTCGAAACGATCTCCTTCAGATAAAGTCGGGTTAATTTCTCCATCTTATCTGTTTCCTTTATCGCTAGGAAATGAGCAGATTTTGTCAATCGGTCCACGATAACCCATATTGTATCACAACCCGTAGAAGTGCGAGGTAACTTAGTAATAAAATCCATTGATATCTGATCCCACTTCCACATAGGAATCTCGGGTTGTTGTAGTAGACCAGATGGTTTCTGATACTCCACTTTAACCTTCGAGCAGGTCAGACACTTGCTCACATAAGTAGCTACATCTGCTTTCATGTTAGGCCACCAATAGTGCGCCTTCAAATCGTGGTACATCTTGTCAGATCTAGGATGTATAGAATACTTGGACTTGTGAGCCTCACTCATCACCAAGTCTCTCAGGTCTCCGTGTAGAGGTACCCATAGTCTATCCATGAAGTAACGAATCCTATCCGCTTTTCTTCCAATTGTTTTTCCATACCCCTTAACGATTCAGACCCAATGTTTTCTGCTTTCAAAGCTTCTGTTTGAGCCTCTCGGATTTGTTCAGGTAATTACGTACTAATCGTTAGTTGCAGAGCTCGCACACGTCGAGGTTTAGCAGTCTCTTTTCTACTCAACGCATCAGCAACTACATTTGCTTTCCCCGGGTGGTACTTAATAGCACAATCATAGTCGTTTAACAATTCCACCCAGCGTCTTTGCCTCATGTTCAACTCCTTTTGCTCAAAATTGTGCTGAAGACTCTTGTGATCGGTGTAGATGGTGCATTTGGTACCGTACAAGTAATGTCTCCAGATCTTTAAGGCAAAAACTACCGCACCCAGTTCCAAGTCATGGGTGGTATAGTTCTTCTCATGAATCTTCAATTGTCTAGAGGCGTAAGCTATCACTTTATCCCGCTGCATCAGGACGCATCCAAGTCCTTGAATAGACGCATCGCAGTAGACTACGAAGTCGTCACTACCATCCGGTAACGCTAATATTGATACGCTACACAATTTATGTTTCAGCAACTGAAAAGCAGTTTCCTGATTCTCACCCCATTTGTATGTTGTTCCCTTGTGAGTCAAGGCTGTGAGAGGTTGTGCAATCTTAGAGAATCCTTCGATGAAATCATCGATAATATCCCGCTAATCCAAGGAATTGTCGTATCTCACTCGGTGTCTTAGGAACAGACCAATTCTTTATCGCTTCAATTTAGCAGGATCAACATGTATTCCCTTCTCGTTGACAATATGACCCAAGAATTGTACCTCACGTATCCAGAAATCACACTTAGAAAACTTTGCGTACAGTTGTTCCTCTCTAAGTAATTCCAAGATCGAACGTAAGTGCTCTCCATGTTCTTCCTCGGTCCTTGAGTATATCAGTATTCATCAATAAAGACGATAACAAACTGATCAAGATAGGGTTTGCACACGCGATTCATGAGGTCCATGAATACTGCTGGTGCATTCGTCAACCCAAATGGCATGACCAAAAATTCATAGTGACCATATCGTGTACGGAAGGCAGTTTTCGAGATGTCCTCTTCTCGAACTCTCAGCTGATGATACCCAGACCTCATATCAATCTTAGAGTAATAGCTTGATCCTTGTAGTTGATCAAACAAATCATCGATACGAGGTAACGGAAATCTATTCTTGATAGTAACCTTGTTCAGTTCCCTATAGTCGATGCACATTCGAAATGTACCATCCTTCTTCTTTATAAATAGAACTGGCGCTCCCCAGGGCGACGAACTCGGTCGGATAAACCCCTTATCCAACAACTCTTGTAGTTGGGCGGATAATTCCTGCAGTTCGTTCGGAGCTAACCGATATGGTGCTCTCGCAATTGGAGCGGCTCCTGGAGTCAACTCAATCTGGAATTCAACTTGACGATGAGGTGGTAATCCAGGCAGGTCTTCCGGAAACACCTCAGGAAACTCACGAACTACGGGGATATCCTCTATCTTCTTTTCCTCGATCTGTTTATCTGTGACGAGTGCTAATATGGCCAGTCGACCCTTTCGTAACAACTTTTGTGCTTTCATAAACGAGATGATGCCTATCACCGCACCACTCCTATCACCTCTGACCGTAAGGACTTCTTCACCAAGGGGAATCCATATGATCTTCTCGTGGCATATGACTTCTGCTTGTTTATCGGAAAGCCAATCCATGCCTACTACCACATCAAAACTTCCTAGTGTAACAGGCATGAGATCTATGGTGAATGTATGACCAGCAAGCTCTATCTTACAGTCTTTAAGAATATGCGTTACGTGAATCTGTGTACCGTCAGCTAACTCTACGGTGTATCTAGATTCTAAGGTTGAGGGCATATCACTTAAAAGACTACAGAACCTAGTGGACACGAAACTTCTGTCGGCTCCGGTATCGAATAATACAGTAGCAAAACAACCATTAACCGAAAATTTACCAGTTACTGTTGTAGGGTCGTTTAGAGCCTCACCTGAGCCAATGACGAAGGCTCTTCCTTTGGCTCCATTGTTATTATTGCCTCCATTGTTGTTGCCATTACCATTGTTGTTGTTATTGTTGTTGCCATTGTTATTATTGTTGTTGTTCCCATTGTTGTTGTTACCATTACCATTCCTCTTAAGCTGGGGACAGTTGCGTTTGTAATGGCCTTCTTTCCCGCATTCAAAACAACCTTTCGGAGTTTCTTGTGATTGTTGTGGCTTCTTCATCAGTTCACCCCGACAGTCTTTGGCTGCATGACCAATCTTCCCACAACGTTGACACTTGAAGTTATCACACCGACCCACATGGTGGTAGTTACACCGGTTGCACTTCGGCAGTCTTCCACCATACCCGCCGGGTCCTTGATTTGAGTGCGCCTGGTTGAAGCTTCGGTTGTTATCGAACTTCCGTTGCTGTTGCTGACTTGGCTGCTGTTGTTGAGGTTGAGATTGGCTACTGGATGACGATCCTTTGTTGCTTGAACCATCCCACTTGCGTTTCTGGTCGGGCACGCTTGCCACCGCACCCCGTTTGGGTAACCGACCTTGCTCAACTGCCTGGTCAGTCAGCCTGTGGGCTGTTCGAATTGCTTGTTGTATGGTAGTGGGGTTAGAAGCAGTTACCATACTTTGAATTTCAGGCACCAATCCCCGTATATAATGCTCCACCCTCTTGTGCATTTCATTCACCATCACTGGGTATAAAGTGGCTAACTCATGAGTACGAGTCGTGTAGGCTTCAATTTCTGAGCCTTGCATTTTGAGTTGCCAGAACTCAATCTCCAGTTTCTGCACTTCATTCCGGGGGCAGTATTCTTCCTCATTAGGGTCCACCAAAGGTGCAGGAGCTTCAGCAATCTGGAGTGCTGCTAGCCGTGCCTCTAACTCAGCAAACCTATTATCGATCTCCATATTATGGTGATCTTGTGCGTCCATGCGCTCACTAAGTGCTACCACGTTGCCTGCCAGAGTATGATGTCCACCAATGGCCATCGAAAGTCGCTCCTGAAGCGTATCTACCTGGAAACGCAGCTGACGCATCTCAGATCGTAATGCAGAGTTCTCATCAGTGAGTCTTCTAATCCGCTGTCGCTCTGTGTCTAGTGTGGCTACTAGGGCTGCAAATGCCTGTTCCAGAGGAATGCTCAAAGTAGGGAGTGTAGGCAAAGTAGAGGCGGTTGATGACCTAGTCCTAGGTCGTGTAGGTGCTACAGGTGGTACGCGTTCTCTATAAGCCATACGGTTTATGTAAGTGGGGTAGAAATCCCAGTTACGCGGAGGATCGAGCTCAGGAGGTATGAAAGGCTGATCCCAGTCTATCTCGCCGGGAGGGTAAGGATGTCGAGGCAAGTTAAATCCCCTATCCGGTACGGGAGAAGTAGGAGGTGAATCAGATCGTGCAGGTCTCTTGCCTAAATTTCTGGACGACGATGCCATGCTGCGAAGTACGTGTTGCGTATGCCAATGAGTATACAGTAAGGAGAGAAAACGATGAGTAACTAACAACTGTGCGGTTATAGTCTAGTGTGTGTATGCAACCTAGTTCCCTATAACCAATGGCTCTGATACCAATCTGTCACACCCTCAAAATCCGCGAGCGGGGTTTTACCGCGAGGCGCGTGACATACCAGGATCTCAGTCATTAGTTACCAAGAACGACTCTATATGATTAATAAACAAAACCAGAGTTAACGTTTAAAATACTACGTAAGCGTTTTTAAAACAGAAAACCCAAAACAAGTAGTATGTAAAGAGAATGCGCAAAACATACGCGCCCCAAACACAAATGTTTAATATGAAAATAATCCCAAATTTGTAAACAAACAAATTTAGACAACTCAACGATGTTGGTGTGCGTGCTCCTAGGCAACTGGCAACCTTAACCTGAGAATAGCATACTAAACAAGTCAACACATGGTTGGTGAGTTCAAGAGTTTGCGTTAAAATATAAATCAATCAACAGTTTCCAGAGCATAAGTAGTGTATTGCAATAGATAGCTAGTCTATTAACATAAAAATATTAATCATAGTGATTTCGCGATCGAAGCTGACTGTGTTACGTTTGTTGCCTCCCGTCATGACTTACCAGATCGTGACGAATATATGTTAGGACAAAATTGCACCCGTATGACCTCGAGTCACACAGGTGGGGCTCGTCAGACCCAGTAGTACTACCCAAAATTTCCCCGCTAGTCAATATTAACAATCCGAAAGTGTGAGGACTTTCCATGGTAAACAACACTATATCAATATTATACACACTCATAAATCAAGCGTTTGTAAACAGTATGTCATCTCCCCCAAAAGAGATTTATGTAAAAAGAGTGGGGCAAGAACTCACCTGGTATGCGCAAGAATTAACTTAGAGTTTAACTTGAAAGAAAGAAGGAAAGACAACCTTCAAAGGTCACCTAGAATACAAGAGTACATAAGTACGTGTGCACAAAAACAACACGAAACCCTAAGTGCTCTACAAACCAAGGAACTCAAGGTTTAAGAATACAAGACACATTTGACCCAGTTGACCCGTTCGACCCGTTGGTGACATTATAGGTGATAACTCGTTAATACTAACACAACAGCATATCATACATGTTCACATACAACTTGATTACATATAGCACTTCATTAACCACATGTACCAACTAGATCATCATACAACTAGATATCACAAGTCATGCGAATCACAACAGGCCAAAACAGGTAACAAACCAAATCAACATCCCTATAACCTAAACAACACATTTCATCACCTTGGAAACCATCCATGAACACACTAGCATGATCCTAATATCCCAAACATGCTCAAATCATCCAATTCAAGGATTTGCACAATTAAAGTTTCCCTTTTGGGAAAGTTCATCCCAAATTCATCAAACTCACACTACATTCATGAATTCATCAATTATATACCAATTCAAGTCCATGACAACATCTAAACATGATCAACAACACCTAATCATCATGATTCATCAACATTCAACACCACAAGTTACTATTTTTAGCAATGTATGAACCATAACACATCTTCTTGATTTTCAATTGTTCATATCATCAACTTAGCATCTAATCATCATCACAAACACATCCATAACATTCATACATCATCCAATCATCAATTCATGCAAAATAAAGTTACTATTATTAGTAACCTACGAACAACGTATCAAAATCATAGCTTTCTTGCAAAATCGACGTTAACTAGCATATATACAATCCAACTAACATAATAACAACATCAAACAACCAACATTCAACATCCAATTTGATCCAACATCGCCTCAAACTCACGGCCAAGATAATCCTATGAACAAACAACCAAAATCCAAACTTTCTTGCATAATCAACGTTAATCAACATCAATACAACCTAACTAACATCATAACATCACCAAACAACCAAGGATTTAACGTTCAATTGCAGATTTTCGAACTAGGGTTCGGCCACCATGAAAAACCATCAAAAACATGTAAAAATCTAACCTTTAAACGTGTAATGGCTTGCAATAGATGATTCTAACTTATTGTGATGCTTGAAATCGGTCCAAAATCGAATGGAATTGCTTGTTCTTGATGAAAACCGAAGTGTGTGTGTGTGTTTGAAGGTGTCGCGGCCGAAAGGGTGATTAGGGTTAGAGTTTTGATTTTTATTTTATTTTATAATCCATAATTACCCTTTTAACCCTTATAATTTGTATTTTATAAAAAATTAAGCTTTTACACACTCCTTTAAAATGTTTTTAACTAGAATAATAAATATATAAACGAGTAGTAGCAATTATATGTATTATTTTTACAAGCTACAAAATTTACAAAGTAAATACACACGTTTCCACGTTACGCGATAAAATTACAGTTAACATTTAAATCACATAAGCATAACTTAGTAATCACATTGTTAACTTAATTATCATCAATTTAACATTACTGATTATTGTTAAGTCACCAACGTTCAACGACAACTAGTGTGTGCTCCCGACACGTGTATGCAAGACTTAACGGAACTAACGGAGTTTGGTAACGGAAAATTACCGGATGTCACATATAATAATTTTATTGATATGTTATATATAACATATATTAGATTATACATATATATAATTTATTATATAGTCTTTTATTTCAATCCGTGTAATACACGAGATAGTACCTTTATAATCACACATTCAGTTTAAACGTTAAACTTTGACAATTTAAACTTGAGTGTACTATGTAGCTGGTTTCGACGTATCGTTATAGTAATAGTTTACCAACATTTTACTTTAGAAAAAGTCATTTCTAGTAGAATAATATATGAATACCATGTAAATTTAAATGTAGTAAATTCTTGATTTTATGATACAAATTTATCTAAAAAATAATGAAACATATAAAGTTATTTTTTAATAATAACTTTTTTACACTTCAATACTAAATATCTTGTTTGCAATGATTTAAAGTTATATCGCTTTTGTAGTTTTGTGAGGACAAAAGAGAGTCATTAGTATATAAAGTTATTTAAGTTTAAAAAATGATAGAAGTAGATTTAAAAAGAAAATGGTCACATGGAGGTTGTAACTTCATATTATTTACATTTTTGTTAAGAATAAAAGACGGTTTAAGAATGTAGTTTGGTATTATTGGTGTAATTTCGATTTGTATAACTTGTTGGTGTAATTTAGTGTAGATTGCTAATAAAAGTTTTTGCTTTGCCGTTCAAAAAATTTCTTACATTTTTGTTTTTATCTTAAACTTAACCAATGAAATAGTGAAATTTTAGTGTATGTGAGCTGGGCTGCTGTTGGATTTTAGTGTTGGTGAACGGATACATGAGTTGATTATGAAATATGTAAATGATGTATTAAGCGCTACAGAAGTGGGTTGCATTTTTGAGTAAAAATTATGGACGGAAGTCCACCGATAACTCTACATATTTTACTATTATTTATTTAATTAAAAGTTATTTTGTATTTTCTATTGAGTCCTTCAGAATGTAGTCGGAAATTATTGACAAAGGATTATCCAATATCCGTTGCAGTAATAATTTACTACTAATATTTTAATATTATTAAAATTTTACTATTATTTATTTAATTAAAGGTTATTTTGTATTTTCTACTACAAACACCGGATGAGTCCTTAGAATGCAGTCGGAAATTATTGACAAAGGACTATTGGGTATCCGTAGCTGTAATAATTTACTATTAATATTTGAATAGTATTAAAGTATTTTACTATTATTTATTTAATTAGAGGTTATTTTGTATTTTCTACTACAAACATTGGGTAAGTCCTTCGGAATGTAGTGAAAATTATTGACAAAGGACTATCGGATATCTGTAGCAGTAATATTTTACTATTAATGTTTTAGTAGGTTAAAATATTTTACTATTATTTATTTAGTTAAAAGTTATTTTGTATTTTCTACTACAAACATTGGGGAGTCCTTCAGAATGTAGTCAAAAATTATTGACAAAGGACTATCGGATATCCGTATTAGTAATTACCAAGGATTTCTAAGGGAGATCTTTCCTGAGGTATTTTTATTTTTATTTCCAATGAACTTCAGTAATTGTTAATTTGTTTTGTTTTAAGTTACACAACCGACATAACATGATAGTAAGTGTTTTTAAAACATGTGTATTTGATTTAAATGCTGCATCGTTTAAGAAGAACTTTTGTTAGTATATGTCCATCGTTCAAAGCTATTGATATTAATTTATAATAGTGATTGTTAGTTACACAAGCTCACATAAGACGAGCTACATAATAGTCATTGAGATCATGCATATATAAATTAATTTCATCACATTTCCACCTATTATATTCGGAATTTCATAGGTTAACAACAAACTATCTATTTGTCCTACGAATTGTAAGTTATCAAAAGATTGATCGACCATTGTTTATTAAAAATGATAAGAGTATATAAAT
Source organism: Flaveria sonorensis (assembly GCA_025506505.1). NCBI lineage: Eukaryota > Viridiplantae > Streptophyta > Magnoliopsida > Asterales > Asteraceae > Flaveria > Flaveria sonorensis. The sequence goes on along the minus strand of CM046427.1, from coordinate 49,349,075 downwards.
AATGGAACCCTAACCCAGTGAGTTATTTTGGAAGGATAAATACGGGAAAGATACGCCCCTCAGTTTGAGCGGTAGAAGTACAAAGTGAAAAGTAATTAAAACAATTTTTTAGCATAGTAAAACAATTATAAGATCTAACTAAGAAAATATAAAACAAAAAATAAAATAGTACCACTGTTTAGTATGGACATCACTTGGTACATAATGTTTAATAGTTTATAGAAGAAAGTAAAAGTTATTATTATTCTGAAACAATATAAAAATTGATTGCTAATATAAAAGAATATTACATAGAGTGGTATAGTTCTGTTTTATGTATAAAAGTCCTTTTAAACATTCGGCGATAAAGTAAATTATCTGAGAATTAAAATATTAAGAAATCACGCGTAACTTTGCACCGCCAGCTGCACTTTATCCAATTACACGGGATGATATAATACCAGACGTAGTGATGCTCCTAAGGGGCTTTAAAGTTGCTGATGTGGACATACTTGTTACGTTAAAACTACTACGTCCTAGTTAAAAAGGGGTTTTAAACTCTTTTTTAGTTAAACCCTTAACGGACGTTAAAAGATATGAATGATTCATTTTTTCTCATTTTTAACTAAAAAAAACTTTAAACCCATTACACTTGATTTAAAATGATTTTAATAAATTCATATTTGTCTATGTGGTATTTTAACTAAATAAACCACTACACATGATCTAAGTTTGTTTAATAATAATGAAATATATTAGTTATTTGAGTTTTAAATACTTGATAGAACTTGATCAAGTCGCGCGGAGTTTGTAACTTCATATTTTTTACATTTTTGCTACATCTTAAATTTGATCATTGAAAGAGTGAGATTAAAAGTACATAACGATTTTACAATTAAGTCATTTCATTGTGTTTAATAATCATAAAATACTATTTGTCCTGTCTAACTAATATATAATGAAATATATTAGACATTTTTGTTATCTTATTATTATGTTTTACAAATAAAAGTATATAATGATTTTACTTCATCGGTGTGTTTTCAAAATTTATAGCATTCAGGATGATACAATTACAATAAAAAAACACAATGAAATAATTCTATCATATGAACTCAAAAATGAAAAAAAATATATATTATATTTTAATATAACAATGCTGTACTCGTTTTAAAGATAAAAATGATTGTTTTTTTGTGTAATTTTTATAAACAAATAATATTGTATAGAAAGGTTATGAACATTTTAAAAAAGTAAGAAAACATGAAAAAAGTCAACAAAAGTGTTAGCTTAAAAATACCACTCTAACAAATTGTTTTTCTATAATTTAATCTTAATAATTGATTAGAAAGATTAATAGTTGAGATTACTTATTATATTTTTTAAATTCAAAATCTTTTATTTGAATTTTTACCTAATTATTATCTTATATTATTATTGTTAGTTTAGAAACATGTGTACTACAAGGAATAAATTTAAAATATTAAATTAATAGTTATTTATTAATATTAAAAATTATAGAATATATTTTTTGAGATAAAATAAGATTGAAATTATATATAATTAACTATTTTAAGTAATAAAACAATAAAAATATTTTTTTTAAATTTGTTTTGAAAAGTTGTTTTTAAACACTTTTTTTAAAGATACTTCGTTTTAACAATGTCATTTTTTAAAAGTTTTGTATTAAAAACAATGTAAAAAGACGCCAAGTGGCTTTTAGACATTTTGATTTATTAGCATAGATGATTATTATTATTACTATTATTATTATTATTATTATTATTATTATTATTATTATTATAATAATAATTATTATTATTATTATTATTATTCTTATAAATTAAAGAAGAAAATGTTCAAACGGTAGATTGTTGCAAACCTTAATTACAAGGGAAATGTTCAAATAAAAAAGGGTCTAAAACTAAAAAGTGTAAGAAGTAATCTCAACCATCTATCTTTTTAATCAATGGTTGAGATCAATTTGTAAGAAAAAATTTGTTAGAGGGGTATTTTAGTACTAAGCACTTTTGTTAACTTTATGTAAGTTTTCCCATTCTCTTTAAACGTTCATAACTTTCATATGGGGCATTATTATTTTTATAAAAATTACACCATAAAACGAGCGTTTTTTATCTTTAAAATAAGTACAGTATTGTTATATAAAAATATAATAATTTTTTATGTTTTTAAGCTCATATCTTATAATTGTGTCTTTTATTGTAGTTGATTGTGTCTTTTTGTTAGTTATTGTGTTTCTCTAAAATGATGAATTTTAAAAAGTATAATAGTGGAATAACATTATTATGTATCTCTAATATGTAAAACAAAATAATATATTAACAACTAATTAATCTAATATATTAAAAACAACGGCAAAATAACACAATGTCTCATTGTGTTTTTTGATCGTCATTGTTTAATCTTAAAAACTATGAGTTTTAAAAAATAAAATGGTGAAATTGTATCATTATATACTTCAATTGTAAAACATTATGATAGATAAAAAAACTTCATATAATATATAAAAAGTAATGACAAATATAACACGTTTTGTTATTTTCAATACTATGACTTTTGATAAATACATTGATGAATTAAAGTGCATGATTAAGCACTTCTATTTATAAAATATAATGATAGATAACAAGTTTATAAAATTTATAGAAATAATGACAACAATAACATAAAATGATCTAAAACATAAAATACAATGATAAATACATATAACAAATGATGTAAAATATATGACACATGAACGTATATGACATAATGAGATGATATATTTAACACAATGACCAAAATACCCTCCCTCTTAACAATTAAAGGACACAAGTCAAGCCAACATTCCTTCTTAGACTTCTTAGATTAAAAATCCTTTTTACTATAACCATACCCTAATTATAAATATAATTAAAAATGTATTGCTACTGCTATTGTTATTGCCGTCATCATCATCATCATTGAAAAAGATAATAAGGGTAAAGATATAGTAAAAATATATTAAATCTTAAAAGGCTAAGAAGGATTACGGGCGTGACATGTGTCATTCTGTTACTTTTAGAGAGTAGGACATTTTGATCATTATGTCAAATACGTTAGTTTATTGTGTCTAATATGTCAGGCATTGTGTCAAATATCAGGTCTTGTGTCAAATATTTTTAGGCTTGGGTTATATAGATACAAGTTTTTGTTGGTAAGACACCCTAATCTTTCTATCTCTCTCTATGTATCTATATGTATGTATAGAGAGAGATAGAGAGAAGAAGAATAACTAGAATGTACTAATAACAAACCTCTATTTTTATCATTTGTTATATGTATTTATTATTATATTTTATGTTTTATATCTTTTCATGTTAATTTGTTATTGTTTTTTATATATTATATAAATTTGTTGTTATCTTATCACTGCGTTTTACAAATAAAAGTACACATTGAAATTATTTCACAAATGTTGTCACACTGTAAGATCATCTGAAGATTATGAGACTGATGCAACCAACAAGCCAGAACAACCAAGTCTTCCATGCATGCACTAAGGAACAAAGATGAACTAGCTTTGGAAGTCTTACACTCTTAAATATGTCTAAGTGTAAGATCTTTCGAAGCTAACAGTTCAGAAGGAGTTACTTTGGAAGTTTCACACTCAAACAGAAAAATATTCCAAGTGTGAAATCTTCCGAAGCCAAAGACCAGCATCTTCCGAAGCCAAAGATGAAATCTTCCGAAGCTTCAGAGATAAAGTCTTCCGAAGCTGTGAAGAATGATTTCTTCAGAGGACAGAGAAAATATACTTTCTCTTAATCAACTTTTGATAAAGCCGACACACTTTCCGCTGCCTGCTCTGGTGGTTCACCTACTTTACACAAGTTGGTGAAACTTCCATGCTTTATCAAAAAGTAGGAATGGTCTTTGTCTGTAACTTACCTTACTTGTTCCTGTAGACTTTTTGTATTCGGTAAAGTCAGTGAGCTATGGCATGTCATAGTCACTAGTCAAAAAACAATCTGCCTTTTGACTGTAGATTGATCTTGTTGTCTAGATTAGTCAAATCCTAACTGTCTTTACATGTAAGTGACAGTTGTAGGTTGTAGTATAAAAGTGTCTCAGGTCCTTGAAATTTCTTTATGCTTTGTAACATTTGTAAAAGAACTTGAGATCAATATACAACATCCTTGAAAACCAATCTTGTGTTCTTGTGTTGTTCTTAGTTCTGTCTCTTTAATTTACTTGTGTTCTTAGTATCATCTGTTTTTAGTTACCAGTTCCCTATTTGAATTATTAAATGATCTAAGATCTCTCCTCAGTATGAAACTAAGTGTTAAGTACCCTTACCCGGTCCTGCACACACCTCTACTCATAGTGGAAACACGAGGATACGATGAACGGAATCTCATAACACATTGAGGGTTTAAAAGAATTACTATATACATTCTCCGTCAATGGATCATGACATCACCTAAAATGTAGAGAACTAGTACCAAGTGTAGCCATTACCACAACGAAATGTCAATGAAGCACAACATTACCTAAAGTTCCAAATCAGAACAACTAGGGCAAAACACGCCGAACTAAGTACAAAGTAAATCAAACCAAGCAATATAATTTATTGGGACACTAAGTGTCGATTGCTTCTACTAAACCAATCCAAGTGCCAAGGATAAAGTTTATCTACTGAGGACTTCTTCTTTCGAACCAACTACCGATCAACAATGAATCAACATACACATTATATCTCATGATCAACAATCGTATATGACGATTCACTGTTTTTATGGACAAGAATATCATTGCTGAAGAGTAGCGGTGTTGGCATTACACTACAACTGCTTAAGGACTGAAGATATGTTTTATAATTTCTTGTAACCAATAATATTATATATTCATGGTATGCCATGTAACATCTGCCCTATTTTCAAATTATAAAACCGAACCCGTTGGATCAATTATAAAAATCAAATTCAATAATTAAATCATTTTGAAATTTTCAAATACAATACTTATGTTATTTATCCAATTTATATAATTTTATAATTTATGAAACAATCTTTTAGAAATTTATAAAAATTATTGTTAATTATTATATTTCAATCATCTAAATAATTATATTACAAATATTTACAAGATTTATAATCTTTAAGAAGTTTTTATAAATAAATAATTTGTTTAATTATTTTAATTAAGATTTTATAAAATTTATAAAGTTTTATATGTCATTTATGAGTTTTAGTTATTAAGTTAAAATAAATAATTAAATCACCAAGTTTTTATAAGATTTGTAAAACTTATAAAGTTTATAAATAAATTAATTCTTTATAAAATTAGGTTTTATTTAAGTTTGAGGGTTTAAATTGTAATTAACAAAACTTAAACTATAAAGTTTTGGGCATAGAATAATAATACTTTGAACATCAAGGACCAAAAGTGAACACTGTTTGAACCAACTCCAAACACCCCCGTTGACCTCCTGCTCTGGCCAAAATCCAGCGAGTACTAAAACCCCTTAATCTGCTCGATTTGACTCAATAGAACCGTTAGTCCTTGATTGCGATCATGACTCGAACACAGAACCCGTTTTAATTCAAAATCTTATTCATTTTCAACACGAATCATAATCAAATGGTTAAATTCCTTAACCCGCAACATCTCTGAGATCATTATGATCATAATCATCACACCTGTTTAGTTAAATAACGCCCGGATCATTCAAAACTCAAGCTATAACCCCCGACTCCATCTATTAGGTCATTCAACCCAAAACAAACAAAATTGTTTCTATATAAGTGAGGGTAAATTCCCTAATCGAACATTTTGAGTTATCTGTAACATCAATTTCACTCTAAACACACACATACACACACATATCGAATTGATCCTTAGCCATTATCACGACCTACACTCTACTCGCTCATTATCTTCCACTCAATTTTAATCGAAATTGTTAAAGGGATTATCACGATAAGCATCTAAAGAAACTTCGTACGCAATTAATTGGATTATCATCATCATTCTCATCTCGAACCAGATCCACCTAACCGCGTGGTTCGTTTTATCCCCATCAATTTGGCCTTAATCAAGTAAGTTATACACACCCACACACTCAATTTTATGTGGGAAACAAAAGCCCCATGGTTAGTTGGGTTAACAACTTCGATTTCATGTTTAATTTAGATCAATTGCAATCTAGGGTTCTTGAGGAATTTAGGGATTTTAGTAAAATCTGTTTTATAATTTATAAATTGAAATTAAACGAGATTAGGAGGCTTGGCCCACTGGTAAATCGTTTACCATCCTCAGGGGAGACCTAGGTTCAAACCGGGCACTCCCCATCTTATTTTTAAAATTCAAATTTTAACCATTTAATATTCAAGAAAATAATTAAAATTTTATTAAACTGATGTACAAATCATTTTATTAATTAATACTAGTTCAGAGTTAATATATTAAATTTTAAAATATTTTAGAAATTATAATTTGACATTTTCTTTATTTTTAAGATCTTAAAGTTATAAAACTATTATAAAATATATTAATTTTTAAAATATTTCAGAAATTATAATTTGATATTTTCTTTATTTTAAGATCTTAAAGGTTATAAAATTATTATAAAATATATTTATAAGTTTTAAATTGTATAAAGATTATTTCTACTCAAATATGAAATATTCTAAATTATTTTAAACTAGTATTTCATAAATCATTAAAATAATAAATTATTCAATTAATCATTTCTTAGACCAAGTTATTTTACAATTAATTATTAAATTAATTACTTTTTTTCACACTTCGTATTTAAAGTCTATTTACTAAATCAATATAAATTAAACATTTAATTGTATTATTCAAATAAAGTTAAATTATTTTATTTCATTCATTATTGATAATAATTTTGCAAAAGAGTTAAATGTTTTTTTATTCCCTGGTTTTATGCCATTTTTGTCATTTCAGTACTTGTGTTTTATTTTTTGCGGTTGCAGTACCCGTGTTTCAAAAAAAATACCGAAACAGCCATTCCGTCCAAATTCCTATATAACGTTTATTACCACCAGGGGTAAAACCGTCATTTCCTTTATTATATTGCTATTTTCATCCCTGGTTTTATATTTTTTTTTTCATTTCAATACTCGCAATTAATCACATTCACGTTCATCCTTTCTTCTTCAGCACGATCATTTCTTGTTTTTCAACACCACTAATGATAATTTAAGTATGACTATTATCTCTATTTGATTTAAAACTTTCAAAACATTGGCACGCCACTGTTTTTTGTTAATGGTTATATAATTTATAGTTAGGCTTTATAGCAAGTTGTTTGTCTAGTTAGTTGGTTAGGTTTTCAATTTGTCTATTACCTAACTCGTTTTCAAGACTGGTTTCATACGTCTTTGCACCGTTCTGTTTTGTTTTTGTTTTTACGTGGTTTTGCCCTGCGTCCACGTATGTGGCTTCTTTTCTTTTCTTCTTTTTTCGCTTTATGCCTTTGTCGTTTCTCCATTCATTTTCATTAACAAGTCATCAAAACACTTATCAAGGGTAGGAATTCACCAATGGCAAAAGACTAAGGTGATTCCACAAGTATGATTATTAAGGTTATTTAAAGTAGTGTAGAAGGATGAGGTGACAAAAAAAAAGATCGGTTCAGTACTATGAATAAAGTTCGTTTTTGTTATTAACTAGCAAGTCCACACCCGCATCAGTCGTGGATAAAATGCATATTAAAAAAATAAGAAACTTTATTTACACCAGAATATATTATAAAATAAAAAAATCCATTTACAACAATATTAACTTTAATAACTAGCTAAAACACTAACATCTCCACAAATAAAAACATATCGTATAAGTGTATTTGATCCCGAGTGCTAAAATGACAAAAATGATATAAAAAATAGCAATTTAATAAAGGAAATGACGATTTTACCCTTGGTGGTAACTGACGTTATCTGGGGATTTGGACAGAATGGTTGTTTTGGTGATTATTTTAAAACATGAGTACTAAAACTGCAAAACTAAAACACAAGTACTGAAATGATAAAAATCAAATATAATAAAAATCAAGTTATATAATAAAAATCATTTAACTCTTTCGCAAATATTATTAGTTAATCATTTTGTCCCATTTTTTTAACCAAGTTATATAATAAAAATCAAATATATTATTTTATTTTAAACTATTTGTTAAACCTCAAATGTAAACCTTAGATTCCCAAAATAAAGTTTAGACATATTATTATTCTAACAGAGGACACCGTTCCTAGGTTAACTCGTGAGGAATCTTGGAGTCTAATCTAGCATTGTTATATTCAATCATATTCTAATATCAATGTGAGTATTCATAGCCCATTTTTCATGTTTTATATTTTGGGAAAATCATGTGATTGTTATTCAATCATTGTTATTCTATTTCAAAATTCAATTCAAGACATGCTATGTTATTGCTTGCAATTATATGTGCATAGTTAGATAAACTAGATGAGAACACAATCATTAATTCATGCAACCATGGTAACAATGATAAATCTATTGGTTTGACAAACCCACCTCATTTGTTTATTCGCGTAGTGATAGAAACCAGAATCATACATTCTATAAGGCTTCATCTACGGATCGAGTTAATTCAGTCATTAGGTTTGATGGTGTTGGTTTGTCTTTTATGTTACACTATTGTATATATAAGTCTTGACATTACCATATGAATTGAATTGTTTTCAATCATTGTAATCAATCTATATATGTATACAAACCTAAGTTTACTCATCGGCTAATTCATTAGCTGACTCGTTACTTTTTCACATGATTTCAGTGTAAGGAAGATTTTATATAACTCAGTGAATTATGCTAAGTATCAAATATCCCAAAGCCAAAAGACCAATTCTTTCGAAGACAAAGATGAAGTCTTCCGAAGCTTCAAAGACAAAGCCTTCCGAAGCGAAAGACCGATTCTTCCAAAGACAGAGAAGACATGCTTTCTCTGACTTACTTTTGACAAAAGCTGAACCATCTTTCCGCTGCCATTTCTTTGGTGAAAAGTCCATGCTTTTGTCAATTGTAGATTAAGATGTTGAGTCTGTAACTTTCCAACTATATACTTTTATCCTTTTTGTATTAGATAAGGATGTGAGCTATGAAGTCACTAGTCAAAAAGGTAACCTGCCTTTTTGACTCTACATTGAACTTGTTTCTAGATTAGTGTTTCTAGCTGGCCTTCAAAGTATGGTTGACTGAAGATGTAGTATAAAGTATCTCAAGTACTTTTATTTAGATGATAAGCTTTATAACACTTGTAATAACTTAAGAGCAATATACAACATTCTTAAAAACCATATACTATCTTGTTCTTATTCTTGTTATTGTTCTTTACTTATGTTCTTTGTTTCATCCTAACCGGTTCCCTATTTGATCTGCTAAGTGTTCTAAATCTCTCCACCTTATGAAACTGTTGCATTGACCACCCTTTAACGGTCCTACAATTGGTATCAGAGCATTTCATGCTCTTGATTGTAAGATCTCACCATCTTAAATCTCTTCAGTTTCACAAAACACTTATCAGCTCAAATGGCAGCTATCTCTAAGGTTGATATGAAAACCGATACCATGACATAGTCTCCACTTACCACTCCTGATGACTTTGATACTTGGTGCCAACGTATGGAAGGGTTCATCAAGTCTCAAGACAACAGGATGTGGAGATATGTTGTTGAAGGACCTCACATCCCAAGCACCTCTTCAGCCACTATTGGATGGGGGATGATACCAAAGTAAATGACTGACTACTCTAAAGAAGACTGAAAGAAAATAGATGTAGATCAAAAAGCCATGATCGCTCTTCAAACTGCTCTTCCAAACTCCATCTACAGAGGCTTCAAGAAGTGCAAAACTACTAAGCTGCTCTAAGATGCACTAAAGCTCATGTATGAGGGGTCTTAGGAAGCCAAGGAGAACAAGAAAGAAATTATGAAGCAGCAGTTTAAGAACTTCACCTACATGACAGGTGAAACCATAACTTAACAATACTTCAGGTATGTTGAGATTATGGATACTCTAATGGATGTTGGAGTCAAGCCTGAGAATTGGGACATAGTGAGGAAGTTCATGTTCTCTCTTCCAAAACAATGGACTTACTACTATATGGCCATCAAGAGAACTAAGAACCTTTCTACTCTTACTCTCACAGAGCTGTATGGAATCCTTAGTGGTTACCAGATGGAGATGAACTTGCAAATCCATCAAGCAGCTCTTCCAACAATCAGCAGAGCTCAACCTTCATGTGGTTGAAAGGGATAGCAGAGAACCATAACATCGTCTCATCTGCTTCCCTGATAACTTATAAAAGGGTTCTTTCATCACTTTCCTTGAGACACCAAGGGAGAGCTACATCCAAGGAAGCCCATTTCAAGAGACAAGCTTTGCTCAAGCCTTTATGTCTACTGATGAAAGTTGTGGAAAGTTTCTCTTCACTCTTAAAGACTTGGACTACATCCATCCAGATGATCTGGAGTACATGGAGATAGTTCAATAGATGGCTCTCCTCACTCACAGAGTCAAGAAGTTCTACAAGAGAACAGGAAGGAAGTTCCCAAGCAATGTGGCCAGTGGAAAGTTTGGCCTGGATAAAAGCAAGGTGAAGTGTTACAACTGTAACCAAATAGGAGACTTTGCTAGAGAGTGCAAGGCACTAAGGACAAATGGTAGCCAGGCACAATCCAGACCAAACTACACTGATGCAGCTCCCAGAACAAAGAAGCCAAGCCAACCTAAACAACATGCTGTTGTTGCTGTTGAAGAAGAAGGCTTTGACTAGAGATTATAGGTAGAAGATGCTTCTCCAAACCAAGCACTGATAGCTGATCATGAAGAAGCCAAGGTATTAGAACATCTTTGTACTCCTGAATGCATTGTTAAGGTTAATATGTACAGGTCCTACAACTTAGAAGTGAGATCTGATCTTGAGTGATTAAACATTCTAAAAGCTGATTTTAAAAGAGCAGAAAATGATTATAAACTTAAAATTGAAGATTTAAAGAAAACTATTTCTACTCTTAAGTATGAGCATACAAACTACAGGACTCAAATCAAAGATCTTATAACCAAGTTAACTAAATGCCAGGCTGAGCTTGTGATCAGCAAAGGTAAGACAATAAAATGTGTTCTTGAAGAGGAAACCTTCAAGAATATAATATCCACATCCTTGCATGTAAAAGTTTGTTACCAAAACAGGCAGGGACTATGGTCAAGTGAGATATCTCCTCCACACACACTCCTATCTGTTAGATCTCCAAGGTGTGAAACTTGTCAAGATGAGCTACCTCCTATTGATCCTATCCAAGAGAAGGATGAAGACATAAAGGAGATAATGAATGATGAACCCGATGTGAGTTACAAGGGTTATCCTAAGAAGGGATACTATTCTCCTGGAAAGAAGAAAGAACCAGAGATGACCAAGTCTGCAAGGAAGAACTTGATAAGGGTAGCCAAAAGAAAGTCAAAGAAAGCCCAATAGATCAAGGCCACCTTCAACTCCAAGCAAAAGCAAGTTTTCATTTCTGCTAGATTTGAAGTGGTAAAGACTGAAGACTCAATAATGGACTCTAGTACCAGGAGTCCTAGTTCATTTCCAAATCATCCTAGTCAAGAGAATAAGGCTGTTAAAATATGCACCACTACTGCACAACCTGAACCATTCAGTTCCAAGAGCAAGCCTCATCCTAAGAAGCCTGCTGCATCATCTGTGAAGATGAAGAAGGAAGTGGAAAGTGATTAAGCTTAGCCTCCCACTCAAAAGAAGACTCCCAGAAGAATGCCAACTGAATGCATCATGTGTGGTAGTACTGCTCCCTTTGCCAAGGATCGCATCTACACTCCTAAAAGTACTATCCACATGATCAAGAAGAAAACTTCTGAGAAGAAGAAGAAGATAGCTTCGAAAAGAAAATCTCTTTCTTTCGAAAGCTCTATAGTGAAGAAGAAGTGAAAACTTACCTTCGGAAGAAAATTTGGTCTTGGAAGAAAGGAATGCTTCCGAAGTATTGAAGTTTGCTACAGTGGATGCAAAAGCTTCCAAAGGTCTAGTCTCTAAAACTTCCAAAGTCATGAAAACTTCTGAAGTGTTGAAGGCCAAGTCTAGTTTTCCAAAGATGGTGTGGAAGATGAAGGAAGGTCGTATGACTGAAAGTTCTTCATCAACAACAGCAAATGATCCTCTGAGCTTGCATATAGGATCAATTGCTATTGCATTATCTTCAGTTCACTTTGACAAGCCCAAAACCAATAAGGCTTGGGTTTCCAAATGTAACTAACCATCTCTTTATGTACAGGAACAACTAAAGACCAAACGAAATGTATGGATCATTGATAGTGGCTATTCCAGGCACATGATAGGCAATGGCTCTTTGCCTCAGAACTTTGAGAAAATTGATGGAGGGCCAGTTGCTTTTGGAGGAGAATCAGGTGGTTACATTACTGGAGGGGGCGTGGTCATAAATGGTAAGCTCAGCATTGAGAAGGTAAAATTTGTTAAGGAGCTTGGGTAAAATCTCTTGAGTGTATCCTAATTTTGTGATCAGAGACACAACATGCTCTTTACTAAGAATGAGTGCATTGTTCTCAAGCCTGGGGTAGTCATTCCTCAAGAGCATATCCTGCTCAAAGCCCCCAGAAAAGGGAACATGTACAAGATGGATTTGCAGGAAACATCCCTTTCAAGAGAAATTTCTTGCTTTCTATCTAAAGCTAATAGTGATGAGTCTTTCCTCTGGCATAAAAGAATGAGCCATGTAAACTTTAAAAACATGAATAAATTAACTAAGAATCATTTGGTAACTGAAATGCCAAAGAAAGAGTTTACAAGTGATGACCATTGTGTTGCTTGCCTGAAAGGGAAGCAACACGGTGTCTCACAAGCCAAAGGAAATAAACTCCATCACTACTCCCCTACACTTATTATATATGGATCTCTTTGGCCCCACCAGTGTAACGAGTCTATGAAGAATCTCATATTGTTTGGTGATCATAGATGACTTCATAAGATATACTTAGGTCTTCTTTTTTAGAACTAAGGATAAGACCCCTGAGATCTTAAAGAGCTTCATTCTAAAAATGAATCAATGTGATCACAAGGTCAAGATCATAAGATCTGATCAAGGAACTAAATTCAAGATCCAAATCCTTGATGCATTTTATGATGAAAAGGGTATTACAAGACAATATAGTGCTCCTAGAACTCCTCAGCAAAACAAAATTGCTGAGAGGAGAAACAAGACACTTATTGAAGATGCAAGAACCATGTTATCTGACTCTAAACTGCCCATCACCTTTTGGGCAGAGGCAGTCAACACTGCCTGCTACATGCAGAATAGAGTTTTAGTAGTCAAGACTCATGGTAAGACTACTTATGAACTATGGCACAAAAGGAGACCTTTCATTGGTTTCCTCAGATTATTTGGATGTCCTTGGACCATCTTGAATACCAAGGATCAAATAGCCAAATTTGCTGAGAAATCGTAAGATGGAAATTTTATTGGATACTTTTCCCAAGCTAAGGCTTATAGAGTATACAATCTTAGAACTAGAGTAGTTGAGGAGTCAGCCAATGTGACCTTTTATGAGCACACACATAGTATGAAAGGTTCTAGTCATGATTGGCTGTTTGATCTTGACTTAGTAAACAATTATTTTACCAAATCTTGTGAAGATGTTTTAGGATCTACGGGTACCTTATCAACAGGAGATACTAATCTAAGATTTGAGCGGAGAAGACCAAGTGTTCAAACTACTTCAGCTCCAGTGGTAACTAGCCCTACAGTTAGAAATCCTGTCAGCACAACCATGGCAAATTATTTAGCTGATACATCTAAGGTGCCTATAAATTCCAGCACAGAGGCACAGAACTCAAATAAAGGAATTTCCAATGTAGGAGGAGATGGAGGTGGTGATAGTGATAAAAAATTTCTTGATGCTGATAACCACTCCATAGAAGACAACATCAATGATGTGACACACTCATTGGATCAAGTTTCTCTTGATAAGTGTGTTGATGTGGTGGATGACATTCAAGCACCAGATCTGAATTTTACCAATTTAGATCTGTCTAACCAACTTGCTATGATTCTTTAACTGAGAATCCACAAGTCATATCCCACTACAAACATCATTGGAAATGTTGAGACAAGGGTGAGAACAAGAGGACAAACCCAGATTGAGCCTAAGAAGATTGATGAGGCTCTAAAGGATGGAAGTTGGGTTGAAGCAATGTAGCAGAAGTTGCTTCAATTCAAGAAACAAAAGGTCTAGAACTTATGTCCTCTTCCTCAACGGAATACTACTATCGGTAGCAAGTAGGTATTCAAGAATAAGAAAGATGATAGAGGACTTGTCATCAAGAACAAGGCAAGACTATTTGTTCAAGGGTAGACGCAAGAATTGACTACATAGATATTTTTGCTCCTGTAGCAAGACTTGAAGCTATTAGAATATTCCTAGCTTTTGCTACATCCAAGGATTTCAAGGTCTACCAAGTTGATGTCAAGTGTGCCTTCTTATATGGGGCGATTGATGAGGAGGTGTATGTCAAACAATCACCTGGCTTTACAGACCCAGATCATCCTAATTATGTTTGCAAGCTTGACAAGGCTCTTTATGGGCTGCATCAGGCTCTAAGGAAGTGGTATGAGACAGTATCACAGTATCTCTGTCAGCATGGATACAAGAAGGGTACTATTGATGGAACACTCTTCATCAAACGAACAGGAAATGACTTGATGCTGGTTCAAGTTTATGTGGATGGCATCATCTTTGGGTCAACTAATCAGAAGCTCTGCAAACACTTTGAGAAGCTGATGAAAAATAGATTTGAAATGAGTGCCATAGGGGAACTCAATTTCTTTATAGGAATTCAAGTGAAGTAGGTTGACAATGGCATCTTCATAAACTAGTCAAAGTATGTACATGACATACTTACCAGATTTCATCTGATTGAGTGCAAGGTTGCTAAGACATCCATAGCCAGAAACCACTCTCTAGGACTAGATCTTGAGGGGGAGTATGTTAATGAACATCTATATAGGGCTATGATTGGGTCTTTTATGTACCTCACAGAAAGCAGACCCGATATCATGTTTGCTATATGTATTTGTGCAAGATATCAATCCAATCCCATGATGTCACACCTGGTTGCTGTCAAGAGAATTCTTAGATATCTTAAAGGTGCTCCTAAACTAGGCCTTTGGTATCCAAAGAATTCTAACTTCAATATGTATGCTTATATAGATAGTGACTATGGTGGCTGCAATATGACTGTAAAGTCTATATCTGGGGGATGTAAATTTCTTGGTGGAAGGATAGTCTCATGGCAATGCAAGAAACAATCTTGTGTGTCTATATCAACTGCTGAAGCTGAATAGATTGCTGCTGCAAGCTGCTGTGCTCAAGTGCTTTAGATTAAGAATCAGGTGCTAGACTATGAATTCAACTTCAAGGAGACTCCCATCCACATAAATAACAACAGTGTTATCTTTATTATAGAGAATCCTGTACAACACTCAAAGACAAAGCACATCAACACCAGGTATCATTTGAATAGAGATAATTTTGAAAAAGAATTGATAAAACTAGTCAAAGTTAACACAAATAAACAATATGCTGATCTGTTCACAAAAGCTTTTGATGAGCCAAGATTTAAATATCTTGTATAAGCTATTGGGATGATTAACTTTGAGTAGATTTTTCTTAAACTAAATTCAAGATTATTTTTAATATGTGTGTCTTAAGTTGTCTTTATCATCACCATATAAGCCTAGTTTATTTTGGAAGGAACTTTTCAAAATGATATTCCTTATAATTTTGAAATTTTTTGGATATGTTTTCTTTTGGAAAACATCAAATTGTCTTTGAAAGAAAGTTATGTCTTCAAAACAAATAATTACTTATGAGAAATTAACCTTCAGAAGAAATTCTGATATATCTTCCGAAACTTATATTTGTCACCAAGTACTTATATGTATTGAAGGACTATTTTCTTCAGAAAGCAGTCAAGTCTCGGAAGCTTTATTCTATTATTAAATAAAATTTCTGATATTTGATATCTTCCGAAGCAAAATTTATCTAGGAAGTAAAAATACTTTAAGTAATTTTCTTCCGAAGCAACTTCTTGAAAAGCTAAGGAATATCTTCCGAGTTTTCTCAAACCTTCCGAAAACAAATTACCTTCAGAAGAAAACTACCTTTTTGGGCACTTTTTCAGAGGTAGGACCGACATCTGGATTTCAAAGTTTATCTGTTTGCATTAACTTTGTCTCCAATCCTTACCACACACACACACACACACACATATATATATATATATATATATATATATATATATATATTCATACAATGGTTCTCCCTCTTTCACTTTCTTCTTCATTTGCAAAAATTCAAACCCTAAATTCACCCACAAATCGACCTTGTTCTTACCTTTCTTCACATCAAAGCTACTCAAAATAGCCAACCCTGTTCCCCAAAACCCAATTTTTCCACGCAGTTACACAGACAACACAACCAAGTTGCTCTGTTATCATCTAGAAAGATCTAGGTTTCTCAAATGTTTGCTGCTTTTTATCTCTGACCAACTACCTCACCGCCCTCACAATAGACCCTCCATTGTATGAAGATCAGCTACTAGAGTTCTGGAGGACCTACCAAGAGGTCATATTGGATGGTAGGAAGGCACTGTTTGCCATAGTACAGGGGAGGACAATATTCATCATTCCAGCTACCATCAACTCTCATCTAAGGATGGATGACGAAGAAGGCGAATTATCCTTCCCCAAATCTGCTGTAAACAACTCATTCTGGCAGATGGGCTATGAAGGGTACTACTCAGTAAGAACATTCAAAAAGGGTAAGGTCTCATCTTAGTGGAAGTATCTCCTGCATGTGGTAATCCACTCTCTATCTAACAAACATGGAGGTTGGGATCAAATTCCTGAGGACTTATCCTATATAGTCCATGGGATGGTTCAAGAAGTCAAGTTCAAGTACTCACAGTTTGTTTATACAAACTTGCTTGCCAACTTGGATTCCTTAGAGTATCACATGTTCCCTAGATATGTTTAACACATTCTTAACTGTGAACTGGGCTCACAGTTAAAAGGAACAGGTAATATTCTTAAACTAGGACAGATAAAGCCCGACATCTTCAAAACAATGAGAAAGACCATTGTTGGCTTCTCAAGGGTAGAAACGACCTTGGTCCCAAAAATGTCAAAGCACATTGCTCAAGATGACAACTTGGTAGCACCAGCCAATGTTGAACCCACACCTTCTACATTTGCACCACCCACATAGCCATAAATAACTATCACCTACCAAAGAAAATCTGAACGAACCCTTGCTGAGTCTACTCAGGTTGAACAGGCCCCCAAATCACCAACCATGCAGGACAAAGTTGACACTAGAGCTCCCACTTCTCCTGAGGAGCAGACCACTCCCATTACTTCTATGATCAGTGTTGAGGTTCCTCATGCTCAGCCTGATCAACTCATTACCCCAACCTTAAGCCTTCACTCTAAGTCCCAAAACTCTAGTGATCAACCTTTAGGGGAAAGCTACCATCCCCAGCCTTTAGACCTCAACCAACCAATCCCCAACCTAGAATTCTATGATGATGAGGATATGGGTTTCAGCGAGTACCATGAGTCTCTCTTCTCCACCCCTGCTCAAGGAGAGATGTGTGTTCCTAAATCACCTATACTAGCCCACATCATCCACCCATAACTGAGGTGGATCTCCCTGAACATGTTCAGGAGGCCCATATGGAAGAGGCTCTCACCTTTTGCAAGTGATTACATTATTAAGACCTCAACCATGGCAACCCAGCCCATTGACACTTCTTTTAAAGCTGTCAGTATGTAGGGGAAATCCAACAGCAAGAAACACAAGCTGGTGATGAGGAAGAAGACCTTGGTCCTATTATCTCATCCCCCTATGATTCTTCTGATGAAGATGAGAGGAGTCTGCAACTAAAGGTGCAAAGACTGTTAAAAACATGCATCTATTTAGTTTCAAAGGTGAGTCACCTAGAATCTCATGTGGCTACCTTACAAAGAAGGGTCAATGACCAGCAACTTGAGATCACCGATCTCAAGGGCAAGTTAGCTGAGAGACCCATCTAGAGGACTCAACCAGGCCCACAAGAACCTGTGGATGTGGTGGACCTAACCCTTAGCTCCCCTATGCAAGAGGGTGATGCTACCAAAAAGGGGAAGAAAGTCCTAACTACAATCACAGAACTAGGGAGTTCCTCTTAGAGTATGGACATAGAGGACTCACCATCCTCACTTGCAGTTGTCCATACTCAACAACCTCCTCATGCCCAAATTGATGTGGGCTCACTCATTCAAAGCTTGTTTGAGGAGGGAATACCAAGTTCTATGCCTACTCCATCTCACCCTGCTGAAATCCAATAGTGGGATGGAGGTATGATGCTGATAGGAGGCCCTGGTAATCTCTAGGTCTCAGGGACAACAAAAATTCTTCAACTTTCACAACCTAAGATACTATGAGAGCATTTATTTAATTGACCTGCCACTTGCCAACCCAAGTCAGAACAGGCAAGTTGCAAGGTTAGCTGATAGGATTCAACATACGATGCTTGAAGAGTTCAAACTGAGAGCCAAATTATATAGACAAAGGCTAGCAGGTAAGACTCTTGGTCATCTGGATACTGAGGTAGACCCTAAGATTAGATTCGAAGGCCTAGTAGTTGAGCCTGTGAACCTTGAGACATGAACTGCTTTAACACCCATTACCCTCAGTGAGGCACCAGCTGGTGAAGGTGTCTCACAGCCTCTCTCTGGCCAGAGCTTAAGTGCAGCACTAAGAAATAAAGGCCAAAGCTCTTTCTACCCTGAGTCACACAGGCCTGTGAGCGACAAAGGGAAGAGGAAAATGACCCCTGAGGAGATTAAGGAGGAGAAAAGAGAGAGAAAGAAGACGGCAAGGGGAGAGAGTTTAAGCGGGACCCCTGGCTTCATGAAAGCTACAATCAGGGCTACCCCCAGGCCAAGCACTCAAGATGATGAGTTAAGGATAGCCAGATTGAACTATTTAGGGTCCATGAACTACAATATTGATGAACTCATCTCTCTCCCCTTAGATGAATTAAATGAACTGGCTAACAAGAAAGTGTCAAAGGAGAGAAAGAAGATTGAGGATGCATAATTGCTCCTCAAAATCAAAGAAGAAAGGAGAAGAAAAAGACTCTGTAAAGCTCCTACTCTCTCCCCAGTTCAGGAAAGTCTTGAGGCAGAGACTGTGGCTACTGAGTAACAAACTCAGGTAGGTAGGGAACAAGGCAGGCAAAACATGATAACCTACCTGAGTGCCACAGGTCTCTATCAGGCAGCAGACCTTCTTCCCTTACCATATGAATACATTGAGTTTGAATACCTCAAGCAACTTGAGCAACAAGTGCAAAAAGTTGCAAATAGAAAGATGAGGGAATAGGTTGCAAGGTCAAGAGCCACCATCAGAGCAAATCTGAAGAATTATGTTGATAGACAAAAGATGGTGAGCTTCTTGAAGCCGTATGGATTCTCCAAAAGGAGACTTGGTCCAATGTCTCTATCCACTATGGATGAGTACATTAGAATGATCAAGCAGAAGATCAAAAGGGGTGAGCTAGTTTACTTGCATTCTCCACCAAGTCAGGCTGCACCTGAAGCTGAGGTCAAGGTTGAACCCCAGGAGACAACACAACCTGGACCTAGTGCTGCATTACAGCCAGCTTCATCTTCTAATCCACAGTAGGGTCCTGCTCCTTCTGCTTCTAAACCTATGAAGGACAAGGACATAATAGAGAAGGACAAAGAAGAATAATCTGGTACTACAGGCCAATCCTCTCAGTTAAAACGCAGAAAGAAAAAAAGGATGGCCATAAGAAGGGACAAGAAGAAGAAGAAGAAGAAGAAGAAGAAGTCCAAGGCATCCACCTATGCACCTCAGGATGGGTCAGAACATCCTGAGGGTGCTCAAGAAGAGGTTGCTTAACAAAGTCTACTCATAGTAGAGCCTCTTGCTGCTGAGAGACCCATCTTGTCTTGGGTGTTTGCTACTAACCCAGACAGATGGTATATCATTAGAGATCAAGGAGGTCAAGACATTTACTTCTGGCAAAACATTCTTGATCTCCCTCTGCATGATCTCTATGACATGAGGAGATACTTTAAGAGTCTAAGGAATCCTAACCAACTGATGATAAAGGAAATGGTCTTGATTCTGATAAGAACTATCAACAGATGAAGATCAAGACTCAAAGGTCTCTTCAGTTTTGATAGCATCAGCCGGGGGGGGGGGAGTTTGTAAGGAATACACTTAAAGGCTGATGCAACCAAAAAATAACCTAAGAGCTCTCAGCAGGCACATGTGAAGTACTAGGAAAGTACTTCGGAATATTTAATATAACGCAGTGAATTATGCTAAGTATCAAATTTTCAGAAGCCAAAAGACCAATTCTTTCGAAGCCAAAGACGAAGTCTTCCTAAGCAAGACAAAGTCTTTCGAAGCCAAAGACTGATTTCTTCCGAAAACAGAGAAGACATGTTTTCTCTAACTTACTTTTGACAAAAGCTAAACCACATTTCCACTGCCATTTCTGAAGACTCACCAACCAGCATGGTTTGGTGAAAAGTCCATACTTTTGTCAACTGTAGATTAAGGTGTTAAGTTTGTAACTTTTTAACTATATACTTTTATCCTTTTTGTAATAGATAAGGATGTGAGCTATGGTATGCCATAGTTATTAGTCAAAAAGGCAATCAGCCTTTTTGACTCTACATTGATCTTGTTATTTAGATTAGTATTTCGAGCTGGCCATCAAAGTATGGCCGACTGTAGGATGTATTATAAAGTATCTCAAGTACTTGTATTTAGATAATAATCTTTGTAACACTTGTAAGAACTTGAGAGCAATATACAACATTATTGAAAACCATATACTAAATTTTTCTTGTTATTGTTCTTTACTTGTGTTCTTTGTTTCATCCTAACCGGTTCCCTTTCTAAGTGTTCTAAATCTCTCCACCTTGTGAAACTATTGCATTGACCACCCTTTAACAGTCCTGCATTCAGGAATACAGCTTTGTGGACTTCCTCATGCTTATTTAGGACTTGACCTAGTTTAATAAAAGGCTTTTGTTATATTTATTTAGAGTATTGTTTAATTGTAATGTATCATTTGATTAGTAACATTCAATGAATGACATTTAATAATATTTCAATGTATTTACTAACATGTGTTATGAGCAATCGATTCACATTCGTCCACCCCTATGATTCCGCCAATGGTTGGGGTGTGACAGATTGGTATCAGAGCCATAGTTATAGGGAATTAGGTTATTATAAATGGAATGACCTAGACTATAACTAATTACCATTAAACATGAGTCTTCTTATGTATTTATTTTTCTTAGATAAGTTTTTATGTGCCTTATATGCTTAGACATGATTATGTGATAATATGCCTTATGTGATTGTCTTTATACGTTGATATCAATCAATACACACATGATTCTCAATACATATTCTAAGGCATTGTGTTCTTAAATCCAATGGTTTTCAAATTTCCAATTTTGAATTGTTATTCATGGTTTTCAAATCCGATCAAAGTCGGTGTCCTATAACTGAAAACATGCAATGCCGGAAGAGTTGGATGGCAGTATCTAGAGGTGTTTTGTCTAGGTAATGTATTCATATAAATTCAAATCAACCAATGGATCGGTTTACCTTACCTGGGAACCCTTGAGGTGAGTGTCCGCTTATAGGTACGCATGTCTTCATTAAGGTTGTGGTTGACCTAATACTTTGTTAAGTCAATGTATTCGCTTTGGTTTGTGAACCAAATGTTTACACTCGAAACATCTCATTGATATTCTAATGATCGATTTTATCTTTTTGAAATTATAAAACACGTTATCCGATCCATATAAAAGTTTTCCATAATCTTTCAGCATGTCTTCTTGTCAAAACCGATCTCATTCTAGAAACTCCGGCCGCAAGATTGCTGCCATCATGGCACATGAAGTTGCCGCGGTCATTCCGACACTACTTACCTATCTAAATCAAGGCACTAACACCGTTGAAAACCCAGCTGCTCCTAATCCTCCATGAAATTGTACTTACAAGCACTTCAGTTCTTGAAATCCCACCAAGTTTAACGAGACCGAAGGAGCCACTGGTCTTTTACAGTGGTTCGAGAGTATTAAGAACACTTTCCTCAATAGTGAGTGTTTCGAGAATCTCAAGGTTCGCTATGCTACATGTGTTCTTCAAAATAAAGCACTCACTTGAAGGAACGGGGAGAAACGAACTCGTGGAACTGATGCTGCTATGACATTGACTTGGAATGAAGTCAATGGACTTATGAGTTTGTAATTCTATCCAAGAAATGAAATCAAAAAACTAGAAGCTGAATTCTGAATTTGTCGTAGGAAAGTAGAGAAAACCTAGCCTATACCAACAGATTCCATGAACTGAGTCTGCTTGTTCCTCATCTAGTTACTCCTCTTTCGCGTTCCATTGAAAAATATATCGATGGTCTTCCTATGCTAATTCAAGATACTATCTAAAGTATAAAATCCTACAACCCTAGAAGACCGTATCCGATTGGCTGCTCAGTTAACTGACAATCATGTCAAAGCTGGAACATTGACAAGGAAGGGAAGTAAGAAGACAACTAAGAAGCCTTCCACTGAAACCACCAAGGAAGACAGGCCTGAAACTTCTTTGAACAAGAAAAGGAAGGTTGAGTCTCAAAACTTCGTGTGGTTACCCCTACCGTTCCCATCAATCAAGTCGCACCAACTCACCCACTGGTTTTTGTTAATCAAGCCCCGATAAAGAAACCATATACTGGACCTTTATCGTAATACAACAAATGCAAGTATCACCATCCTGCTCACATATAGTGTCGTCAATGCACCAATTATGGTCATTTTGGCCACACTTTCAACACGTGCAAGAATGTTACTAAGGCTCTAGTTAATGCCCATGTTATTCAACATCCTCTTGTAGTTATGCAAGGTCGTGCATGCTACCAATGCGGCGATCCAAATCATTTTTGCAACCAAT
Source organism: Flaveria sonorensis (assembly GCA_025506505.1). Lineage (NCBI taxonomy): Eukaryota > Viridiplantae > Streptophyta > Magnoliopsida > Asterales > Asteraceae > Flaveria > Flaveria sonorensis. The sequence continues at coordinate 49,325,990 of CM046427.1, read as the reverse complement.
GCCCTCAACTTGTCAACACTGTTCCTGCGGCTCAAGGGCGTGCTTTTAACATCAATGCCCATCAAGCTCAAAATAGTAATGATGTAGTGAACATTACATTCCCAATCAATAACTAATAAGCTTTAGTTTTAACTAATAGTAATGCTAATAAAAGGTTGTATCTTTTGAGTTTAAGTCCATGCTTGTTAGCGCCCATTTTTTTAATGTCTTTCTCATGTTCATCAAGTCAAGTTTGTATTGATTTTTTGCCTTGTACCAATTCGTGAAAAACCTCCCAATCATCTTGCATCGTTTGAAATGCAAAAGCTTATCAGCCAAAAGTCCAATCAAATTGATGATTCTATCCACTTTGTCAAGAAACCTGCGAAATTATGAAATGAAATTAAACAAACTCAAGCGTAGCCAAATACTGATATTAAAATCTCATTGAGAGTCTAAACGTGCCTAGAGTTTACTTGAAAACATGAAATGAAATCCAAGTAATTTTTTTAAATAAGCTTCATCGTGATTAAATTTCAGGACGAAATTTCCTAAAGTAGGGAAGACTGTAACATCTGTCCCATTTTAAAATTATATAACCGAACATGTTGGGTCAATTTACAAAAATCAAATTCAGTAATTAAATCATTTTGATCATTTTAAAATTTTCAAATGCAATACTTATGTTATTTATTCAATTTATATAATTTTATAATGTATAAAACAAGCTTTTATAAATTTATAAAAAATATTGTTAATTATTATATTTCAATAATCTAAATAATTAAGTTACAAATATTTACAAGATTTATAATGTTTATGAAGTTTTTATAAATAAATAATTTGTTTAATTATTTAAATTTAGATTTTATAAAAGTTATAAAGTTTTATTTGTCATTTATGAGCTTTAGTTATTATATTAAATAAATAATTAAATCAACAAGTTTTTACAAGAATTGTAAAATTTATAAAGTTTATTAATAATTTAATTCTTTAATTAAAATAGGTTTTATTTAAGTTTGAGGGTTTAAATTGTAATTAATAAAACTTGAACTATAATGTTTTGGGCATAAAATAATAATACTTTGAACATCAAGGATCAAAAGTGAAAATTGTTTAAACCAACCCCAAACACCCCCTTCAACCTCCTTCTCCGGGCAATCTTCGGCTAAAATCCGGAAAGCAGCAAAACCCCTCAATCTACTAGATTTGACTCAATAGAACCTTTAGTCCTTGATTGCGATCATGACTCGAACACTGAACCCATTTTAGTTCAAACAAATCAGTTGTTAATGCCAAGAAAACCGAAATCAAAACCTTCATCTTAAATCTTCTGTTTCAACACGAATCATAATCAAATGGTTAAATACCTTGAGCCGTAACGTCTTTGAGATCATTGTGTTCATAATCATCACACCAATTTAGTCAAATAACACCCGAATCATTCAAAACTCAAGCCAACACACCTCACTCCATCCATTAAGTCATTCAACCCAAAACAGACAAAATTGTTTCTATTTAAGTGAGGGTAAATTCCCTAATCAAACATTTTGAGTTATCTGTAACATCAATTTCACTCTAAATACACACACACATACACATCGAATTGATCCTCAGCCATTATCACGACCTACACTCTACTTGCTTATCATCTTCCACTCAATTTTAATCAAAATTTATAAAGGGATTATCATGATAAGCATCTAAAGAAGCCTCATACGCGATTAGTTGGATTATCATCATCATTCTCATCTCGAACCAGATTCACCTAATTTAATCAATTTGACTTTAATCAAGTAAGTTATACACACCCACACACTCAAATTTATGTTGGAAACAAAAGCCCCATGTTGGGTTAACAACTTCGATTTCATGTTTAGTTTAGATCAATTGCAATCTAGGGTTCTTGAGGAATTTGGGGATTTTATTAAAATCTATTTTATAATTTATAAATCAAAGTTAAACCAGATCAGGGGCCTTGGCCCATTGGTAAATCGTTCACCATCCTCAGGAGAGACCCAAGTTCGAACCGGGCACTCCCCATCTTATTTTTAAAATTCAATTTTTAACCATTTTAAATTCAAGAAAATAATTAAAATATTATTAAATTGATGTAAAAATCACTTTATTAATTAATACTAGCTGAGTTCCAATACGCACGTTGCGCGAAATTACCTTTCCTTTTTTTTCGTTCGTTGTTTTCTGTTAGCTGGCTGTTGCACTTTAACCATTGCAATGTATCCGTTTAGATAGTATAATCTATCAACGTTTAAAGTCCATAAAGAAACGTTAATACAAAGCCTCATACACATTCAAAGTAAAACAACTACTCATAACATCATGGGGATGACAATGGATTTATTAGGTTCTCAGATGAGGGTACCATCATCATCACCAAACTGATTTAAACCAAATGACTACAAAACAGTTTTCGCAAAGAAGCCAACAAGTTCTCAGATTATTGCCTCATCGTCATCGAATAAAAACAACGTTCTAAACATTCAAAAAGAGACCCAAAATAACAAAGATAACGACATAGTTGGAGTAAGTGGGTTCGAGCCGTCCTCATCATCATAGAACGACTTGGAAAACCACATCTTATCGGTTTTCAGGTGAGGCTTTCCTCATCATCATCGATCGAAGCAACAAAGGCCCAAATTCCAGATTTGCAACATTGAAAAAATAACCCCAAATAACATATCTAATAATCCCTCAGACAGACACTGTTGAAAGCAGCCATCCAACACGGCCGACAGGCTCCAAGGTGGAGTGCAGAGGTGGTCAGACCACCACCATCAAGGCCAAACGCCGCCGAAAGCAGCGTCGAAGCCCGTGGACCCCGTAACATTACCAACGTCAGCGATCAAAATGCATCATCAAAAACCTAATTAGGGCTCTCAGACGCGTCAGCTGCCACCATCATCGAGCAGAAGATGCGTAGAATGGGACCTGAGGATCATGCGGACGCCACCGAAGGCGGTCGATAGACCGCCGGCGGCATCTAAGTCGATCGATCTAAGGTAGCCTCAACATGCACCACCATCCATTGACGGTGGCGATACATGGATCCATCGGAGCCACAAACACCAAGCAAAAGATGGGAAGAACCGGACCTGAGGGTTACACAGACGCCACCAAAGGCGGTCTACAGACCGCCGGCAACGTCAGAGCCCACAGATCTAAGCCGCTTTGATCACGCACCACCATCCACAGACGGCGGCGATAGACGGCTCCACCGGAGCTACCACCCCAAACAAAACTATCGACCACTAACCGCCGACATAGGGGCTCTTGGCTGGCAGAAGGGTGAGGAGGTGCAAGCGTGAAAAAAAAGCAGAGACCCAACAATCGCCCGAGGATGAGACGCGTGAAACGACGATATCACAGGGTTAGAGGACGGCTACCAACCGCAAAGGGGCACCCATGGAAGAAACCGCCACCGCCTAACATCTCTTCACCTTTAAAGCACAAACACAGTAACCGAGGCGAAAGCGAAATACCGAAAGTGCCCCCAAATCACTGTTCATGGCTAGTTCAAAGTTAATTTATTAATTTTTGAAATATTTCTGAAATTATAATTTGATATTTTCTTTATTTTTAAGATTCAAAGGTTATAAAATTATTATAAAATATATTTATAAGTTTTAAATTGTATAAAAATTATTACAAATCAAATATGAATCATTTCAAATTATTTTAAACTAGTATTTTATAAATTATTTAAATAATTAATTATTCAATTAATTTATTTTTTGACCAAGTTATTTTATAAGTAATTAATAAATTAATTACTTCCTTTTCACACTTTGTATTTAAACTCTATTTACTAAATCAGTATAAATTAAACACTTAATTGTATTATTCAAATAAAGTCAAATTATTTTATTTTATTCATTATTGATAAAAATTTCTCAAATATTTTTAGTTAATCATTTTGTCCCATTTTATTTACCAAGTCATATAATAAAAATCAAATATATTATTTTATTTTAAATTATTTGTTAAATTCCAAATCTCAAATGTAAACCCTAGATTCCCAAACCAAAGTTTAGACATATTATTAGACTAACATAGGACACCGTTCCTAGGTTAAATCATAAGGAATCTTGACGTCTAATCTAGCATTGTTATATTCAAATCATATTTTAATATTAATGTGAGTATTCATAGCTTATTTTTCATGTTTTATATTTTGGACAAATCATGTGAATTATATTCAATCATTGTTATCTATTATTATTCTATTTCAAAATATAATTCAAGACATGCTATGTTATTACTTCTAATTATGTGTGTATAGTTAGATAAACTAAATATGAACATAATTATTAATTAATACAATCACGGTAACATTGAATAGATCTATTAGTTTGACAAACCCATCTCATTTGTTTATTCGTGTGGTAATTGAAACTGGAATCATACATTCTATAAGGCTTCATTTGCAGACCGAGTCAATTCACTCATTAAGTTTGATTGTGTTGGTTTGTCTTTTATGTTACATTATTACAATTATAAGTCTTGACATTGCCATATGAATTAAATTGATTTCAATCATTGTAATCAATTTATATATGTATACAAACCTATGTTTATTTACCGGCTAATTCTTTAGTTGACTCGTTACTTTTTCAAATGATTTCAGGAATGCAGATTTGTGGACTTCTTCATGCTCATTTAGGACTTGACCTAGTTTAATAAAAGGCTTTTTTTATATTTATTTGGATTATTGAATAATTGTAATGTATCATTTGATTAGTAACATTCAATGAAAATGACATTTAATGGTATTTCAACGTATTTACTACCATGTGCTATGAGCAATCGATTCACATTTATCCGCCCCGATGATTCCGCCATCGTTCGTGGTGTGACATGCCATAATGTATAGATAAATAGCTATAGCATACCATTGATCCTAAACCTAGAATAGATGTTCAAGATTTGTTCTAGTGTTTAGGTTTCATAGTATAAATAACTCATACTTGTATAGTTTTGAGATTAGCTGTTTTCACACACTTGTATTGCTGTTATTACTCTCTTAGAATCATCAATGTTTTATAATTAGGTGAATAGTTTGAAAGAATTTCCTTGTGTTATTTCCTTTTTAAGTATTACAATCTGTTAGTTTGTAATAAGTAGTTAAGAGAGATTTTGTATCTACTAATTGTCGATTTATAGAAAGTCTTATTTAAACTCAATCTAACAAGTGGTATTAGATGTTTGGATCTTGATTTGTTTGAGTCAGCCTCACTCCAAATCACCATGACACTTGAAAAATGCCAACGGAAGATTTCTTTAGAAATCAGGATCACAAACTCTGACTGTCTGTTCTAAAGGGTCTATATTTTTCTATGGTCCAAGTAGTAGGTAAATAAGATGGGATGATTCCAAAAGGCCCCACAAAGTATTCTGATGTAGATCTAAAGAAGACAAAGGTTGATTCCAAGGCTTTATGGCTGATAGAATTAGCATTCCTGACAACATTATCCATAGCTTCAAGAAATGGACAAATGCTAAAAATCTATGAGAAGCCTTGAGGACAAGGTATGAAAGCACCAAAGACACAAAGAAGAAAAAAGAGATGTCTTAGAATAAAAGTATGAAAACTTTGGTTTTATTAGAAAAGAAACAGTGGTGGCAAGATACCTTAAATATGTTGAACTTCTAGACACTCTAAATGAAACAAACAGGCTTTAGGAATTTGTGATCCTAAGCTTACAATCATCATTAGCACCACAAGAACCTTTGGATGTTCCTTTCTCCTCCCAACTAATAGTTTCATTTGGAATCTCAGATGATGCTTGGTTTGTACGAATGGTGTTTATATATATATATATATATATATATATATATATATATATATATATATATATATATATATATATATATATATATATATATATATATATATAAAGGTTCTTCACACAAATATTTTCACTAATACTAAACTACACACATGAAAGACAAGTGTAGCTATTATGAGATAATATATTAATGGTAAAAACCAAGTATCATGAACACACATAAAGATTTACTCAACAACCTTTATAATTGACTATCAGATGAGTTTTGGTTTAAGAAAAATATTAGTTTGTTTTAATGTGACCAAAATTTTTGTTTTTCAAAACGATAATTTAAATAAATATAAGGTAAGTAAAGATAGATACTTTTGGTGATTTGTTTAGTGAAGTAAGTCTATCATCCTATTTTAGGTTCAATTTTAGTAAATGTGATAAATTGTATGGTATGGTTAAATATATTAGTTAATATAATTATGTTAAGGTTTATAAACATGAGCCATCATGAAGTTATCGTATACCGGCTCCATAGTGTCAAGGAAAATTGTAATGAGTAACTTACAAAACAATCATCAAGCCTATAATAATTTAGGTAATGTTGTGCATCCTTTTAACATACAGTTTTTGAAAACATAACTTAAGTGTTGAATGGACTTCCCAAGCCTTCCAAAGATCTCCAAAGGCTAGATTCTCGAGAGCAAACCTCGAGAATTTCACCTCCCAAAAGTTCTTCCTATGGTTGCAAATTAGCCACTATTTATAGGCTTTCTAAAACATTGGGCATGACCACGTGCCTCCCAGGCACAACCCCGTGTTAGTTCAAGGTAGGTAAAAGTTGGTTGGCTCGTACATGCATTAGATTGTCAGCGAACGACCCCGTGTTTGATGGGGGCATGGCCCTATGTTAGGGTTGGTTACATCCCTATGCCTCCCAGGGCATGACTCGTGTCCCCTCGATGGGGAACAATACTTTTGTTCTATCTGACTGATGAACATGAGGGTGTGCCAAATTTAACATGAGGGTGTGTTTGAGATTAGGTATGGGGGCGTGCCTCATGGAGCACGACCCATGTTTGGCCTCTGGTCGCTTTTCTTCAATTCTCTACTTGTTTAAGCTCCTTTGGTCCATCTTGGTCTTTTTCAACCCTGAAACATAATCTAAGAGAATTAAGCACCAAATTATAATTTTTCATAGGAATTTTAAAAATAGTTGTTATGCAAATGATATGATTTATATGTATAATTGAAGCACGTCAATGCTACCAAAAAAGAGAAGATGAGCCTAAAGATGCCGATGAGTAATTTGCTTAACAAATACTCAACAACACTTATCAAATATCCTTATTTTCAATACGAAAAGATGAATATGAGCCCGTGTTTAAAGCTAAAGTTAGCGGCTATTTGATAGTCTCTTTATGGTCATTAAGAGGCTACCTCTTAATAATTTATAACCTTTTAATGGTTAAGAGGTAACTTTAAGTCTAAATGGTTAAGAGGTAACCATTAATATATTACCTCTTTACCATTCAGACTAAGGTTACCTGTTAACCATTTGGAGGCTATAAACCATTAGGAGGCTATAAACCATTAATATGTGTTAGAGCTCTTAGAAGATTAACATTTGTCTTTTGCGTTTTGTTATAGTATAGGGACTTATTTTGTAAATATATGTTCCTTATTTTTCTTTGATAGTATAAATAGGATTGTTTATGTATTGTGTAGGGCAGACAACGAAACAATTAGAACAGATCTGAACGACTTTAACTCACTCTTACACTTTGTATCCTAAACATTTGCTGTCAATGAAATCTATGAATTTTTGAAGTAATTGCTTGTGTTTGTTTACTTAGTGTTTGAATTGATCATTGTATTACAATGTCATCACAGATCGATCCATTTGAACCTATCAATTGGTATCAGAGCTTTCGGTCCAGTGATCAGAGCTTATCGGCATTATTGAGCTCTTTGAATCACTTGAAATCTGTGTTGATTGCAATTTGAATGATTAATTGTTGTTTTCAGTTGTGTTTCATCTATAGAAACATGAATTGAATCACAATTTGGTGTTTAATCCATTCAGATCTGAATATTGATCAGATTTGTGTACGAAAAGTTGTTCTTCATTTTCGGGCTGTAATTCAATCAAAAAACAAATATGTTGTTGTTGTTTGATCAAAATGTTGATTGAATATTGTTAATCGATCTATTTACTACCTAATTGGAAGTTTTTAGATCAATTAAACAAGTTTTAAAGAATTTCATAAGATCTGAGTTTGTTGAAGATGATGAATTAGGCGCTTGAGCTGTGAAAAAATGCTGAAATTTGCTAAGTGTTCAGAAGCCTTGCAACTGTTTAGGCTTTTTAGCACTATTAAGGCGTTTTCAGAACAGGCGTTTTTCAACTATTTGGACGTATTGTGACTGTTTGTTCGCATTGAGACTTTGTTGAAACTTAAGCAATTCTAGAGGTTTGAGAACTATTTGGGCGTTTTTACCTCAGGCGTTTCTACACTGTCTGGGCATTTGAGAACTGTTCGGATGCATCACCAGTCAGGCGTTTCAGAATTCAACTAAGGCATTCCCTTAGGCATTTCTTGTTCAAAGTCAGGCGTTTTAGAAGTTTCAGGCGCATCAGTATTCAGACTTATCAGTAAACACTTAAAAGTTTTTCAAAAACTAAAATTCAAAAATATTTTTATTTCATAGTTTCTTTTTAAAAATTTTAAAAACAACAAAAACAAGTCATTTTCATTAAATCAAAAATACAAAATGGTTAAGTCTGAAGATTCTGAGAAGAGGGTTCCCAAGCTTAAAAATAGAGCTGATTTCAAAAATTGATCTCTTAGATTGAAGCATCATCTAAACTCCATTGACACTGATTTGTGGAAGTCAATAGAGAAAGGACCATATATCCCAATTACATCCGATGGTCCTGACAGAGGATTTGTTTATAAAAAAGACTCTCCAAAACTATATCCTGAGGATGGTCTGCAAGGTGATGACTTAAGGAAGGTTAAGAATGATATCAAAGCTTACTAACTGATATGCAAGGGGTTACCATTGGAAGTCTTGACTAGACTTGAAGGTTATCAAACTAGTTACACCATGTATAGAGCTTTGAAGATTATTTGTGAAGGTGGTAAAGAGATACAAGATCTCAAAAAGCTGAAACTCAGGAGGCAATTGGAGTTATTTGAGCATCTTTCTGGGGAAACAATCAATCAAATGATGAACAAATTCATGCAGTTAACAACTGAAATGTCAACTGCTGGTATCAAAAATGATCTCAAAGATCTAAATTACAGACTTCTCAATGCTCTTCCATCTTCATGGAAACAGACAGTCACTCTGTTGAAGCATACAAAAAAGTTTTCGATGGATCTGGATTTTTTGATTGCCAAAATTGCATCAGTTGAAATTGATGAGAGCTCCAGAAACAATGATAGAGCTGCATCAATGTCTCAGTATAAGTACGTTGCTTCTCCATCTAACACAGTGGAGAATGCTTTTCTAGCAAAAGATGATAATTCTCCAGAAGACGAGGGTGATTTGTTCGTTAGAGCTGGTTTCTTTATAGATTCTTCTTACACAAGTGCTACTGTTTATACAACTCAACCTTAGTCTCCTCCTAAAGCTCAAACTCCTAAACCTCAAACTGAGACTTCATCTTCTAACTCTGTTAAAACCAGCAAAGTTTAAGATGTTATTAATATCCTGTTACAGAATGATGAGTCAAAATCTGCTTTTACTGGTTTCATGGCAAGTTTTCATGCTTATCAAGGTAGTCATCTAACCCAGTTAGATCTTGTTTTGCAGGATCTGTTTGAGACGGATCCTGATGATGTGGAAGAGATGGACTTGAATTGGCAGATGGTAATGATTGGTTACAGACCACAAAAACATTCATATGTTAATAGGAATTACAAGCCCAGTGCAAACAAAACTGTTGGCTTTGACAAATCAAAGTCAAGTTGTTTCAACTGCAACAGTTATGGTCATTTCTCAAGGGAATATAAAGCTCCTAGAATTGAAAGTGGAAATGGTCAAGCAGGTTCTAGCAGTGAAAGATACCAACAACAGTCTTCGAAAACCTTTCAAAAGCCTTATCAAAGTCTTCCCATGCTAGAACTTAAAGATGAATCAAAATCATCTGAAGAGCCAAAAATGCTCTTGTTATTAGCATCAAAGATGGCTATGACTGGAGTGCTTATGCTGAACAATTCACAGCTGATCTAACATCTAGTTTAGCTCTTGTTGCTGAAGTTCAAAATGAAGACTGGACTGAAGAAAATGATCCTAAGGCAGATGGTGATTCTGAAAATGATGATAAAGATTATGATTGGAGTGACAAATCTGACCCAAAAGAGGATTCAGAAGAAATTTCACTCATGGCTCAGTCTGAACAACCAAAGGTTGAGCATCCATCATCTGACTCTAAGACTTCTTCTTCAAGTTATCCTAAAATTCCTGTTGAAGTCAGAGAGAAAATGTGCACAAAAGCATGTTTTGATCAAGTTGAGCATTACAAAACATAATCATTTAAAATCCATGACAAACTTAAACAAGAAGAAGAAATGCACAACAAACTAAAAAATGATCACAAAGTCTCTGATGAAAAGATCTTATCTCTACAAATCTCATGGAATAAAAATCTAAAAGAACTTGAATTTTTTTAAAAATAGCTTGAGGAGATGACTAAAAATTTAGAAGAAGAAAAAATAGCTCATGCTGCAACATAGGTGGATCTAGCTAAAGCTAAAAGTTCTAAAACAATTATAGAACATTTGATAAGTGAGAGGAAAGATAAAAACAAAATAGATCTAGGTTTTACACATGAGCCCATGCCTGAATCTATCACAAACACTTTACCAGAAAACTTTAACACACATAATCACTCACCTGAAAACAAAGCTACGCTAAAAGCCTTTCAAAATAAGAAAAAAAATTCTGAAAGTGATGAAGAGAAAACTAATGTTGAGATATTTCAGGAACAAGATTCTGAAAAGATTAAAAATGGTCATCCAGTGAATGTTAAATTTTACGAACCACGACCAAAGAATAAGAAAATATTTTTTCCCAAAGAGTATGTTGTTGAAGAAGTCATTGTAAAGAATGACAAACAAAACCCAAAGAATAAAGAGAAAGCAAAACAAGATGAAGTAACATCTGAAGATTCGTTTTCTTATGGATTAAACAATCCAGACTTTATCAAATGGCAGAAAGAACAAAAAGATAATGAAAATGCAAAAGAGTCTTCGACTGAAGATGTTCAATCACAAAGCAAGCAGAGATCATCAAGATCAAGAAGCAAAAGAAGGAAAAGGAAAAATGCTAAAGCTAAATCCTCTCAGAATAAAAATCAAAACAATCAAAATCAAAAAACAAATCAATCTAATCAGTTTAAACCAGTGAAGTTTGTGTTTGCGGGTACTTTTGATATGAACACAATTCCAAAAATCAAATCAAATTCAAAGAACAAATCTAACTCTGATCTGAAAACAGGTTCAGGTCCAAAGTCTTTCACAGTTAACAAAAGATTTGTATCTAAGGTGTCTAGGAATGATGTTAATGAACAAAAGTCAAACCCAAATTTCAAAAGAACAAACTCTTAAATCAAAAACAACAGATTAACTTTACAACTCCTAAATCAAAACAAGGATCAAATATGGCTTCCACATCTAAGGTTACTCAACAATTGTTTAAATTTCAACAAAGGTACTGTGAAATATGTGATATGTACAATTATAAGACTGATGAATGTTTCTTTAACAGGTACTGTCATATTTGTGATATAAAAAACATTCAACAGCTGATTGTTATTTCAACAAGTATTGTACTATTTGTGATGAAAGAAATCACAAAACTGAGAATTGCTACTTCCGAAGGAACTCGCCAAGGAATGGATATGTCAATCCATAATTTCAAAGAAATCAAAGTGTTGGTTTTCAAAGATTGACAAAACAACCTTCCTTACGCTTGAGATCTTTTCGAAGGATTGATTCTGATTGTGATGATTCTTATGCTGTGAAAACAAAGAACTATAATCAAGGAAAATTCATTCCACGATCTGTGAGAATGAACAATGCAATGTTTGGTAATCAAAATTTTTTAAAAATGTTTCTTCTGATGGTTTGAATTACCTTGACGATGATCTTGAAAAATGTTACCATGTTTTATGGACTATGCAAATCAAAGATAATCAAAAATTTGTCAGAAACAAAATTGGTAAATTTAATCAGCAAAAGAAGCCTGATTTGAATAATCTTTATTTTAGACAGTTTACCATTGTTGATAAATTTGGCAAGCCCAAGACTATATCGGCTTGGGTTGATAACTCAACTTAAATCTCATTGAAATGCAGGTACGCCCAAGAAGACCTATTAACATATGGTATGTTGATAGTGGGTGTAGCCGGCATATGACATGCAACCATGCCTTGCTTTAAGATTTTAAGTTAAAAGATGGTACTCATGTTGCATTCGGAGGTGATGCAGGTGGTAAAATAACAGGCGAATGAACAGTGTCCAATAGGATTATTAGCTTTGATAAAGTAAACTATTGTTCATAGTTGAACTTTAATCTTTTAAGTGTTTCCCAAATTTGTGACAAATCTTACCCTGTTCTATTTGATGATTCTTTTTGTTATATTTTGAAGCCAGGTTTTCAGATAAGAAAAGAATGGGTAGTTGTTAAAGCTGTACGTGATCGAGATGTATCCAAGTTAGATATGTCTCAAGTAGATCCATCTACAGAAACAACATGTCTAATTGCTCGAGAATCAAATGTCGAAAGCCAGTTATGGTATAGACGTCTCGGGCATTCTAATTTCAAGAACATGAATAAGCTTGTAGCAGGAAATCATGTAGTAGGAATTCCAACAAAGAAGTTCTCTACAACAGATCACTGCTCAGCATGTTTAAAAGGAAAGCAACACAGAGTGTCTTATAAGCCCAAGCTGATAAACTCAAATTCCAAGCCTCTCTAGATGTTGCACATGGACCTATTCAAACCAACAAATATGCAGAGTATTGGAAAGAAATCTTATTGTTTAGTTATCATTGATGACTTTACAAGATTGTCATGGGTTTTCTTTTTGCATACTAAATCTAAAACTGCTGAATTATTAAAAGAATTCATCATTAAAGTAGAAAATCAATTAGAACAAAAGGTGAAAATTATCAGAAGTGATAATGGAACTAAATTTAAAAATTCTAACGTTGATATGTTTTGTGCAGATAAAGAAATTGCTCGTCAGTTCAGTGCTCTTAGAACTCCACAACGAAATGGAGTTGCTGAAAAGAAAAATAGAACTTTGATTGAGGCCGCACGTTCTATGTTAGCAGATGCAAAGATTCCAGTTACTTTCTGGGATGAAGCCATATCTACTGCATGCTTTGTACAGAATTGTACATTGCTTGTGAAAGATAAACAGAAAACTCCTTATGAGTTGATGTTTGGAAGAAAATCTAATATAGATTTTCTTAAATCTTTTGGTTGTCCAGTTTTGATTTTAAATTCAAGTGACCAGCTAGGAAAATTTGATGCAAAATATGATGATGGATTTTTTGTTGGATATTTGTCGGTTTCAAAAGCCTTTAGAGTTTATAACTCTAGGACGAATATTATTCTTAAACTTTTAATGTTAAATTTCTTGAAATTTTTTTTCCATCAGTTGCAAATGGTCCAACTTGGTTCTTTGATTTAGATTCTTTGTCAAACTCTTTTAATTCTAACTTGTTTGACTCCTCAGGTGAAAAAATAAAACAAGGAGGAGATCTTGGATCTTTCAGTGATGATTCTGATTTTGATGATATGGATGTTTCTAGCCCAGATTACCCATTCTTCTCATTTGTTAAAGATTCTATATTTCATTCTGAATCTCATGATCAATCTCACTCTCAACAAGCACAAGAACATCCCATTTCTGAAAATTCCAATGTTTCATAACCTATTCCTAATGATGGTCCTGAAATTATACAACCTGAGTCTGGAACGTCATCAGTTTCTGATGATGTAGTTGTTACTGATAATCTTGATTACTTTATCAACTCATCGAATCAAGTTCCTAATTTCAATCCACATACTTCGAACTTATTGCATCAGCTTTCCGACTTGAACCAATCTAATCTGGATGTTAATGTTCAAGAAAATGAGATTCCAACGTTTCGTATTCATAAGAACCATCCTACGTCTCAGATTGTCGGTCCATTGAATGAAAGAACGAAGAGAAGTCATTCAGAACAAGCAAACCTCTGCTTATACTCATGTTTTCTGTCTCAAATTGTTCCTAGAAACGTCACCAAAGCGTTAAAGGACAATGGATTGAGGCAATGCAAGAAGAGTTATTGCAATTCCGCAAACAGGAAGTATAGAAGCTTGTGGATTTACCTGAAGGAGAAAACACCATAGGCACAAAATGGTTGTTCAAAAACAAGTCTGACGATCATGGAATTGTTGTTCAAAACAAAGCGAGACTCATTGCACAAGGTTACACTCAAGAAGAAGGAATAGATTATGATGAAGTATTTGCTCCAGTTGCAAGACTTGAATCAGTTTATGTCTTCCTGGCTTATGCATCATACATGAAATCCAAGGTGTATCAGATGGACGTTAAAGGTGCTTTCTTGTATGGACCAATCATTGATGATATGTATGTCAAGCAACCTTCAGGTTTCGAAGATACAGAATATCCTCATCATGTGTACAAGCTTAGTAAAGCATTGTATAGTCTCCATCAAGCCCCTAGAATTTGGTATGAAACGTTATCACAACATTTGATCCAGCATGGATACACGCGAAGGAAAATTGATCCTACTTTGTTTATAAAGAAGGACGCTGATGATCTTTTATGTGTTCAAGTTTATGTTGATGATATCATATTCGGTTCTACAAGTCCAAAATTGTGTAATGAATTTGAAGAAATAATGAAGTCTCATTTCCAAATGAGTTTTATGGGAGAAATTAACTTTTTCCTTGGTCTTCAAGTGAAACAGTCTGCAGATGGAATTTTTATTAATCAGGAGAAATTCATTGAAAAACTTTTGAAGAAATTTAAACTGCTAGATTATCAATCTATCAGAACTCCAGCTGACGTAAATACCAAGATTGAACTTGATCTGAAAGGAAATTCAGTTGACCAAACTCTATACAGATCTATGATTGGATCTTTGATGTATCTTACTACATTTAGACCTAATATAATGTATGTTGTTTGTGTTTGTGCCAGGTACTAATCTGACCCGAAGGAATCTCACCTAATCGTTGTTAAACGAATATTCAGGTATCTCAAAGGAAAACCGGCTTTAGGGTTGTGGTATCCTTATGAAGAAAACTTCGAGTTACATGGGTATACAAATAGTGATTATAGAGGATGTTGCCAAGATCGTAAATCTACGACGGGTGGTTGTTAGTTTTTAGGTCCCAGATTAGTCTCGTGGCAATGTAAGAAACAAACAAATGTCCCCGTTTCAACAGCAGAAGCTGAGTACATAGCTGCTTCAGCAAGATGTTCTCAAATCCTTTGGTTACAAAACCAACTACTGGATTACGGGTTCAATTTTTTTAAAACACCTATTTACATTAATAACACTGCTGCTATGTTTATTACAGCTAATCCTGTCCAGCACTAAAAAACAAAGCATATTGAAATTCGATATCATTTTCTCAGAGATAACTCTGAAAAAGGTTTAAACATTTTGATTCAAATTACAACTGAAAAACAGTTGGCTGACCTATTTACAAAAGCCTTTTTACCAGGTCTTTTTGAGTACTTGATTGAGTCAATTAGACTTATTAACCATGTTAAAAATTTTTTTTGAGTAATTGAGTTTTCTGGATCATAAAAATGAAAAGAACCCTCCCTTAGCTGAATAAGAAGATTTATAGAGAAAACTGTCAAAGTTAAATGTCTGATTGTATATATTGTGTGTGCATGTTCAATAGAAAATGAAAAAGCAAATACAAAAATAGAAAATTACAAAATCAAAAGAGAAAAGTATAAAACAAAAACCCACAAAAATAGAGTTTATTTGTTAGTTAATTATTTAGGACTGAATCTGTCTTTGCAATTTATGAGAGATGATAGATACATTAGTTCTAATCAGTTGCATACTTCGCTCGCTACTAAAGTCTGACGTGATCAGATATGATGTGCAGGTAAGCTCATGTAATTATACTGAAAAAGTAAATTCTTGTGATTAAACAAAATCAATCATGCATTCGTGTTTGTCCATTGTAGTACCAATGAGTAGTGTTGACTTCTCAAATTGATTGCTTGTAAAGTCACAACCTCACACCTGGTGGCGATATGAATAACCATGAGCTCTAATTATTTAAAGCATCTATTCACTTCTCTGTTATGAGTCATCATAGACCTGAAGTGACGAGATATCCTTTGTTGTAAGTCATTACAGACCTGGATATTCTCACTTGATGCAAAAGATGCCAATGTACACAACCTAAACATGAGATCTGGTTATAAGTATATGTCAGTTTAATAAGTTGAGAAAGGTGCCTTCTTGCATATCTTGACGAGAGTTGAGCTCTCTAAGTCTAAGTGTGACTTACATAATGTCATATCTAATTGTACCTTAATCAATCCAAGAATTGAAAAAGTAAGTGTGCTGATTATCTTACCAAAAGCACTCATTTTCTGTCCTTAGATCTCGTGTCTCCTCTACTGCGGGAACACTGACCTGGAACATACTTGATCAGGATTTAATCACTGTCTATAACTATCCACCATTTTATTTTATTTTAATATGTTAATCTTAACTGATATGATCTCACTACAGGCCTGTGATTCAATTGTGTATAGTAGATCTTTCTTCTGCTTTAATTTTGATTTTTTCATGATTTTCTGTGTGCAGGCATCTTGATAATGTTTAGTTTGCTCTACTTGCAAAACAAAAGAAGCTTTTAAGTTTGTGAACTTAAAAGTTTAAGGGGAGTAAAAATGTAAAAGTGAAAATCAATGAAAAGTGTCAAAATGTGAAAAAGAAATAAAAAAAAGTTAAGTGCTTTGGATGGAAAGGATGAAGCTGAAATTCAAATATGATGTAAAAATGAACCTGAAAAGAATTCAAAATAAGTGGAAAAGCTTCTTGCAAACAAAACAAGATTATTTGTGCTGTAAAAGTTTTAAAATAAAGACTAAAATGACGAGAAAGTGTTTGAAAAATTAAAACATTGATTCAAAGTGGTTTTCAAAATGTGCTTGGTGGTGTTTGAATTGAAAACTCATGTTTAAAAATGAAAATATGAGTTTCAAATGATTCGTGGTGTTTTTAAACAAAAACAATTTGACTTTTAAATTTGAGGGTAATTAATGTATATTTTGGTTGATAATCAAAATTTGACTAAGTGTTGAGACAATATGCATGAATAGTGATAATGTGCATAAACAGTGTTCAGATGAGTATTGTGAAAGTTTCCAAGTGTCAAACTCATGGAAGGTTTCTCATGCGCCTGAATAGTGCTCAGAAGTCAAAATTAGGAGTATGTAGAATTTCAGGAAATTGTACAAGTGTTAAGCGTTTTGTTCAAGTACATATGCCTAAACAGTTGTCATGTTACTGAAAATGGTTAAATGTTGGGCGTATCAACTTATGCTCATGTGCCTGAACAGTTTCATACTTCCAATGTGGTTAGACGTTTGAAGGTGATGTTTACTCTAAGTGTTAGTGTTTCAACAAGTCTCATGCGCCTGAACAGTGCCCAAGCGCCTAAACAGTGCCCAAGCTTCTGATCAGTGCTCATGCGTCTGAAGATTTAGTGTGAAACTTAGTCTCATGTGCCTTCACAGTGCTCATGCACCTAATAATTTTTACTCTTATATATATTCAACACTTGTAGTTTTCATTCACTCATTCACAAACTCAAACACTCTGATTTACTTATTCTCTCACCGATACATTCTTTCACTCAACATTCGATTGTTACCTGTTAATCCTTGTGATATATAGGTATATTCAATGAATATAAACATCATGTTGATCTTAAAACATCTGATTTCATCACCTATTTCAAACTTTGATTGGGCGTTTGAACTCTATTGAGGAGTTCGAACCCTAGGTGTTCAGAAATTTGAAATCTGTGATTTAAATGTGTTATGATAACTGAAATTGAACATCAAATGATTGTTATAACATGTTTTCAAACAGATTGTGAGAATCAAATCTCAATTTCATAAAAATGTGTTCTTGATGATTCATTATTCATCAGTCGGTTTTTAAGAACAAGAAATGAACAGTCAGTTCATAAGTTTTCATCTAAATTGTTATGTTAATCATCAAAATTCATCTATTCAACTGATATTGAGAAGATTTTAATTGGATTAGTGTACTTTAAATCATTTGAACTGAAACTTGAATGTGCTCTGCTCTTGATAGAGTGTGTTCAACACTTAGAAAATTTAAGTGTAAAATGTTAGGTTTAAAATTTAAAATATGCTAACTCAATTGAAATTCAATCAATTTTCATGGTTCATGGTACATTAATTGATTTAATCATAAATTGCATTGCATCAAAATTGTAATCAATGTATACTCTGTTCATGTAATGGATTGTACAAAACACTTAGAATTTTTTTAAGTGTTATTGGTTTAAAATTGATAGCACACAATATGATTGAAATCATTTTTATTCAAATGTGATTAATATTTTGTTCTATGTATACAGATGGCAGATCTTAAATTTGAGCCAAAGCATAACGTAGCAGCCTTTCTTAATGAGGATGTTCTTGAAGCTGTTAGTTATGAAGAAATGATAAGATTTCTATTGAGAACAAAGTATGTGTATGCCATGTGTGCTCAACCAGTTATATATGCTCGTCTCATCAAAAGATTTTGGAGTACTGCTGAAAGTGCAAGAGATGATGAAGGAAGGAAAGTAGTCAGAGGTTTTATCACAAGCTATCGTATGATTGAAGTCTCTAAGCAGTTGGTTAGAGAAGCTCTAAGACTGGGTGATAATGATCCTTAAAATTTGGCTGAACTTACTTTTAATGAGTGTAGAGACATATTTTTAGCCATGGGACATCCAGATCACTTTCCTAAGAAATAGTTTTTCAGAGCAAGAGTATATAACCACTGGAAACTCCTGTGTTATATTTTTCAACATGGAATGTCCAAGAGGAGTACAGGATGGAACTCATTTCTTGTAGACATTGCTTCTCCTATTGTAGCTATTGCCACAAACAGAAGGTTTAATATGGCAAAATGGATCATGAATGGATTTATTTTTAATCTGGAGAAAGGAATCAGGAATAAATACTTAATGTATCCTAGATTTCTGCAATTGATTATCAATGAAGCAAATCCTGATTTCCATGCTTATGGAGTAAGTGGAGAAAGATTAACTTTGGAGCACATGACTGAAACCATATACAAAAGACTTGTTATCGTGACTGGTGCTCAGAATGTTCAAATGTTTGATTACATGAGAGCACTAGCAAGAGACGATGTGAACATAGATGAAAATCATTTTCATTTGATTGATGATGAACCAATTGATCCAAATGATTTGATTGAAGAAGTTCCTCAAGGACTTTCTAAGTCTGAAGCTGAGGATGATGATGATGATAATGAAGATGATGATGAATCTGAAGATGAAGGAAGTTCTTCTTCAAGTGATGATAGTGATGATGATGATGTTGGAGGTAATGAAGTTAAAGAAGTTAATGAAGTTGTAGTTGTTACAGAAGTTGAAAAAGTTGATAATCTGAATGAAGATGTTAATGATGATGATGAGTCAAATGATGTGAATGAAGATATCAATGTACAACAACAAATGGAGTGTGATCTTCAAAATTTTGATGTATTTGAGCCTGTAGTACCAGGTAGTTCACCTGTTGTACAATCTCCTATTTCAACAGCACAAGAGAATGTTATTGCCGAGGAGTCTTCTCTCGAGGTTATCAAAGTCGTTGCTGATTCACCTACTCATGTTCCAGATGAAGGTGAAAGATCAAATCAATATGATACAGTCCTCACTGAGAAATTGAACACTGAGCAGATAATAGAAGCTTTGAAAGAAAAGAATATCAATCAGCTTAAGATGATGGAGAAGCTTAAAGACGAAAATAATCAATTAAAAGCAGAATCTTTAAAGAAAGACTTGAAGATTGCTGAGCTTGAAGAAGTTCAAGAGATGAATGTAAAGAACTTTGATGTTTTGCTCAGAGATTATGATTTGACGGAAGAAAAATACAAGAAGTTGAAAGAAGATTATGATAAGTTGAAAGAAGAACTTGAAATTATGAAAGATAGCTTAAAATCTCAATCTTCTCAACCACAAGAAAAAGACCCTTTAACTTCAGAGAAAGAGGTTATTCCTGAAGTTCAACCTACTGAAGCTGAAAAATTATCTGAGGCTGTGAAAGGAAAACGAAAGATAGATGAATCTGATGTTTAAGTATTGGCAGAATCATCATCCAACCCTCCTTCGAGCTTGAATCTAATATGTTTTTCTTATGCAGTGAATGTAGATCATCCTTCTTTACAGGAAAGTGCAAAAGCAGACATACAAGAGCAAATTGGAGCATTGGATGATTTAGATCCAGAGTTCTCAGATGCTTGGTATAATGAAGTATTGGAGGAAGAAGACGTTGCTGAAGCTGCATATTCTCCGGTTGAAGCTGTTACAAAAGACAACCCTTTAGACATTGATGACAGATATAATTATCTGGTCAAGAAGAAATGCAATCGTGTATTTTTGGATGGTCTAACAGTTTCCTAAATTAATGAATACTATGAGAAATATATTATAGTAGAGTCAATAGCTCCAGTTGATCCAGATGAAATAGTTATTGAATATGAAGAGTGGAATCCGATGCAAGAAAGTATCAACATTAAAGACCTTCCAGCATCAGAATTGCATCATTCATATCCTGAAAATATGACAACTGTTGAGCTTAGGCTGTGGCTACAATCAAGTAATTATCCAAGAAAGAGATTAAACAGATTGCAAACCGAGTCTCTAAGAAATTTGGTCAGAAGTTTTCAAGAGACAGAAAAGCAAAACAATAAAATGATTGGGCTAGACATGGATAATCCATAGTATTTGAAGATTACAAAGAGAACTCGAATCTTAAAGCGTCAAGAAATAAAAGAAATGGAGTTAGTGAAAAGTAGTCATGAAAAGATAAAAGAATTGATTGATATGTTCCCAGAGACTGAGAAACAAGCATACAAAGTCTCGGTTGAACAGAAACAACTACAGAATAAAGCAAGAACTGCAGGAGATTTAGTCAGAAATGTACTTCAGAAAGGCCAATCCATTTCTGAGTTGCTTAATGCAATGATTGTGCTGGATAACACAAAGAATGTTAAAATAGTTGCCTGGAAATATGATGAGATCTTTGATGCATTTCTAATTAAACGTGTAAATGTAATTTATGATGTTTATCATTTTTACACAAGCATCATAGCTTTGCCAGTGCAAGATCCCAAGGAGTTAAATAAGTTGCCTCTGATTAATCCTATCAAGTCAGTTCGAGGTGAAAACTTTATTAAACTTCTAAATCGAGGCATTACCAGAATGGATTCTTATCTTAAAACCAGATGTGATCAAGAAGATAAAGAATATTTCAAGTCTCTAAAGAGTAAAAGAAAGGTGGCTGCTCATCCAGAAGAAGAACAGTTTTTGGACGCGTATAGTGATCAGTACTTTGAAAAGGTCACTAACCCAGGTTTGAAAGTGATAGATGGCACCCAAACATCTAAGCCAATTTTGAGATGGTTCTATCATGCTGACTCATTCCAGTTGAAACTAGTTCGTAACTTGGAAGATTAGGATCAAGATATGATTTTATTATTTAGAGTTTTTGAGATTAAACTTCTCCATCCAAGTTATATCTTTTTCTTGTCTAACCAGAAGTTTGATCGTGTTGCGTCAGAAGTTGCAGATATTGACAAAAAATATTTTATGACAATTATTAAGGTAATGGATGCTGCTATGGAGCGAATTTCATTGAGAAAAGCTCTAGCATTTTCTAACATCGTGAAGAAGGACATAAAGTCTGTTGATTTTATGAGAATTTCAAGTAAAGGAGTGTTGAAAGTTCACTCTCATGATCATCCTAAACCTTATGAGTTCTATGCTAACATAGATATTGCAAGTCTGACAAAAGAAACTCTGGATGCAATGGACAAGATTGAGATTAAAATAAACGAGTCAAAGCCTGAGCAAGCCATACTTTCCAAGAAGTTCAAGTCAGCTATCAAGCAAGCATTGCGAGAATTGGATCTTTACAAAGAAAAGCCGATGTTCAAGATTAAAGATGAACCAGAAGAGTTCAATGCAGACTGAATACAATGCTAATCTTAGGGGGAGTATTGTTAGAGCTCTTAGAAGATTAACATTTGTCTTTTACGTTTTGTCATAGTATAGGGACTTATTTTGTAAATATATGTTCCTTGTTTTTCTTTGATAGTATAAATAGGATAGTTTATGTATTGTGTAGGACAGACAACAAAACAGTTAGAACAGATCTGAACGACTGTAACTCACTCTTACATTTTATATCCTAAACATTTGCTATCAATGAAATCTATGAATTTTTGAAGTAATTGCTTGTGTTTGTTTACTTAGTGTTTGAATTGATCATTGCATTACGATATCATCACAGATCGATCCATTTGAACCTATCAATATGCTACGAAACAACCCCTTGGATTGAATGCTTCGCTAAATGATCATGAGTATGACAACTCAAAGAAGAAGAAGATAGAGTATAGCAGATTTATGAGCAATCTAAACAAGAAGGATCAAATAAGTAGAAGGAGTTTAAGTCAGCAACTAAGATTTCTGGTCTGATGGTAGTTTACATAAAAAGAAACTTAGATCATGGATGATGACATGAAAAGATATGGGGTTACTCTTGAAGAAGAAACCATTCAGCATCAAAAAACTGAAGAAGACATGCATGTGTCAGATCTCAAGAAATCAGCTAAAATCATATTTCGTTAACCAGGATATCAATGCTAAACTAAGGTTAACTCCAAGGTGAATGTTAAGACAGATGGCCTAGAAGTCACTAATGAAACTGATAGAGCTTAGCAAAGCTGTTGATGAATCTATCTTAACTAGCAAGTCAACAGACACATCTATTAAACTTTCAACAGTCAAACCTACTAAAGCTTCTACTTCTAAAGTCACTATTGACTAAGGAAAGAAGTCTATGACTACTGAAGAAGAAATTGATGTTGAATCACATAAACAAAAATAGTTGATTCTGATGACAAAAAGGATGGAGTCTTCCTCAAAGGGTGTAAGTGCTCCTGTCATTGAACTACAAACTAATGAACATCAAGCTCCTTTAGTAAAAATGAATATTATTTTGTTGATCAGACAAGTAAAGGAATCCAAAACAATAAGGATGAGAACAAACATTACATCCGCTGGGGAGTCTAGCAAGAACGAATATTTTATCTCCATTCAAAAAGCAAGTCAAGAAGGTGAAGAAAGCTCATTCTCAGTCCAAACCTTTGGTTGTGTAACATCCTGAGTCAACTACATCTTAAACTCCCTCCACAATTACAAATATCGATCCATGTGAAAAGGATCCATTCGTAGAGTTCCAAGAAAATTAAGGACTTTGAGAAATATGGATTGACAGCTCATCATGAACAGAGAGGCTTTAATTTTGATGAAATAATAAAATGGAGTTTAAATGAGTTGAAGGAAAAATTGATAACTTGGACTGTAGCTGAAATGAAAGAGTTAGCAAAGTTAAAGAGAAAGAAAAAGGAGGATGTTGAGTGAAAGTAGAAATATAATAGCATAAAACAAGGTGATGATAAACAACAAATGAAGATGTATTTAAAATATTATGGTTTCTCTAGCAAACAAGTAGGACTAATGAGTATGTCTACTCTTGATCTAAAGATCAAAGAAATCAAGACAAAGGTTGCAGCTAGAAAGCTTCCTAAGTTTAAGGAAGCTAAAGCCAAGTGGGAAGCTGAGCAGAAAAGCAGTAAAAGAAAATTTACTAGATCTTTTAGTGTATTAGTTGCTAGTCATTTGGAATATGAAGATCCAACATCATCATCCTCTAAACAAATAGTGTTTGATGAAGATAAAAGGCAACTCTCCTTGGTAATCAGAGTTAAGAAAGAAAGGTTGGTGGGTCTAGTAATTGAATAAAAATTGATCAAGGGAACCAAAGTTCTTGTTGCTGGATACGTTAAGGAATGAAAAGACAAGATTCCTACTCCTGGTACTAGCTTCAGCAATTCATCCGGAGTCTGGAGAATATGTTCTTGCTTCTCCCCTATCTTATTATGATTCAATTTAAGATTAAGAGTATGATCAAGCCAAGAACATACATTTCATAACCAGATTAGTAGCTGACAGAGTAGCATACTCAAAAGATTAACTAGTATACTTCAACAGATTTAAGATAGCTGACCTGACCAAGTTGAGGCTAAAGAATCCAAGTGATGATTCTGAAGCTAGAGAAGTTGAAAGGGCAGTCATGAGGACTTATAGAAAACATCTTAAGAAGGCAAGACCGACATCTAAAGAAAGAATGAAAAAAAAGATAAGCTTTATTTGCTGAAACTTCTATACTTGTTTAGCCACTACATTTAGCTGAAGTTACTCCTACTGTACCACATGATTCTCAACTACCTCAATCAAATGCCGTTCAAAAAAAAACTACCTCAATCAAATAAACCATCATAACCACCATAATCATCACAACCATCACAATCTCAAAAACTACCACAACAATTAGCTTCATCAGCAGATCTAACTATTGAATCAACCCCTGTACCAGTCCAATAATTTTCTCCAAAAGCCGATCAACCATCATCTCCTCAATGTGAAGTCAGAAAAAGTAAGGATGGTCCTATTTCTACTACATTCAGAATCAGACACTCTTTAGAGAAATCTAAGAAGTCTGATGAAACGTCTGAGAGTGAATCTCAAAATCTGATGAGAAGAATCTCTTTGATGATCAACAAAATAAAATCATTGACTGGGGGTTTGGGTACAAAACAAAGCAGTACTTCATTGAAAGCAAGATGAATCAAAATCTTAATTTTTCAATAAGCTTGAACTGCTGAAATTAAGCTTCAAGGATTTGGAGAAGATGTCCTCATCGATAAGATTCTCAATAGGGATGCCATAAACTACAAATTAATGGTTTCTCTTTTGGGATTGATTGTTGGAAAAAGAGCCGAGACTAAGGCAGAAGAAAAGGATGTGGCATGTGAAACAATTGGATGTTCATGATCTAATTGACGCATTGTATTTCATATAGAGCTAGACTTAAACATACACCAGTAGTCCATCGCTATGTTCTAAGACCACCAATTTTCAGTAACCCACTAACACCATAGGTGCTACCTAAATGACAGATTTAACTTTTAAGACTACTGATTCGATCTAGCTACAAGAATATTTTGTGTGGTGTATATATATTCTTGGTACTTAACGAAGAATAAAATTCGTTGGAGTTATAGATATGAAAGTCGAAATATGTGCTTGAAGAAAGAAGGTTCAAATCCTTTGTTATATAGCCACATTCTGACTAATTACTGACAATATTAAGTCAGAAATCTAGAATCATTTCTAAAAAGTTCGGTTGTGGGGGAGTACACTTCTTTTAGAACTTTCTAATTTCCTAATCACTTTCTGTCGAAAGCATCACCGAGCAAGTGACCGGAAATATTGCGTGAAAAAGTCATTGCGGTGTCAATGATTTCTGTACCTACTCATCGTAAATTTCTGTCAGAACACCAAAATCTATAAAAAGTAATTATTTAGTTGCCTATGATAGCTTCCATCAGTTTCTCGCACATATACTTCCATCGGTGATCCCCCTTTCGAGGTGTGTTCATCGGAATGGATTATTCCAGTTTGAAGATTCCGCGAACCTTAACGAAATCTGACCCGATCCGAATAAGAAATATCCCTATTCGATCCGAATCTATCCAAATCCAATTCGGATTAGATCCGGAAAAATCCGATGTAATCCGAAAAAACCAAATAAACTAGATAACTTTCTTTTCTAATTTTTTTGGTAGTTTTTTATTCTTAACATTTTACTAGTTTGTCTTAAACACAAATTCAAAATTTAAACATAATGAGTAATTGTATAGGACCGGAAGATTAGAATCTTTAATTTAAAACAACATTCGATTTTTATGTAGTTGTTAACAATAAGATGACTGATTGACTAAAAGGTGTCAAGATTTTTCAGTATTAGATATGATTGATCCGAAATGTGAATAAAAAAATAATCCAAATAAGAATTCGGATCGGCTTTCTCGGTTTTAAATACGGATCGAACTACGGTTTTTTTGAGTTTCGAATTTTTTGAATACCCTACCTTCGTCTTAACAAATATTATGAAGAACCGTATAAAATAAATTAACGGAACATTTCATTTCAACCTTATATATATGATTATACGAGTGTGTTGTTCAGGTTGGTGTAAAATATCACCCACAAAAACGACGTGTCCAAAACACACTCGAAAACCACATCAAACACCTAAGAATTGTTGCTGTAAATTATAATAATAATTAGGAATTGTAGCTATAAGATTATATATAATAATTATTTAGCCACCTACGTGTCACTTAAACATTCTAAAGTCGGAAATCTGAACTAACTTTCATTATTAAGAAGCCCACAAGTCTGAAACCAACCCTCATTATTACAATATTACGAAGCCCGCAAGAAACTCCCATGGAAACTCAAAGAAACACAACTAATACAACTCCATAAATACCAACACACTAGACAAAAAGCTACACAACAACAGCTAATTAACACCCACCAAAAACACACACACAACACACCTTAAACACCCACCAAAAACACACACAAGCACCTAAAACACCCACAAAAACCTACAGAAAAACACCTAAACACACACAATGGAAGCACGAAAACGATCTTCTTCGGTAACAAGCTGCAAGAAACACCCAAAGCACCGGCAATCTCCTGGGATTTGTTCGTTGTGTTTACGAGAGAGATTATCGAAGATGTTGAGTTCTTCATCAGGTGCTGTCAGTAATGTATCTTCATCATCTTCTTTGTCGTCAATCTCATCGGTTTCTTCAGTTTATTCTTCGGAGAACTCATCCAATGCTTCTTCTTACACTGCATCTCCAATGCAAAGCTATCGAAATCGTCGAAAGATTGATAATCTTGAGGGAAAAGGTTATCTTTATTTCTTGAGGAAGAACACTAATGGTGTGTGGAAGAAGAGTTCATCAATGGCTTTTGTTGGTGATCAAAGGAATGGTATGCAAGATCATGAGAAGAAGAAAGTTGGTTTTTTGTCAAGGTTGATAGGGTCGAAAAGGAGTTCTTCGAGAATGATGCATTCAAGAGAAACGTTTCTTTCGAGGGTTTGATTTTATTTTATGCTTTTGATCGATATCTTTGTTTTTAATATTTAGAAGGTAAAGAATTATACAAAAAGAAAGCCCTTTTTGCATTACATATTATATATATTTTCGTAATTGTGTGCATAAAAGTTAGAGGAAATTCAAACGAAAGAGAATGGGCGTACGAATTGTAGAATGGGAAAAACATTATTCTTTTATTATTTTAAGAAAGTGAGTATGATTGATTTATTTATATATATACCTTGCTTTATTGCTTAAAATGGGGAGCGGAGTATTATTATAATTATATATTGAGGAATGATCTATTGTTTGCTTTATAGTGGTGCTGAATTGGATTCATTAATAAAATCGGATTGTGATGAATTGGTTTCTAAACAAAAATATGAATGATATAAACTCTCTTATGATCTGAACCAAACTAATTAATTTATAGTTTACATTGATGTTAAAAGTTGGAATAGTTATTTTTTAACTTAATATAATAGCAAGGAATCTAAGATTTGAAACGAAAATGTGAAACATCAATACTTAGTAGTTTAAGTCACGATATGTAGGGATGAGACTTATAGAACGATTTGCAAACGTCCGCCCCATGAAGCATTGGGGAACCATGCATTTCTCTCGGGCTGGGCTCTCGCATGTTAGGGTCCGATCTGATCAACCGGTGACCGATTTTCGACACAAGGATATAAACAAAATACTCACTTTATGTATTTTGTTATTATCGTAGATCCCATTATGAAATTATATTTTGTTGAACATTGTTATACAAAGACGATTATATATGACATAAGTGAGTTTTCCTATGTCCAAACAACTCATTATAAAGAAGGTATCCGGTATGGTTATGGTGTCCTAGAGGTTACAAATAGGTTATATGAGCTGTTCAAAACGTACAAAGTAATGTTTGACAAGGTTGAAAATAATTTGGCGTCTCAAGAAGCACATAATCAAGATGCTTTGGAATGCGATGATGGAAATGACTTTTTGACAGGGGCAGACCTGGTGCTTAAGCACGGGTTCGTCCGCACTCATGAACTTATTTTTAAGGTATACATATTAACAAATCTCAATCGACCCTTATAAAATTTTAACATCAACCCTCATAAAATTATGAGACTAACTCTGAAAAGAAGTTTACATGACCCCTAAAATATTTTAAGATCACCCAATTATCATTATGAAACGACCTTATAAAATAAGTTAGAAATATAAAAAAAATTAGTTAGATAATTAAGTCATTTATCTTATTAGTAAATTATTTAATATATCAATTATTAGATTATTGATTAGTAGATGCTAAATTAGATTATTTGCTTGAATACTTGATTATTTAAATGTTATCATGAGTGTTAAATAGGAGTGTAGACAAATCGTGTCGAGCCTCGGCTTGTCAACACGCTCTTGTTGGGCTTATTTTTCCATGAAAGAGATTGATCTTGTGCCTGAGCTCGACTCGTGTAGAGTGTTAACTATAAGGCTAACGCTTTAATTCTAAGACCCAAGTTTAATATAATAACAATTATCTATTAAAATATATATTTAATATATTAAGTAAAAATTATATAACAAAGTTCATTTTAAGAAGGCTGAAACTCTGTTTTAAGCTCGTTTATTAAATGGTCAATAATATAACTTGAGCTCGAGCTTGTTTAAGCTCGGTTCGATCCAAGATTTTGGCGAGCCGATCCCGAGTAACTCACGACTTAGTTTGTCTCATTTACACCTTTAATGTTGAATGTTATTTGTTTCAAATTGATTTTGTTATCTTCTTATCGTGGGATCCGGCCTAACCCAATCCGACCATATCAAAATTATTTATCAATTAACGATAGAGAGTTAACTCTTAAATTTTTCCGACCCTCATGTAAAGATTCTGAGTACACCGCTGCTTATTCATGAAATTTTTATATGCAAAGTATTAAAGTAACTCAGTTGTAATAGAAACTGAGTTAAAGAGGTACCAAAATGAGTCAAGATTGAACTATACCATTATGTTTGATGTACTTTAAGCGGTTGAAAGAAAAAGGTAAATTGTTTCACTTTTATGAAGTTTTTATCATCATTTATGACATTATTACTGTTTATTCACTTTATATTTTTGTTAAATATCTTACAATTCAAATTTCCACCGTCGCATCCAATTCAACATTTAGTACGAGTGGTCGTCAAACAGAAGCCTATAGAAAAGGTTGTCAACTATCATACTGAAGTTTTGGTTTGCCCTCAAGATTGGTGAGAAAATTGAGAAAGTGAATTATAGATACATTGCAAAAGGTAACAATAGTTTTTAATTGGTTTGTTTTCATTATATATTTGTTAAATAATGAGTGTTAACTTCCTTGTTTCTTGTTTTATCTATAAAATTTGAAGCGGCTATAACAAACAAATTATAAGGAAAAAAAGGATAATGCATATAGAGGATTAAGTGCATTTTGCTTTTGCTTTTTGATCTCTCGTTTGATTATTATAATATAGTTTTTTGAGACATTTAGAATGTTTGTAACTAATGGTTGTTTTGGTATATTAATTTTATGATCACGATTGCGCTTTACCAAAAACAAAACAAAAAAACCAAAACTAAGAGCATTCACATCCCACCCTTTATATATTTGTGAATGGTTCTCTGTATTATAGAGAATGATTTTAAGTTGTTGTGAGTGAAAGATAGAGAATATGTTACTGTTTATCTTTATATTTGATAAAAAACTGTTCATCTCTATTAATTTTTTAATATTTTTTAAAAGTAGTTGTGAGCATAAGAGAGAGAAAAAATAATAATAAATGTACTAAAAAGTATTATTTAATTAAAAAATAAAGATAAAAAGTAATAATTTATTGTAATTATAAAGATAGAGATGAAGAGTGAAATGTGAATGCTCTAAGGTGAAAGAGACACTTATCATACTCTTACAAGTACGATTTGAAAATGAACCAAACATGTGATATAATGTGTAATTTATACACACGACTACTCTAAAACATTAAATTTAAAGACATCATTCATTCAAAATACCCCGAAACATTATATATATATATATATATATATATATATGTGTGTGTGTGTGTGTGTGTGTGTGTGTGTGTGTGTATGTGTGTATGTGTGTATGTGTGTGTGTGTGTTCATAACTTTTTTATTCTTTTAATTGCTAAAATGTTAATTAAATGTTTGTTACATATATGTTGAGTATAAATACAAGAATGAAGAGTTTTAAGTATATGTAACACTATTTTGAATAAAAAATGGTTACGTATACGTAACCTATGTGTGACGTATATGTAAAACTATATTACGAATTTTATTTTGACCCATACCCCTATCTATATATACACACACATACATAAAGTGTAGTGACAAAAAATCTATGAACTATGTGTTCGGTTTCATTAGTTTTTTTTTTTTTTTCAAATAACAATATGGTTTTCAAATAACATTTTAGCAATTAAAAGAACAAAAAAGTTATGAACACATATATCTTAATTTTAATACTCTAATAAAAGAGTAACTTGAGATGACACGTGGTAGCACCACAATCATCCTCATCAAAATTTTCCCGCCTCTCTCTCTTATTAAATAATTACCTTAATTACTAATATTATTTAACACTCTTTTAGATTTAATAAATTTAGAAGGAGATCTATTTATTAATTTTATTTCTAAATAAATAAATTTTTTATACAATAATAAATTTTTCTAAAGCATAAAACTTTTTTAAAAATACAAAATATTTTAAAATTAGTATTTTTAAAATTCAATTTTTTTAAACAAAAAGTAATTAAAATTGAGAGTTATAGTAAGGAAAATTTTAAAAATGACATTTTTATACGGATAGTTTTAGAACAAAATATTTATTTTTTTAGGAAAAAATTTAAAAATAAAATTTTATAAAGTTGATATCACTGTTTTATTACTTGTAGTCATGTCTCATACGTAGTTTCAGTCATATCATATCTTAAAATACTATTTTATTATTAATAAATTTTAGTATATTAATATTTTATTTATTCAACCCGTGTAATACACGGGTTTACTAAAGCTAATATACATATATACATATATAGGAGAGGAACTAGGTTTATAATTAAAAACCGTGAAAACCACCACTACCTAATCATATAATTCATAATTGATTTAAATTTTTAATTGTTTAAATTATATTCGAGTAAATTTCAATCTTTTTTTTGAGATCATTATATATTTTTTAACATAAACTACAACTAACGTCGATAACAACGAAACGACTTAATATACGTAACCGGATGAGCTACATGTATGTAACTCTTAGTTGTACACTTTTTAACACGTACTTACATATACATAACCTCTACATGTACGTAACTCTTAGTTTTATACTTTGTAACACGTATTTATATATATGTAACCCCTGGTTTTTCTGGTTTTTATTTATAACATGGTTCTCAAAGCATCACTCCTATATATATATATATATATATATATATATATATATATATATATATATATATATATATATATATATATATATATATATATATATATATATATAAAGAGAGAGATAGAGAGATAGAGAGATATTTGGGTTCCACTAAAAAAGACTATATAGCCTAAAAAGTCTAGGAAGCCTTATGCTAGTGTCATGTGAATTAATATAGATTTTTGTTGTAAGGGTATATTTATAAATAGCTCATGCATTTTTATGGAAGTTATCTGAAGTTACTAATTTAGCCGATTTGTAGAGATCTCATTCTTTAAAATACATTTATCAATTTCAACTGAATAATACTTTTATTCCATCAAAATCGAGAGGCTGTAGCAAGATAATAATCAAAAGAAATGACAAATGCTTTGATAGATGGAATAAATGGTTTGCCTTTATTTGATGTTCTTTTATGTATTTTTACGTGTCTTTCAATTTTCAATAATGAATGAGTAATTTCAATTGACTTTTCTTTACAAGTTTTGTCTTTTTTTTTCATGGTTTACTAACGGGATGAATTAAAACTTTTTTATTTTAGTTTAATCATATTGATTGTTTCTAGTGATTTCATAGTTTTTTGTCTTTTTATTCATGATTCACTGATGTGTTCATTAATATAAACACATACGTATTAATAAATGATGAATGCTTGTAATTATCTAGTCAATATGTTTGCAAAAATATATACCAACTTGGTCGTTTGTGCATTATTTTATGGCTAGTGTGTATTATAAAAATGTGTGTGACCCATGCGTATTACATGTAAAGGCATGTGTATTATGTTTGTATTTTGTGTGTATTATGTTTGTTTCTGTTTTGTTTGGTCTATGTGTATTACATGTAAAGCTGTGTGTATTATGTTTGTCTCTTTGAGTACTACGTTTGTTTATGTTTGTTTGGCCTATGCATATTACATGTAAAGTTATTTGTATTATGTTTTTGTATGTGCGTACTAATTAAAAGGTGTGCGTATTAAAGTATGTAGTAAATTATGTTTTTTATGTATTATGTTAGACACACAAGCATACAATGAGGTTGGTTCTATGCGTATTTCCCCAAGCACCGGTAAGAAGTATTATACCCCTAACGTAGATGAGTCAAAAAAACCGATGGTTGGGATGGTGTTTGATTCCATTGACTGTGTTTTGGCTTTTACCAAAGATATGCGCTTGCTGGTGGTTTTAGTGCTAGAAAGAATACTCAGTACATGACAAAGGATGGCACTATCAAACTAAAATATTTGCTATCCATCAAAGAAGGTTTTAAATCTCCTAAGGTTGTTGATACATTAGAGGAGTCTGATACACCTAAGGAGTCACGAAAGAGGCCGTCAAAGAGAAATGGTTTCCAGGCCCATATACGTTTAGAGTTGATCGATAACACAAAGTATGAAATATATAAGTTTGTAGAGGAACACAACCATAGCTTTGTGGACCAGGATGATGTACATTTGTTAACAGCATCTAGAAAACTTACTTATATACAAGAGAAAATGATTAATGGTTTGTCAACTATCAATCTCGGTCCAGTTAGAGCATTTAATATCATGAGGACTATATACGGTGGTTTTGAAAATGTTGGTGCTACTAAATCTGATTTCAAAAATTACAAGAGGGACCTTAACTTTTTCATTAGTAAGTATGATGCAGACATGGTTGTTCATCGTCTAATGAAGAAGAAGGAGTTTTTACCAAAATTTTCTTGTGAATATTGCACCGGTGATGATGGGAGATTGAAGGGTCTGTTTTGGGTCGATGAGGATGCGAAAAGGTTTTTTTTTTTTACATTTGGGGATGTTGTGTCATTTGATGCAACATATAGATCTAACAAGTAGGTTATTTATTTACGATGAATATTAAGTACTATATTTTGCATTTCATCAGACTTAGTGGTTTATATTATTTTTGTGTGTTTTTTAGGTACATTATGGCGTTTTTTCCCTTTACCGGTATTGACAATCACAATAGGAATGTACACTTGGTGCTGCATTGCTTGGATCAGAGACTATTGATTCTTATAAATGGTTGTTGAAGTCGTTCAAGAAGTCATTTAGATACGAACCTCAAGTGGTTGTAACTGATCAAGATCCAGCCATGAAAAAAGGCAATTGAAGATGTATTTACAAACAGTAGACATAGATTTTACATGTGGCATGTGATGCAAAAACTTGTAGAAAAGGTATGTGTTTTTAATTTAGAATTTCTAAATATGTACAAAAACTTTTATTAAAGAATAATTCTTAAAATTGTTGTATTTATGTTAGGTTAATTTTATATATATTTTGTAGTAGTTGGGTTTGTAGGGTGGTGTGCTTTAATTTATACAATGTGTGTATTACTAGGTTGGTGCAAATTTTTGCAATAACATTGCTTTTAAACGAAGCCTTTGTGATATTGTATGGACCAATTATATTACCCTTGAAGATTTTGAAAGAGAGTAGATTGCCATAATGAAGGATTTTGATCTTATTAACCACAACTAATTGAAGGATATATTTGAATTGAGAGAGTCATGGATCCTTGCTTACTATCATGATGAGGTTATGTTAGGTTTGAGGCGTACGGCATCCAGGTCTGAAAGTGAAAATCATTTCTTTGGTCAAGTATGTAATCCAACTTCGAAATTGGTGGAGCTTCTTAGCCATTTTGAGACTGCTATGGAGTCTCAACATCACGAGCACAGGAAGAATGAACATGATACCAGGTACACTCATCCCGACATATCGTCTGATTATGTGCTTGAAAAGCAAGCTGCTGAGATATATACACGAACTATATTTCGTGATGTTCAATTGGAGATTGATGCTGCGATAAACAAACGTATGTCTGTGAGTATTACAAATGTTGGCGATTTTGCTAAGTTCTCAATAAAGGATTTCCAACAGCCTTGTTCATCTTTTTTTGAGGTATTCGTTTATTACATGATAATTATCTAATGATGTTTAATATATTTTGCTGTGTATTGATTACATAAATTGTTAATTTACAGATAATGTTTAGGCAAGATGACATGACATTACATTGTAGTTGCAGTATGTTTAAACAGTTTGGGTTGTTATGCTGTCACATTTTCTATGTGTTAAGAATATGTGATGTTCAAGGGTTTCCGAAGGCGTATATTTTGAGGCGTTGGACTAGGGATGTTGTACCTAATAGCTCAACGAGAGCCATGGTTAGCAGGGAGGGTACCTCAGATAGTAACATTGACGTGGACTTTGTTGTACGTGACATTACGTTCTCTATGGAGTATGTAATTAATCGGTTGGTCGGTGATGTGGAATAATTATCTCTATTCAGAGATACTGTTAAGAATTTGATGGGAAAGGCTGACGATGTTCAAGTTGTCGCACCAAAAGCTACCTAGAAAGATAGGCTTGCAGTTGTGACTGGTTCGGTCCAACCATCTAATGCCATCGTTCGTGTTCCGATTGGCATAATAAACAAAGGATGCGGCACGGCAAAAGTCTAAAAGTGAGCAAGCGATATCTCAAGCGGGCAAGAAAGATAGACAGTGTAAGAGGTGTTTAAAGTATGGACATGACATTCGGACCTGTCACAGGTTTAACCTCACATTTACACCTTCTAATGGTGCAAGCACATCAAGAGTTGATACTTTGTTTGAATAATTAGGCTGCTCACTTTTTGTTTTATGTTGATGTTTTTTATTTTTATTTTTTTTAGATTTGAAATCATTTTAAGTTATGGCTTTTGGCTTTTAATGGGTTGACATTATTAAACATTATACTCTGCTTTATTAGTATAGCACTCTTATTTGGTTTTTATTTTAAACATCGATATGTGTACAATTAAAAATATTCTTAATAAATTGTTTTTAAGCATAAATGTGTGTTGTATAATATAAAATATTAGCACCGTGTAAAATGCAGTTTTGTAAAATATTGAATAATAACGATGAGATCATAAAAATATATAATCTATGCGTAATATAATATATGTGTATTAATAGCATCTATGCACTTTCTCTAATCATAGCCCATTAACGATAAAGCTGCTCAATGCATTCAAATATAAAACCATTATACATTTGTCTTAATTATTTCACCCAAACATGATTTCAAACCAAAAACAAATAAAATATTACTAGTTCTAATAACACTAACCAAAAACTACAGAATTAAAGACCCTAATCAACTTCTTCCTTTAACATTTTATTAATCCTTTCTACAGCAGTTCCCTTTAGCTCGTTCTTATCTTCTGGACATAAAAACTCATACGCCTTCATCAAATCAATCACAAACTCTTTTTGAAGGTTTATCTCAGAAAGTAACATCTTTGTAACATATTTGTGTCTGAGATCCGTAAATTCTTCTTGTTGTTAATTTGACTCATTGGATAAACCACATTTCCACTCTTTTAGTTTTGTTCCCATATAAGTCTCCATGTGCCGCATCAAAAAAATACCACAGTCAAGATGATTGTTTAATGTTCTCCATGGCATTGGCATTCTTATGATAGGAATTAAATCTAACATCTTTCCAAGTGGATGTGAAACTGAATCCAAATATAGTCCAAATATTTTTCTCTACAAGTAATATATATTTGTTCATTATGATGAGTGGTATAATAAATCTTTAAATGTTTATAAATTAAAGTAATTTGTACCATAATCTTTGTCCATCTCTTATACTTGTGACGTAAGCTTACATCTACTGCACTGTTGTCCAGCAAATCGATACGACATGCTTTCAAATTGAAACAAAGACAGTAGATGTGGTCTTGGTACAAACACAGTCTATGTTCATAAGTGACGTCAGATTTTCTGCTTCTAGAACCGATACCATGTTTGAAGAGAAGTGGTTCAGTCGTGTCGAATTAGTTACCGTTGGCAAATAATCATCCTTGAATTGTTCATACAATCAGTGTGTTAATTAGTTTGAAAATTACATAATCCTTTTAAACATCTCCATGCGTTTTAAAATATTGTTTTATATATTGAAATGTATAACTTCAATAAATTGAAAGATGTCTAAGGACTAGTTATGGTATAAAATATTATGAACATTTTATATACATACCAGCATTACGGCGCCACAAAACATCCTTGATGGTGAGCTGCTGTTTTTGTATCGCTCACCGTGGCTTAACACTCTTGACCATGCACTGATTACGGATACATGTACTGCAACACCAGGGCACATTGTTTCCATCAAGCCTCGTTGTACTGTCCCTCCTTTTGTTGTTGAAAAAACACCATCCTTGTTATGATAATAAAAAAAGGTATAATGTATTAGATTTTTTGTTATTGTCTAATATGAATTTATAAAAATGAATAATACCAGATACTTCCTTTGCCACTGAAAATAAAATTTGAAATTTTGCTTTCTAATCGGGTTCTCTTCTCAGCCAACTCAACCTTTCGTCGCACAAACGACAAGCATAAAACATCAGCCAGTCTTGTCACACACTTTGATCTCCCTTCATTATGAACATGTTGTGCACATAGGGCTTGTACTTCTGATGGTATAGGTGTATTTACACATGCAGGTGTTTTATCAACTTGTTGATCCTCTTTTTCACCATTTGATCCACTACTAGGTGAGTTAGGGTTTACCTTTATTGTAGCGATGTCATATGCTGTCATTTGTGAAACTCGTTCATCAAAAGAAGGTATTCCTTTGGCATTTATGTTTTTTGTAGGTTGTTCTTTTTGTGTTATTGATGAGATCTACTTTTCAACTTCAACCATCATGCTTGGACTTATCTCAAATTATGTGAGTTTTAAAAGTTGCTTTCCTTTATCAGCACACTCTTTTGGAGTTTTATCCCAGATTGGACCGTTGCTTGTTGCTTGATCATTGGTGTGAGTCAATTTCATGTACCACCCGAAATTTCGTCAGAGTAAAAAGGAAAGAAAAGTAATTTGAAGAAAATAAAAAGAAGGCAAAGTTGAGGGGTGCTTTGTGTAAATAGTACCAAAAAGTCAAAAGTGGGTGTATAAAGAGCATGGTCGCCCATGCTCTTTCTGCTGCTGCTTTTCGAAAAAAGAAAGCTGGTTTTTGTGTTTCCTCGGTCGAATTGTGAAGAAGAAGGAGAAGATCATTCAAGGTTAGTTGGTTTTTATGATTAATTGGTTCGGTTTCTTTGAGGTTTCAACCTTAGAAACTGATTTCTATGTGTTTCGGTGTTTGTTTTGGCTTGTTCTAGGTGTTTGAACTCTTGTGCACGCAAGTTGGGAGGAGATTCACTTGTTTGCTGCAATAGGTGAGTTCTAGGACCCCTATTCTATGTTTTAAACATCTTTGGGGTTGAAAATGCATTTAAAATATTTTACAACCGTCGTGTATGTTAACTGTGTATGAATTTCTGTGTTTTATGAGGTTGTAAGCTTGCTCTAAGAGTTTAGCTTGATAGATCTATGTTAAGAATGTATGAGAATGAGGTTTTGGAACTGGTTATAGCATAAATCTAAATTGCAGGTTAGATAGTTCATCCGCATTCTAGCTGTGAAATTTGCATAAGTGTTTTGTGCATGCGCATTTGCTACAGTATCCATCAGCATTTCTTTTTATGCATGCGCATTTGCTACAGTATCCATCAGCATTTCTTTTTATGCATGCGCATTTGCTACAGTGTCCATCAGCATTTCTTTTACAACAGAATAGTTACCAAGTGTTCATCCGCATTTGCAAGTATTCATCTTCATTTGCAAGTATTCATCCGCATTTGCAAGTTGTTCATCCGCATTTGCAAGTTATTCATCCGCATTTGCAAGTGTTCATCCGCATTTGCAAGTGTTCATCCGCATTTGCAAGTGTTCATCCGCATTGGTTTTGTTCATCCGCATTAGTTTAAGACTTAAGAAATTTTCTGGAATTTTAGAAGATCAAGATTAGGGTTTGACCATGGTTGATTTGATGCTTCTATCTGATTATCTTATGCATGTTGTGGGCTGTCCTTATGTGCCTATTATGATATTAACATGTGACTTTATGTGGATTGCCTATGATCATAAAGTATTATTATTAATCAAGTGGAAGATTAATATTAACAAAAAGTGGAACATAAGGAATGAAAAGACTTGCAAGTAAAAATTTACAGGAGGTGCACGACCATGTTGTCGTTAGCTCAACTGTGTACGGTTTAGCTAACCCAAAGGATGTACACAGGGTCAATCTTTAAGATTGAGGGGACCACTGTTGCTGCCCCGGTACTGGTGCCAGCATATGTGCACCACGGATGGAGTCTATTTATAGACTTCAAGGCCCAGTACCAGGTTTATGCGCATTATATGGGGGGTATAGCACTTTGGTCCATATCGACAGTGAAAGATAATAATAATAAGCAAGTAAGAGAATGGTGATGATGTAATGGATATGATTTGTATGTATGATGTGTGAGCACATCCGAAAGAAAGATAAGATATTTTCTTTAAAAAGTATTTTGTATACAAATATATCAAGATATTTTTATGATTTTAAAACTAGGATTCACTCAGCAAAGCTGACTTTTATGCGTTTTCAGTTGGCAGGTAACATTGCTGAGGATGGCACTCGGGGAGGCTACTCGTTGGGACAAGGCTGACATCCATTCATGAATATAACATTGTTGCTTTGTAATGCAAACTAATGATCTTTTGCAACTGTACCAAACATGTATTACTTAGCAACAGTGTTTATAAATAAATGAATGGCTTTTAAATGTTTAAATTCCGCTGTAATGTGATAATGAATTATGAAATGTTTTATGAATAGTGCTGTGAATGTCTAACTGTGAGGTCTCCGGAAACAGGGCCTTACAAGTTGGTATCAGAGCCAAAGTTTAAGAGAAATGGGTAAATATTTTCAAAAAAAAAACCTAAACTTAAACTGAAAATGGGACCGAATGGAGGGATGCCAACCCGAGTAGCTATGTGCCATCAGGTATTTCTTTTCATTATGTTAACCGATATTATGTGCGCATGCTATTTGATTTATGTACTTTAGTAGATTTGAATACTGATGTAGTCAGGATAGGAATTGCTCGGGGAACGAAGAGTAAAGTAAGTGGCTAATCATAACTGGCCACTGTAATTAGGGACTTTCTATACTTAACATTAACTGAGCTATTACCTTGAATGACCGTGTTGGTGTTTGGATCTTATAGTGTTAGAGGATGGCTGGAGGTAGATCATCTAAGGCTTCTCGAGGTGGTGTACGGGGTGGTCGTGCTGGTAGACCCCGGGCCGCAAGGAACAAGACGAGAACTACAGAGACGGCTCCTGCTGAGCCTGAGCTTCATCACCCGGAGGGAGTGGATGAGAGTGCCAATTTAAGGGCGGCTTCAGTGAAAGAGGCAGTGGTGGAGGAGGTTCACCAAGTCATGCAGACGATCCTACCGTCTGTCGTGACTGAGGTGATCTGGGCCGTAAGGAAGGATGAGAGGAAAGAAAAGGAGGAAGAGAGAAGGGCTGCTGCTGGGAGAAGGGAGAATGAGGGAGATCATGATGATGAGGAGGAGATGAATGTTGAAAGGGGAGCCTCCAGTGATGAAGAAGATGTAGAGGTGCGGGAAACCGTGAGGGGATGCAGCTACGGGGCATTCCAACGGTGTAAACCCCTACTTTGACGGCAACGGTAACGCTGCTGCTGCCCACCGCTGGGTTAGAGAGATGGAGGCAGTGTTGGATATTAGTGAGTGCAGGGAGGATCAGAAGGTGAAATTTGCCACTCACTCATTCATTGACTCGGCACTATGTTGGTGGGACAATCTGGTCCAGGCCGAGGGCAACAGGGCTGTGGGGAGGATGAGATGGAGTGAACTGAAAAAGTTAGTGATTGAGGAATTCTGTCCTCATCGAGAACTCGACAAGATAGAGAGAGAGTTCCTACAGCTTGAGGCGGGAACCATGACCCACCAGCAATATACTATCAAATTCAACGAGATGGCGAGACTGGTACCCGAACAAGTTACACCGGCTTCAAGGAAGATCAAGCAGTATATTCAGGGGTTGCCGGCTGACATTCGCAGGCATTTGATCACTGCTCGAACAAGCACTTTTAGGTCGGCAGTGGATTTGGCGGGAAGGCTGTATGATGAACGAGAGGTAATTGTAGTTGAGGTGAAGAGGACTGGTGGGGGTGACAGAAACTGGAACGGGAAGAGATTCAGGCGTGGTGGTTTCACCCCGAACAGTAAGAGGCCGAGGGCTGATGATCGCCGAGTGGTTACTGTAAGCTCGGGGTTGAAGCGGTGTGATAAGTGTGGGAAGGAACATAGCGGGGAATGCCTCTTGGGAATGAATGTCTGCTACAAATATGGCAAGCCCGGTCACATTTCAAAGATGTGTGGAGCCCCACGGTGCTTTAACTATGGTGAGATCGGCCATATGAACAAGGACTGCAAGAAGCCAAGGGCTGAAAGTTCTAGGTTGAAGAAGAGGCCAGAAGAAGGAGGGCAGAGGGCAAGTGCAAGAGCCTTCACGACGACTCGAGAGGAAGCCCGGGTAGACCCCGACGTCATGTCAGGTGTGTTTCTAGTAAACCAAACTTGTACCTCTGTATTATTTGATTCTGGTGCTAGTAGGAGTTTCATATATGCTGCCTTCTATGCTAAATTGCCTGTTAGTAGTAGGAGCATCGATGAACCGTTTGACGTAGAAACTGCTATTGGTAAGTCTACCCGAATCTCTGATATTATGGAAAGCTGCGACATAGAGTTAGAAGGCCATAGGTTCTCCGCTAAACTATTTGTGATGTCCCTAGGTGGGTTTGATGTAGTTCTGGGGATGGATTGGTTGGCAGCCTATGAGGCAAACATCGTGTGTCGGAAGAAGATGATTTGGTTAGTTGCACCCGATGGGAGTTCAGTGATAGTTTATGGTGATCGTGTCACTATGGTTCCGAAAGTGATTTCGATGGCAGTGGCAGAGAAGTGTATGACGCGCGGATGTTGTGCCTACTTGGCATACGTGAAAGATGTGGACGTGTCGATACCACAATTATTAGAAGTGCCAGTGGTATGTGATTTCCCGGATGTGTTTCCTGAAGATCTACCAGGTGTGCCATCGGACCGTGAGATAGAATTTCAGATCGACCTGATACCCGGTGCGCAACCCGTTGCCAAGGCACCGTATCGGTTAGCTCCGACCGAGATGAAAGAACTGATGGATCAGCTACAGGAATTGATGGATAAGGGGTTTATTAGACTGAGTATCTCTCCTTAGGGTGCTCCGGTATTATTTGTAAAGAAGAAAGACGGTATTATGAGAATGTGTATAGACTACCGGGAGTTGAACAAGTTGACAGTGAAGAATAGATACCCCCTACCAAGGATTGACGACCTGTTTGATCAGCTTCAAGGTGCCAGTTGGTTTTCCAGAATAGATCTCCGATCGGGTTATCATCAGTTGAAGGTAAAGGAACAAGATATCCCGAAGACAGCGTTCCGCACGCGTTATGGACATTACGAGTTTCTCGTCATGTCATTCGGTTTAACCAACGCGCCAGCTGCCTTTATGGATCTGATGAACGGAGTGTGTCGGCCGATGTTGGATAAATCAGTGATTGTGTTCATTGATGATATCTTGATTTATTCAAAGAGAAAAGAAGAACATGCCGACCACATACGTGAAGTGTTGAAGACACTTAGGAGAGAAAAGTTATATGCTAAATTCTCTAAGTGTGCTTTCTGGTTACGCGAGGTTCAATTTCTGGGTCATGTGGCGAATACCGAAGGAATTATGGTGGACCCGGCAAAGGTTGAGGCGGTAATGCAATGGAAGTCTCCAAAGACGCCATCCGAGATTCACAGTTTCTTGGGTTTGGCGGGTTATTACCGAAGGTTCATTCAAGAGTTTTCCAAGATAGCCTCACCTTTGACTAAGTTGACTCGCAAGGATGTGAAGTTCGTGTGTGGTCGGGAACAAGAGGATGCTTTTGAGGAGTTAAAGGCAAGATTAACTCAAGCTCCTGTCTTAACATTGCCCGAAGGAAGTAAAGACTTAGTGGTGTATTAAGATGCATCTTATTCGGGACTGGGTTGCGTATTAATGCAACGTGGGAGAGTAATAGCCTACGCGTCCCGACAGTTAAAGACCCACGAAGTTAATTACCCCACTCATGATTTAGAATTGGCTGCGGTGGTCTTTGCGTTGAAGATTTGGAGGCACTATTTATACGGGACCAAGTGTACAATCTTCACGGATCACAAGAGCTTGAAATACTTCTTCGAGCAGAAAGATCTCAACATGAGGAAGAGAAGGTGGTTGGAGTTGATCAAAGACTATGATTGCGAGATCCATTACCATCCGGGCAAGAACAACGTAGTGGCCGATGCCCTTAGCCGGAAGGAGAGACCCGAACCGATTCGGGTAAAGGCGTATCAGTTGGTGATGACCTCAGATGTGATAATGCAAGTTAAAGAGTTTCAAAATGAGGCGTTAAAAGAAGATCACCTCAACTCCGAACGAATGAGAGGTCTAGTAGCAGAATTGGGGGAGAATACACACGTTGTTAAAACCCGCTTTGGGCGAATGTGGATTCCTCGATATGGGAATCTACGTGGGCGAATTATGGACGAAGCTCATAAAACTTGATACTCCATTCATCCCGGTGCTACCAAGATGTATCAAGACATGAAGAAAGACTACTGGTGGCCGGGTATGAAACGGGACATGGCAGAGTATGTAAGTAAGTGCCTTACTTGCTTGCAAGTGAAGGCAGAACATCAGAAACCATACGGGAAAATCCAACCGTTGGATATACCCGAGTGGAAGTGGGAGCACATCACCATGGACTTCATAACGAAGCTACCCCGTACTGCGAAGGGGTGCGATACCATCTGGGTGATAGTTGACCGATTGACAAAGAGTGCTCACTTCCTACCGATCCGCGAGATGTATTCCTCCGAGAGGCTAGCGGACCTGTTCATCAAAGAGATTGTAGCTCGCCATGGTGTGCCGGTGTCTATTGTGTCAGACCGTGACATCCGGTTCACATCAAAGTTTTGGAAGAAATTCCATGATGCCATGGGGACGAGACTACACATTAGCACGGCTTACCATCCTCAAACAGATGGTCAGTCTGAGTGGATGATTCAGACGCTCGAGGATATGCTCCGGGCATGTGTGATCGACTTTGGAGGAAGTTGGGATGATCACCTACCGTTAGCAGAGTTCTCGTACAACAACAGTTATCATGCCAGCATTGGTATGCCACCATACGAGATGCTGTACGGTAGGAGGTGTAGAACGCCCGTGTGTTGGGGAGACATTGGGCAGAAAGAATTGGGGAGCATCGAAGTGATTGAGGCTACGACTGAGAAGCTGGAAAAGATCAAATCCTTTATGAAGGCAGCCATAGATAGGCAAAAGTCGTATGCCGATAAGAGGCGTAGACCCATCGAGTTCAACGTGGGTGATAAAGTCATGCTAAAGGTCTCGCCTTGGAAAGGGATCATCCGATTCCGGAAGAGGGGCAAGTTTAGTCCAAGTTACATAGGGCCTTTTCGAATTATTGCGCGAGTAGGAGAGGTGGCCTATCGACTAGAATTGCCCGATGAGTTGAACGGGATTCACCCGACATTCCATGTATCTCATCTAAGAAAATGCTTAGCTGACGAGGATATGATTGTACCATTGAATGATATTGAAGTGGATGAACGGCTCAATTATGTGGAGCAACCAGTGGCAATCATTGACCGAAAGGAGAAGAGATTGAGAAATAAAGTGGTTCCACTTGTGCGGGTACAGTGGAAACACCGAAAAGGATCCGAGTCTACGTGGGAGACCG
Organism: Flaveria sonorensis; assembly: GCA_025506505.1. Lineage (NCBI taxonomy): Eukaryota > Viridiplantae > Streptophyta > Magnoliopsida > Asterales > Asteraceae > Flaveria > Flaveria sonorensis. Next base: position 49,281,661 of record CM046427.1, on the reverse strand, counting down.
AAGAAGAGATGAGGCAGCACTACCCTCAGTTATTTGAGGAATGACAGGTTTCGGGGACGAAACCTCTTTAAGGGGGGTAGACTTGTAACATCCGAAATTTCGTCAGAGTAAAAAGGAAAGAAAAGTAATTTGAAGAAAATAAAAAGAAGGCAAAGTTGAGGGGTGCTTTGTGTAAATAGTACCAAAAAGTCAAAAGTGGGTGTATAAAGAGCATGGTCGCCCATGCTCTTTCTACTGCTGCTTTTCGAAGAAAGAAAGCTGGTTTTTGTGTTTCCTCGGTCGAATTGTGAAGAAGAAGGAGAAGATTATTCAAGGTTAGTAGGTTTTTGTGATTAATTGGTTCGGTTTCTTTGAGGTTTCAACCTTAGAAACTGATTTCTATATGTTTCGGTGTTTGTTTTGGCTTGTTCTAGGTGTTTGAACTCTTGTGCACGCAAGTTGGGAGGAGATTCACTTGTTTGCTGTAATAGGTGAGTTCTAGGACCCCGATTCTATCTTTTAAAACTTCTTTGGGGCTGAAAATGCATTTAAAATGTTTTACAACCGTCGTGTATGCTAACTATGTATGTTTGTGTATGAATTTCTGTGTTTTATGAGGTTGTAAGCTTGCTCTAAGAGTTTAACATGATAGATCTATGTTAAGAATGTATGAGAATGAGGTTTTAGAACTGGTTATAGCATAAATCTAAATTGCAGGTTAGATAGTTCATTCGCATTCTAGTTGTGAAATTTGCATGTGTGTTTTGTGCATGCGCATTTGCTACAGTATCCATCAGCATTTCCTTTTATGCATGCGCATTTGCTACAGTATCCATCAGCATTTCTTTTTATGCATGCGCATTTGCGACAGTGTCCATCAGCATTTCTTTTACGACAGAATAGTTACCAAGTGTTCATCCGTATTTGCAAGTGTTCATCCGCATTTGCAAGTATTCATCTGCATTTGCAAGTTGTTCATCCGCATTTGCAAGTTATTCAACCGCATTTGCAAGTGTTCATCCGCATTTGCAAGTGTTCATCCGTATTAGTTTAAGACTTAAGAAATTTTCTGGAATTTTGGAAGATCAAGATTAGGGTTTGACCATGGTTGACTTGATGCTTCTATCTGTTTATCTTATGCATGTTGTGGGCTGTCCTTATGTGCCTATTATGATATTAACATGTGACTTTATGTGGATTGCCTATGATCATAAAGTATTATTATTAATCAAGTGGAAGATTAATATTAACGAAAAGTGAAACATAAGGAATGAAAAGACTTGCAGTAAAAATTTACAGGAGGTGCACGACCATGTTGTCGTTAGCTCAACTGTGTACGGTTTAGCTAACCCAAAGGATGTACACAGGGTCAATCTTTAAGATTGAGGGGACCACTGTTGCTGCCTCGGTACTGGTGCCAACATATGTGCACCACGGATGGAGTCTATTTATAGACTTCAAGGCCCAGTACCAGGTTTATGTGCATTATATGGGGGGTATAACACTTTGGTCCATATCGACAGTGAAAGATAATAATAATAAGCAAGTAAGAGAATGGTGATGATGTAATGGATATGATTTGTATATATGATGTGTGAGCACATCCGAAAGAAAGATAGGATATTTTCTTTAAAAAGTATTTTGTATACAAATATATCAAGATATTTTTATGATTTTAAAACTAGGACTCACTCAGCAAATCCGACTTTTATGCGTTTTCAGTTGGCAGGTAACATTGCTGAGGATGACACTCGGGGAGGCTACTCGCTAGGACAAGGCTGACATCCATTCATGAATGTAACATTGTTGTTTTGTAATACAAAGCTGACTTTTATGCGTTTTCAGTTGGCAGGTAACATTGCTGAGGATGGCACTCGGGGAGGCTACTAGTTGGAACAAGGCTGATATCCATTCATGAATATAACATTGTTGTTTTGTAATACAAACTATTGATCTTTTGTAACTGTACCAAACATGTATTACTTAGCAACAACGTTTATAAATAAATGAATGGCTTTTAAATGTTTAAATTCCGCTGCAATGTGATAATGAATTATGAAATGTTTTATGAATAATGCTGTGAATGTCCAACTGTGAGGTCTTCGGAAACGGGGCCATACATTTCATAAGGATTTTTTTCCATTCTTTTTCCTTGTCCTTTATCATTTGACAATCAGGGTACTCAACCAATGACCTTGATATCAAAATTTGAATATTACTTACACAATCATTGAATCTTTTGAATTCTTCCGTCAATAAGTCAGCCCTTATCTAAGAAGACATTATAACAAATTTTAGATATATAAGGAGTCAAACTTTATGCGATAAGTCAATTAAAACTGTTTTTCATGAAGCAAAATATATATTAGTCATCTTAAATAGTTTTAAAAATCAAACATATATGATACTACCTGACTACCATCGTGTGGTTCATCTAATGTGGTTGCGTCAAAAGTGTCGATTTGGGAAAGGCCGTACGGGGATTCCATTTGTATTGTGAAGTTACCATCACTTGAAATGTAATTTACTTGACTAGGAAATGATTCCGCTGTCACACAATATTCTTTGAACTCCCTAATATCTTGTGACGATATTTCAAAATTCGCAAAATGTTGCTCCCATGGTTGTGAACTCGACATCAACTTCATCTATGTGATCATCTGCCATTGGCATATCACCATCATTTGATTGGATTTTATCAACATGCTTTGTGTTTTCGTCTACGTCATTATTTACAGATGTGGTTTTTTTATTGACACTTCCATCATCCCTTTTTTTCGGCTGAATTCAAAACAAACTCCATTTTCGGGGTAGAACCTGCCTCACATATTAGTTGCTTACTATACAATTTACCTTCTAGCTCGTCCTTGATATGTAGCAATGTCTCGGTTGTGATATACGCAAACCCATGCAAGTTACTCTCTTCATTATTCATGTTGAATACATCTCTCACCATAATCATCTACTTATTTCCATAAAAATTGAATTACTATAAAAATAAAATTTAATATTCATGATAAGAAAGAATAAGGAAGGATTATTTACCGCAAGAAGAGTCAATGGACCATTGTAATGCTCAACACCGTTCCATGTAATTTTTGTTCTCTTCAAGCAGTCAATGACGTAGCTACACCAGTCAAATTATTTAATATCTGAATCAGGCGTAATTGATGTTAAAAATTTCATATTAACTGAACTACTTTTTGTTGTTTCCCCCATAATTGTGTTATACATAACCAAGAAATTTAGTATGAATTGTCTTCCATGTCTTGTGTTTTTCTCCATCAACTCTATCACATGTGCTACATATATTCTCTTCAGAGAAGCACTGAACTGCCTTCTCCAATCATTAACCACTTTATGTTTTTTTGGGGCCTTCTCCTTATGAGTTATAATCAGCTCACCTTTTGTCACTCCAAGAACTTTATGTACCAAATCTTGTGTTATCTTGATTACATATGAACCAAGATGTATGCTATTAGTTACTTCATCATAATTCTTGATTATCCAACATCCAAGAGTAGTAGGAACATTGTATATATTTAGTGATAAGACCAAACCAAATCCAATTTCAGTTACCACTTTTTTTTGTTCATCATTAAACCTTGAAATCATTTTGCACATGTTGCTTGGGGAATTTCTTGAAGATATCTTCTCACCCGTGTATGGAACAAATTCTTTAATCTCACCGGTGTACAGCACAAACTCCTTAATCTCATGCTCAAGTTTCTTCACAATCTTTTGTTTTTTTTCGGGTGGTGAGACGAAATCATCATCTGATATATCACAAACAATTGAATACATATTAAAACATTAGAATATCATACCTAAACAAACAGAAAATCATTGTCAACTGCTTCTTTTAATTGAAGAAAAATAATTTATATTTATATGTTAACTAAGTGATAAAAAAAACCTTTCATAATAAAACGCACGATACAATCTACATTAAATGCACATTTACTTGTTATCAAACATACTACATATTGCTTAAATCGTATAGTTACATGCTTAGCAGCTACCGATGTTCTGTTTACTTAATAGCAACATGGTTTAGTAAATAAAAATATATGAGAATCCTAAAAGGCTGCAATAAAAAATTCCATCATATACCCAAAATTACATAAATCAAAGCAACCATCTTAAAACTCCTAATTACAAACAATAAAACTCATAGCATTGTTAATAAAAAATTCATATAAATCCTATATTATTATATGCAAAACGTACAATTATAAACACACAAACAAAATCCAAGATATATTAATCTTACCTTTGTCAATCCTTGTCATAGTTTTTGTGTTTTTTGCTTCTCGTGAAGTTCCAGAAAGTGATTCCATCCGAAACTTGCCGACCGCGTCTTTTTTCTTCATCCCTAATTTCATCATTTAACAAAACGACGCATTGGAAATCAAAAATATGTTACAATAGCAAATAAAATACAATTAAAAAGAATTAACTAACTACTATATTGCAGTCGGCATTGTTTCTTATGCTCCATTGTTCTTGATTGTCCTCCTTGTTCTCCAATTTTCCCCGAAATCTCGTCGAAAACCTCCGCATTCCTTTTCTGGTGCGAGATATTAGGGAGTTAAAATTCAAAACCATTATGTAAATGACTCATATGCCCCTATTTTGAAAGAAAACACATAAAATTTTAACGCAATTTACAAAAATGTCACTCCTTAAATCACATCCATAGATTAACATATCTAAAGGCTAGAAAGGCTTCTTAGCCTTTTTATACAAATAGTCCTTTTTATTCTAACTCTCCTCTCTCTCTCTCTCTATATATATATATATATGTATATATATATAAACTTATATATACATATCCTCTCTTTCTCTCTCTTTATATATATATATATATATACATATATATATATACATATATATATCTACATATATATATGTATATATCTACATATATATATATATGTATATATCTACATATATGTATATATGCATATATGTACGTATATGTATATATATATACACATATATGTATATATATACATATATGTACATATATGTATATATACATATACGTATATATATATACATATACGTATATATATATACATATACGTATATATACATATATATACATATACGTATATATACATATATATACATATACGTATATATACATATATATACATATATGTATATATATACATATACATACTATATGTATATATACACCGATATGTATATATATATATATATATACATATGGTAGGGTTATCTTAAGAACCATCATTTTTATAGAACTCTAGAAACCAATATGAGCTACATAATTTACATCACATGCAAGTCACATGTTTTTTCCATCATTTTTTTAAAACGTTCATAACTTTTTTTCACGATATTATTTTTTCAAAAAAAATTTAACCATTAATTTAAATATTTTTTTTATCTTTCCAACGCCTACCATAATGATATTTACACATGTGTAAAATGAATTTCGTAAAAAAACGTAATTTTTTTATTTTTATAAAAAATTTTTATGAAAAAGGGAAAGGAGAGAAACATTTTTTTGTTTTTATTTTTTTATTTTAATGTTATTTTTTGTTTTATATTTTTTTTATTATATTTTTGTTAATTACCATTTTACCATTGAAAACTAGTGGCTCAGATTGGTTCCTAGAGTTTTCACAAAAAAATAAGTTCTCATTTGATCACTCCCCTATATATATATATATATATAATTATAATAAAAACAATACAAAATGCATATAAAAAACGAAATACGAAAATTAAAATACTACATAATTCAAATAGAAAAACAAAAATAAAAATATTAATTCTACAAAAACATTAAACTACTCCTTGTCCAAGTCAAGGTAGACTAAATCGAGACACGCAAGATGTTCTAAAAGTTCAAACCGAAGTTAGATTTGTCTGATATGAAAAAGCTTTCACAAACATTGACCAAGTAAGGTATATCTTATCGGTAAGATAGTATCCGCGTTTGTATTGTTGTCCATTTACATCAAGTGGACTATTTGGCACGGTTCTTGTTAAATATTTTAGTATAATTAGATAGACTAATGACCAATCTGATTGTAATATCCATAAAATAAGCCAAGAGGTGTAGAGTGCAAGTTTAGTTAAGTTTATCATAACCTTTGATATTTGAAATTTCCTTAGGGATGAAACCCTTAAGCAATAAGGTTTCCTTGGTAGGGGTCCAGGGGCAGCGCCCCTGGTAGCGGGTCCAATGGGCGGCAGCCGCTAGTGGGGTCCAAGGGGCAGAACCTTTGGCTAGGTTCGAGCTGCTAGGTCAGCTTGAAATTTTTTTAGATTGGTAGATATTGTTTTACTAAAAATGCATAAGAATTTGATTTTCCTGAAATTTCACATGTGAAACTTGGGGGCTAAAAACAATCAAATTTAAGTTGATAAATGCCAAAGACATCCCAATCTCTGCAATATTCGATTTTGAGTGAATTTGGTCATTTTCACCGTTTGTTCTCTAGTTCACGAATTCTCACACATATATCATACTTGGTTCTTGTAATTGAGCTTTATCCGATTGAAATGTTAATGTGAGCCTAAAATAATTTCAATCTGATAACGATTCATTACTCTTAATTTATTTCGGTTATTAACATCAAATCTCTACAATTCCATTCCTTTTGTGAGATAATTTTTTGTCTGTGTAAAATAATAAAATGTTATAAATATTTATAGGGGCGTGTTCATAGAGCAATTGCCCCTACCCACCAACCATGACTGTGAAACCGGCGGCGGTGTTCCCGTAGTTACACTCCTACTTGCCAAGGGTACCCGATTGACGCCCCTTCCATCCTTATACATTTTTAAACATGGAAAAATGATATAATAATTTTAATTGATGGTGTGTATGGCTGCCTAACATCCTCACTTTAATATGATTTGTGTAATTAATGTCATGTTTCCGTGATGAAATGCAATCTAATTATTAAGCTACACTGAAGATTACTAGTCCAACATATCATGTTTATATTTGGCATACCAAATTGCATCTTTTCCTTCTTCATCTTTGTGCGGCTTTACATAAGTAACTTACCAAAAAAACCTGGTATCGATACCAGCATGTCATATATGGTACAATATTCAGTTTGTAAATCAGATCAATTTCTGTTTTGGTATTTTTCAGTATATTACCGCTTCAGTCTGGCATCAAAATCGATGTAGAGTTTATATAAGTCGTAATAGCCAAAATTACTGGAGAACTGAACTATACACATAACTAAATTTATCATTATAACTTATTTTAATTTTAACTTTTTACGTTTAAATTTTAACAAAGTTTTGCAGTTACATTCACTTTTTATTTGTTGACGGATTTTTGTTTGTCGAATTCCCGCCTCCCGTAAACTTTACATCTAATTGAGAAACCAAATTGAATTTGATTTCTGGATTTCTAAATCAAATTGAATTCCGAATTCGGTATGAAACTGAACATCCATTTTATTTAGAAATCCAGGTTTACAACACGAATTTTGAATAAAGAACTTTGTTACCAACTTGTCATTATGAATTTCATATTTATTTTTTAGAATTGTAATTGTTATTGTTTATTTTTTTAATCATTTTCATCAGATTTATACAACACATCCAACGCAAGCATGCGGTGGACGTCCTCATGTAGGCGTTTCAACTTTCAATATCATTTTAATATAAATGATTTTTTTATTTAAAGTAAAAGTGAAATTATATTAATATACACGAATGCCAATTAGAAATGTGAAGCGTATGAATGTTCGAGAATATCGTAATTTCAGGCGACAACAAAGTCGACAATTTAAGGAGGAAGCGTTCTAGGCATGGACCTAGGGACAGAGCACAAAGGGTTTAATGTGGGTCTCGCACTATGTTAGCTATTGGTGCCCACAATAGACAAATTTTTTATTAGTTTAGTGAATTCTACGTACTAAAGTTGCTTCGAATTTACATGGTTGTTAGAAAGTTGAATGTAAATTGGTTCATCAGTAACACTAATAATTAGTGGTAAGTTTATACTAATCAACAATAACCTGGTCGATAGTGGTAATTGGAGTTAGTTGATCAACGTAGACTAACTAAGAGCAACAATTTAAGAGAAAAACACTAACTTAGTGTTAACAGAGTTCTTGCTATGTGTATTTACTACAATGTTATCAAATAACTGTTGACAATTATAACCAACAATTGATACGCTCTTTCTCAAACCTTTGCGTGATTTCAACTTAAACCCTTGATAGTTTTGTACCTATATAAGAAAAATATTCGGTCTATCCTTTATAAACAAATTTCCGCATGCAAGAAATATATTTGTTCTTGTAGTACTTTCTTTAATCTAGCTAAGAATCATATAACAAGATTTAAAAAAACCATCCAAACCTTAGACAAATTACAAAACGTACAAGATGTACAAGTACTACTAAAAAGTATTCAAACATTTTAACGAATAAGAGCATAACTAATTACAATTGTTGTTTATTCAAATATTGATCGATAGATCACAGTTGGTCTCGAGATCTGTTCTACTCTGATAATATAATAAATTTATATTGACGAATAAAAGTGCATTAAAGTTAATAACTAGAAATACAGGTAATGAAGAGCGTGTAGGTAAAATAACAATTGAATTAGAAAATGATTAGGTTTCATGCATGTTACAGATTTATGATTTATTTGCCAGTTGTTTCTGCTGTATTTCATGTGGCTTAATTAATTTAATGCAAGTATTTTAACCAACCTCTAAATTATATATTTTATTTTAATTTGATCCTCACTCAAGTACACAATCTGTACGTACCCTTTCCGTAATTATAAAATAGAGGTAGATATTAAAATGTTTACTATCGTGTCGTGTTTTGTTTTTAATCATATATTATAATGATATTTTTACCCTTTTAATAAAAAGAACGAAAATTAATAATTTTCTCTAAATCATCATCGATTTTACATGTTGCATCTCTCCTTTAAGTTGCTATATTAATATAATTTTGATGTTTTCTCACTAAAATGCAAATATTAAGTCATTCCATATGACATATTTAGAGGAGAGTACATTGAAAATTATATAGATAGGGATGAGAGTATATTAAGCCCCTCTCTACGTCAACCCTCACTTTCTCCTCTTCTCCCTCTTAATCGTAGTGGTCACATATAAGGGTGTTCCAAAAATATTCAATCTCAAAACCTGAATCTAAAATATCCGAAAAACCAAATTCGAAAATTCCGAAAAAACTAATCCGAAATATGTGAAAATCGAAATCCAAAATATCCAAAATTTCGGATTCGGATATCCGAAAATTCGGGTTTGGATAGTGATTTTGAGAATTTTCGGATATTCGGATATCCAGTTATCCGAAATATTTTTCTAAAATTGTTAAATAATAAATATTAATTAGAAATTTTGGATATTTTTGGATGTTTTGGAAATCCAAAATTTTTTTAAAAAGAAAAAATATTAATTTTCTAAAAGAATTATTAAATAATATAATTTTTAAAAAAAATTGGATATACGTTCGGATATCCGAAATTTTGGATATGGATTCAGATAGTGAAATCCACTATCCGAAATTTTCGGATATTCGATTTCGAACACCCCTAGTCACATAGCCTCGACCATAAGTAATTGAAACACAAAGCATCGAATTTATATAGATTTGGAGATAAATGAACAAATCCATGATATAGTGGAAACATATCAAACCTTAGGTGTGCGAGAAGCAACCTCTAGATCATATCTCAAACAAAATACGTAGAGGTGTTTCCTTTGATGCCTAAAATATGTGTTTCTTTCATGAGATTAAGAGTGAAGAAGACTTATTTAACTCATAATGTTGTTGGTGTTTGAAGGAACATTGAACAATAGGAGGACAAACAAATCCATCGGAAAACGAGTGAGGGTTATGATTGAGTTAGTAATGCTGCGACGCCACCTTGGGAGGTCCGAAGACGTTTGAGATGGATGTCAAGTTCTCCTAAGCTGTGAAAATCAAGTTATCGTCTCCTACCCTAGCTCCTCTCTGTTGTGCCGGGCAAGGGCGGACCATATATACAATCACAACCCAAGTGACACCATAGGTTTTGTTTAAAAAAAAAAATTTGTGACCAATGAATTTCAAACCAAAATTAATTTAAAAAAGTGAAGTCACTAAACATAAATCACAACCCGTTGAAAACACCTAGATTAACTAATGAAGTCTATTTTAAAACTAAATAAGTCCATTTAAAAAAAGCGTTAGTTAAACTCATTATCCACTTAAATTAAGCCCAAATACAAACCTAATTATCCACAGCCCACATCTTCTTAAACTTAAAGCTAAACTCTCTTCACATTTCTAGAACTTACAATGCTAGTTTGAGGTTTATATATTCAGTTTGATTGTCAAATTTTAAGTTTTTTAGTTGATTGTTGCTTAATTTTTAATTACTAATTAGAAAATTAAAATGTTAGTATGGAACATACAGTGTTCCTTTGATTTAGTTTTAGCTTGATTGTTATTTGTTTTGGTCTGATTGTTAGCTGAATTTCCTTGTTAGAAAGAATTACGCTAGTCAAAGTGATGAAGTTAAAATGCATACTTGATTAGATGTCAATGTTAACAATGAGGCTATAATCTTTCATTCTTTATGGATTTGATATTATATTTTAATTCTGAGACCAGACGGAAGAAGGTGATAGATATGAACACTAAAAAATGGGAAAAAATAATTGTGTTTGAAAAATATTATATCATCATTAAAATTAGAATCATACTTTTCTAGACGTATAACTGGTTCTTTGTGTGACATATCAAGCATATAGTTTAGGAAAAAAATGTGTTGAGATTTGTAAATATTGCATCTGTCTTATACTCAAACTCTTTAAAATTTTATAAATATTGTATCTGTGTTATACTTAAACTCTCTAATTTATTTTTTAAACCTAGACTTTTTTCAAAATAAGACTTGAATAATCACTTAATTGGGAAGGAATGTTTTTTTTTACACATTTGAACACCTCTAGACTATAAGTCCTAACTCCTACGATTGGTCTCTTTTGTATTATCAAAATTTTGTATCCCCAAATTTTATTGTTTTGTAACAATAAAGTTGTGCACAAGATATATTCTTTTTTGTGTCATAGTAAATAATAACTAACTTGTACTTTCTATATCTAATTTACCAATGTCTATGACTCTTTCTCATTTATCAATGTCGTTAGCCAATGCGAAGACACCAACTTTATTACCACTTAAATACATGTCTTTCAAGTATTATTAATAAAGTGGGTTGTGGTGGAGTTAGTTAGTGCTCTCTTTTTTGGGCTAATTCACGTGGGCTTGATCCCTATGGGCTGTATTTCTTTTTCTTTTTTTCTTTTTTTTTTTTTTGGATTTTTTGCTTTGATTATATTCTTTTACTTTTCTTATATTTTTCCTCTAAATATTCTTTTTTCTAAATTATAATGCTGGATTGTACGATATATAATATTGCTTTCTATCTATATTTCGATCTCTAGAAAAAAAGCCAACTTAAAATTTTCTTATCCACCTAACCACGTGAATGTCACCGTCATAACACACGTTACGTCGATGTTAGAAAATGCGTCGTATCGCGCAAACTTAATTACGTAATACTAGTTTGTTATTAAAGTTAACAACATGTATAATAACAAGACACACCAAACACTTCTTTTCTCCCTCCACACACTCATCTTTCTTCCAATATTCATACTCCACCTCCTATCATCACCCACTGCCTGTAAGTTGGACCAGTGTCTCAATCAAGATTTAAAATCATGTTATATTTTGCTTCTGGATTATGACGATATGAAGCCACTTGACAGCACCAAGTGCAACCTTTAAACATAGGTTTCAAGAAGTAAGAACTCCCTATTTCACATTTATAAAATTATCAGTGGCCAATTGATCATTGGTTCCATTTTTTGACAACAAAAACGATGTGCATGTGACAGTTTGGCCTCGTGTTCTTCTATCTGGCCATTAAAAATGTTCCATACATAGATATTGTTTAATATTTTATTATGTGACCCGATCGGCCTATAGCCCTGATGAAACGGGAAAATCCAAGCTCTAATGATAGCCTGAAAATTTCAGACCCGCATAGAAAATATTCTTAGTCCTTCATCACACGCCAAGCACTACATCAACCATGGTTTGTCTAGAGCAACGTTATCATTCAGAGTTAATCCGTTGGTTTTTTCTACTACATATCTTTTCAAACACCTTAAAAAGAATTTTTTTTTCAAAATATGGGTTTTTACTATACTTTTTATGTGGGTTGATAGCTCAAGAACTACAGCAAAGATTATGATTTCTCAGTTTGTTAACGTTCTTATTTTAATCCAATTCGTTGTTTGATTCAAGATAGGATAATGTTGATGCAAACCTTTAAATGGGAGACTCTTTTCAGCCATATCTTGAACAGATTAATCTTCTATAAACTTTTTGAATTATTTTATAACACATTGGTTTAGTATGAAAGATACGTTTAACGTGTTTATAAATATAAAATCTTGTATGTAATCAAAATCCGAGTATAAAAACAGATCACATAAGCCTAAATTGGTATGTGCAAATTATGCAAGGGAAAGGTTTGTTCATGGTTGACTGGGTATGTACGAATAATTATTTTACCAACGTAGCATATGTTCATATTTGTTGCCCATCAAAAGGAAGTGTTAATTTGATTATGTGTGACCATTTCTGTGGTACCGTTTCCACTATTATATGATAACAATATATAAAGTTAACTTAAAAAATGAGTTAATTTTACTCGAGTATTTTTAAAAGTTTATCTTACACACATGAACTAAACCTGTATTGGTTTCATAACACACGACTCCACTATTAACAACAAGTTTTAAATCTATATTTAATATTTTTTGCTTTCTTGTCACACATAAATTTAGCTTATATTATTCAAGATTTCGATAAACAATTAGTAGTGTAAGATGTTAAATAATATTGACGGCAATTTCTAACGCTATTTACTAACATGTGAAGTTGAGGGATTTAAGTTGACAAGTCCGCCAAGTTAGGTTTAATTCCTATCATTTATTAATTAATATTGTAATCTGGTAAGACTCTAATAAGTTAATTAATCCTAAAATTTAACAATACTAATTTAATTTAATTTTTTTTGAACAATATTGATTTTAATAGGTTGACTTTTTAGCCTATAAATATATAATTAATGTTTAGGGTTACGCATAAATTGTAATTAAGTTTTTAAGTTATTTTTCTTTGTTATAATAAAATGTTTAGGAGTTATCAAATAAAGTGTTATTATATTATTGATTTGGGACTTGAATAAGTAGATGATCTTAAAAATAACAATTATAGAAGATTTGTGTCAGTGTCGTTATTAACAAATATGAAAAAAAAAAAAAAAGAGAAACTTAAAAGACAAATAGAAAATCGAAGCCACTTGAAAAAGAAAGGCGTAGAACCCTACCTCTTTATGAAACATCATTAAAGAAACAAATGTGGAAAACTGGAAATAAACCGGAAAAACGCGGGCTTATATTTCGACAACATATTAAACGATGCCATTCTAACTTACTTTAGAAAAAGAAAAGTATGACTTTTGTTTCAATAACTTAAATTATTATGAGATTATAAGACTACTTCTTGTCGAGCGCGATGGGGGCACCCACGTGGCCAGCCGTTGGGTCGCGCACACCGCACCCCTTGAGCGTGATGGTAGGGGCGTGAGGCTGGTCGCGTGGGATTTGGACCGTTGTAGCCTAGAGAATCAAAAAATAGCCGTTTAAACGCTTTTAAAAATTTTTATTTATAAATACCCATTTTCTAAAAATATACAAACCACTCAATTTCACTCATATTCTCAGCTACATTTAAAAATAATAATACTCTGTCTCAACGACGAAATGGAGTTCCTACTCATCCCCGAATCTTCCGCAGAAGATGGGTTCATTTTTTAAACGGGGAAAAAGGTGGTCTAGCATTTGATCAAGCAGTCTCAACGTCAATGATCGTTAACAAGATCTTCACCTCTAAATTATGACCAAGTGGGTGCTAACAATACTTTGGTAAGACACTATTTATACCCGGATTGTCTTTACGACGAAGAGAGTTTTAAAACTCGTTTCTGTTTAAGTAGACAATTATTTTTGCACATATCAAATGTCTGTCGGAGCGATATTTGTTTTTTCAACAAAGAGAAGACACTAAAGGTATAGCCGGTTTCACCATTTTTCAAAAGGTTACGACGGCTCTTCGACAATTAGCGTACGATTTTACTTCGGACGCATTGGACAAGTATTTACAAATGTCCAATAAAATTACACGTGATTCACTTGATAATTTTGTCAAGGTATATAAATATTTCCTTACTTTGTATAATGTTTTTCAGTTGCACGTGATTCACTTTAAATCTTTCGTACGTATTGTGTCGACTTACTCTTGAAGATATTTGCGTAGACCCACCATGTATGATATTCAACCCATATATGAGGTGCATGGTGAAAGATATGGTTTACCTGAAATGTTTGGTAGCCTTGATTGCACGCACGTTGGGTGGGCTATGTGTCCTACTGCTTGAAGAGGTCAATTTCACCGCGGTGATCACTCCGGCCCTACTATAATACTTGAGGTGACGGCCTAGTGTGATCTTTGGTTCTAGCATGCGTTTTTTGAGGTAGCCGGAACAAATAACGATAATGTTATCGATCAATATCCTTTATTTGACAACCTAATCGAGGTCATCAAACCCCCTTAATCTTTTTATACAAATGGAGAACATTTTAAATATGGGTACTACCTTGTTAATGGAATTTATAATGAATGGCCGACACTAGTTCAAGCTTTTACGTCCTCACTTGAAGACAAACGAAAATATTGAAAAAGCAAGAATCTGCAATAAAAGACATTGAAAGAGCGTTTAGAGTTCTAAAATAGAGCTTTCATTTGATCGCAAACCCGATAAGGTTTTGGTCGAGGGAGAAGACAATGAGTATAGTCTATACTTGTCTTATTTTACATAACATAATTTTAGAAGAATAGAGCAAGGCTATTTATCAAAACTACCAAGGAGACATTACCCCACTACAATTGACAATCACTGATGAACAAAGACTCGAAAACATAGCATCAATCAAGAACCGTCAGACACGCGGAAACCTTCGTCATGAATTGGTCGAGCATTTGTGGGCTAGACGACCCGATGATCTCGTATTAGACTAGTATTTGTATTGTTTTTAGAAAAAAAATTATTAATATGTTTTTATTATATGTTTTTAATGAGTTTTATTTAATTAAGTTATATTTTATATTAATGTTTTACATTTAAAAGAATATAAATAATTAAGAAAATTTGTTAGAGTCCCTGATCACCTGATCCACAACAGAATCAGACTACTTGATCAAAGATTCTATCCAATGCACAGTCAGCATACAGTCAGCGTCACGTGTCGTAATATTACATGATAACCTCACTTGGGGCTCTATCTCACAACATATAACCTAAACAAGATATAATAAATTTTGAGAATATCAAGAAATCTTAATTTACTTTTTTTAAACTCAAATAAAAATCATTTACACCATAGAATTAAACAAGAACAACACCATGAACGAAGTAGAATACGCTCAATAAAAACCAGAACTAGACTTAGTTTGGTTGTTAATGCGAATGATAATTTACAGAGATGATCTAATAGACAATTTCATCAAGATGTGAACGAAGATGAAACCAAAGTTAATGATTTGAGCGATTTAAGAAACTGATAAAAAAATCAGACTAAAACATGTTTCAAGATCTTGATGATGATATTGAGCAGAGATGATGTACGATAGGTTTAAACCCTATAAAGATGGAGGGGATCAAACTCTCTAAAACTCTCATACAAAACATGCCCGATGCCTGTATGGCTGTAGCAAGAAGAGGGGTAATAAAGTTAACTCAACTTTCATTAACGAGCTAAATCTACCTAAAGCCCACGCATCAGTTGCATCAACCCAACAAAAAATCATATGCTACAAGCCCAACAACACTCCAAACAGGCAACGTCAGATATATGCAATCCAATACGAAAGAATAAAATACAACCAATTGAAACATGTTTATCTATATATTTGACATTGAATTAGAAATAAACATATTTCATCAAAGATATGATATAATAAGAAATCATAATATTTTTTTTTATAATCTTAACCACGTAGAATGCTATACACATAACTTCATGCTATGCACAAACATACACTACTACATAAACGCAATTTACAAATCACCGTAAGACTTGTCATAATAAAGAATTTTCCCTGTGACCATCTTTCAACGTGAGAAACAGTAATTAAATTCTAGGGATAAAAGTGTGTAAAAGAAAGTACTAACAAGGAGCATATTACCTTTTATCAAACATATTTATACTTAGGATTGTTACTTGTCATAAGGGGTGGAGGTGGTAAGAGACTATCAGGTCAAGAGACCCCATTGATCTTAGAATTTTTTTATAGAGCGTATTTAAGCAGTTTTTGGTTAACCCTAATATTTTTTAGACTTTGACCCCATTAATAAATTTGCATGAAAAGAATAATGATTCATGTGATGTCCTAGTGGTAAACTTCTAGCTCCATGTTCGAATCTCCTTGAGGTCGTGATTTTCGGTTAGACTTTTTAGTTTTGTTCTAATTAGTTCTAGCGGGCTTAGGCATTTTAATTTGGGTCTAACTAAATCTAGTGGGCTCTACCCATTACGTCATTGCTTAACCATCTAATTCTTAACCCTAGATGAAACTAGAAACAAAAGCATGACAGTGGAAGCAGAAAACTCTTACGCAGTCCTTCGTATCAAAGGCGGAGCTGTGTAGGTGACATCTGAGTCACAACTAAATTTTTACGATTATATATAGATGTATGTAAAAGGTTTTAGAGTGACAACAATATTTTATTAACAGTAACTCCATATGATTTTGATTTTGATAAAAAAAAGAAAAGTGAAAGAAAATATTTATGAAAATCGTCTTTTTTTAACAAGATTGCAAAACTTATCTTTGAAGTATGAATACTCAAAAATTACTATAAAAATTAAGATATATTTTGTATTTACCTAGAGGTTATTTTGTCTTTTTCTTTATTATTTACCATGGTCTAATTATTACATGCAGAACTTCAAAGTAATTGTACTGTTAATCATCATATAACATGTGAAAATACTTAATAATTAAGTGAGTTTTTTTATCTAACCGTCCTTCATTTGTTTATTTCATTTAGCTTAGAGTTTCCTTTTTTCATATTTCTATTTTATTGAGTTAATTTATTAAAGTTATTTATTTTATATAACTTAAAATTATCTTATTTATTTAATTTAGTTTAAAATTTTAGTTAATTTATTACCTTTATTTTTTCATTTAAATATATTATTAGGTTCGTCTAGTTAAAACTTTATGTTTCTGCCACTTACTACATTGTTAATGGTTTTCCAACATAAATGTGGTAGGTAATTTTGCCAAAATGAAGATGGAAACAAGAAAACATGTTAGACAATCTGTCGGTCTGTTGTTTAATGAAATTATAATTAGTTTTACCGGTTGTAACAACAAATGCTTTCCGTAATGTTTTGTATGGTATTTTCTCATGCGACCAACTAACTCGATCCAAACCTATCCAAAAATTAATAAGCACGTAAATATTATTTCCCATATAATCTTATGACACAATCACATAATTGTTTGGAGGCTTTTGTTAGGTATTATGTGTACGCGGCTGACCCAATGATTTGTTTAGGGCACATGATGCAATACAATACTACGGCTTGAGCCTTAAGAAGTTGGTAATTCTAATTGATTTCTAAAATAAGTAACAAGATTATGATAACAATAATAGTAGCAATACACGGAACTACGCAACGGAGTGATAACTAATAATCAACAAACTGAAGTAACACAGAAACAAACTATTTTAGGTACATCTTTCTTGATTAACGTAGCATCACAGAACTGAAAACAGACTGCAGAACACCGTAGCATGTTCGCGGCTGAAAACACAGCTCCTTGCGGTGGTTGTAGTGGTGGTTACCTGGTTGTAAATGCTCATTGGTGTTTACGGCTGCAGCGAGGGGGAAACAAAAGTTATGTGATGGTAACAATCAACACAAACACATGAGCACAATATATAATCAAAGTAGTAAATAACACATAGATTTAACGTGGTTCGGTCGAGTATTGACCTACATCCACGGGCTACGAACCGGGGTTTCATTTTATTACCTTCAAGACAAAGATTACAAGTACATTGAGTTGGTATTTATAATAAAAGACAATTAAGTTAACATTTAATATTTAACAAAAGAAAGTTATGGCATATTAGGTTAGGGCCGGTTGCCCTGAACCCTTTTCTACAGCTTGTCTTTGACTAGAACAAGGCCCGAACCAAGATGGATTAAAGCCCACAATACAACAATCCCCCACTTGGGCTTCGAAAAATATTTACTGCCTTCCATATCAATGCATAAAACACTTCTACCTAGATGTGTGAAACATTTGCACCTTCACTTGTCTCGTACTTCTGTAATCTTGAATCTTTATGAAAGAACCATTCATACAACCTGATCCATAGCAGCCTTTATTTGCAATTAACCTTGTAGGATAACTAAAGCTTCATAGAGCTTCAGTTTATCTAACATCACAACTTCAATGAACATGTTAGTTGGATTCCTGTCCCTTTTGATGTTATTGAACTGGATAGTACCATCACTGATTAGCTCTATGATGAAATGATATCTAATATGAATGTGCTTAGTCTTCCTATGATAAGTTGGGTTCCGTACACGTTTCATAGCACTTACATTATCATGGTAGAACAGATACTCTTCCGTTTTTTAGTTTAATTCACCCAAAAAAGTTTTCAACCAAACAAGCTCTTACTAGCCTCAGTGGCTACCATGAACTAAGCCTCTGCAGTTGAAAGTTTCACACTCTTTTGGAGGCTAGACATCAAACATATTACAATATCCCCTATAATAAATACATACCCTATTATACTCTTGCAGGTCTCTTTAAATCTACCTAAATCTATATCAGAATAACCCTTGAGAATTGCATCTCTACCCTTGAAACATGATGCCATCTTTGAATTACCCTTCAAATATCTAAGCATCCATTTAAGCGCTTCCTAGTGTGTTGGATCGGGTTGGTTTAGACTAACAAGAACTTTCTCTTTGATTAGTAACTAATAAATGCAAAATCTAAGTTAGTTACTTCCTATCACAACACAAATACTTTGAGTAAATGTAAATGCACAAGTTATTCTTTGAAACTATTCACTTGATTAATCTGTTTTGTACAACTAATGTAATTCGACAGATACAATCAAATGGCTTGAAAGGCTTGCCTCTACTAAACAATAATAATAAACTATTTTATGTTCAGAGTCTATAGCAAAAAAGATAATCTACGTATCGGAGTTGGCAGCTTCAGTACTATGTTGTCTCCAAAAGGTGAAACACAGCAGCCATTGGCACAAACATCCTTGTTCTTAGTAGCAGGTGATCAGCAGATGATGGAATTTTCTACTGATCGATAGTAGTCAATAGGCAAATCTTCATTTACTGCTGATCACCAGTTGCTCAACATATGCTGATTGGGAGTGGATCAGCATATGTTGATCAGCAGTGAATTCAACACTTGACTTGATTCGGCAGTTGGCGTCAAGTGCTGAAATCCTGAGTTTTCGGTAGTTTCATCCTTTATAGCTCAACAAATTCCCCCTAGAATGATGCTACCAAAACTCTACCCTTCAAGCATTCTTATCAGCAAAAGTTCATACATATATCCTCTTTTATCTTTTGAGGGGTTGTCAAAGATAGATTCATCAAATCCTTCATGTTGTGCCGAGAGAGTCCGAAAAGATCATACTTTTTAACTTCAACTTTGCCGGCACCAGCATATGTCAGACTGAAAGTATTTGATGAGGAAGTGTAACTCTAATGGGTGATTGGGTCATGAACGTAAGTGGAGTCACACGCATAACTTCTTCTTCTTCCCTTTGCTCAGCCTTGTTCCCTAACTTTATCTTCAGAATGGCAGCCATAGATTTGTACTTGTCTGGCATGTTTTCATATTCTGAAGCTAGTTTATGCATCCTCTTTAAGCCTTCAAGGTTGAGCTTCAAAACCTTCAGCTTAGATAGAAAGAAAGATTTGGACTTTTTCTTTCTTTCTATGAAGAAGTTCTCAGCTTTTGAATCATAAATCCACTTTATAATTGTTGTATCATCATTATCTGAGTCTCTTCATTATCTTCTTAGGGTTCTTTTTCTTCTTTAGGATGTTCCAATCTATGTCTCATCTTGTCTGCCATATCTATGATGACTACTTCATCTGCTGAATCATTAAATTGGTTATGGGAAGGGGACTTAGCTGTCTTAGAAGCTTTTTAAATTTGTGGAGAACCATGCTCAGTGGTTTGAGCAGGTGGAGAAGTAGTAGGAGGTGATTGTGGTTGGTGGCTAGGTTCGGCAGATAGAGTGATTTCAAAAGTTTCAGACTCTGGTTTCTTCTTTCTTTGTTCTAAAGCTTGCCTTGACCATTCTAGATGAGAGTTGTAGATTCTCATTAGTACTTTCTCTACTTCCGTTGTCTCGGAATAATTGCTCGGATTCCTTAGTCTCAGCGTAGTCAAGTCAGCTATCTCAAACGGGTTGAAGCACACCAGTTGGTTTCTTGAGTAAGCCACTCTTCCAGCTGCTGATCTGGTTATGAAGTATGTATTCTTTTTCTAATCATATTCCTACTCCACTATTGGATCATGTACTAATAGTGGAGCTTTCAGGAATCTCTTCACCAGCATCAGCTTTGACTAAGGCTAGTACTTTGTGTAGGAGCACATTGAATTCATTATTTTTGCATCCAAAAATGCTGAAGTACTAAGCTATTTGCTCTAGAATGTCAAGGAGCAAATCAAGTATCTTATTTTTATGATCGTAGTACATGATTTCTCCAATAGCACTCTTAACAGTAAATTTCTTCATTTGATCAAGATATCAAGCAGCCACTACCTTTGTTCCTTTGAGTATCTTCTCCCTTACTTCTGGATCAATAATTCTTGCTTTTATAACTTTCTTTGGTGCTCTTTTCTTCTTTGCAAGGATTGTAGAGATGGGCTATTTATCATTAGAGGTTGTTAAAGTAGAGTCAGGGGGTACTGGAGGCTCAGTCGACAGATGAGAGGACTTCTAAGTAACTTTCTTTGATTTAGCTTGTTGCCTTTCCCATTTCTCCCTGGCTTGTTCAAACTTTGGGAGCTCTCCAGCAGCAATCATTTGCCTGAAATCTCAGATATTCAAATCAAGAGTTGACATACTCATTGGTCCTACTTGTCTACCAGAGAAAGCATAGTATTTGAGAAATTGCTTCATTTGTTGCTTGTCCCTTAACTCTTGCTGAACTCTTTCTACTTTCTGCTTCTTTGATTCAGCCCTCTTTCTTCTAGCTGACTGGGTTGCTTTCTCCATCTTAGCATAAGTTGCCACTATTAGTTTAGACCTGATCTCAGAAGTGCTCCACTCTATGACCTCATCAAAATTGAATCCTTTCAACTCAAGTTGAGTTGCAAGGAGACATTTTTCTTGATCTTTCTTTTCTTTCTTTATAGAAAAGATAACAGGTTTGGATTCAGCAGATGCAGCTGTTGAAGCCTACTGAGTTGCTGTTCTCTGGGTGCCTTTGGCAGATGGCCTGGATGACTTAGATGGAACCTTTTTAATAGCTTTTGCTTTTGTTTTAGGTGGAACTTTTGATGTTGATCTGCTTGGTTTACTACCACAGTTGAATTATTTTGTTGTAGTTCTTGCAGCTCTTGAATCCTTTACAGTCTTGATGAGTGCAATGATATTCTTCTTGTTGGAGGATTCTTGAGATATGCCAACCTTCAGTACTACAACTTCTGTTTCAACTTCTTTTGAGAATAGCTCAACCTTTTGGTCATCAAAAATCTGGCATTTGATTTATGTGTCTTAGTTTCAACTTCCTTTTCAGCAGTCATAGGTGTCTGACCTTTGTCAAAAGTAGAGACTGTAGTGTGTCTGACTACTGAAGTTCCAAGAGTTATAGCAGATGCGTGACCAGCTAACTTGGGATCATCAGTAGTTGTCTGAGCTCGATCAGCATCATTAGTGACTTCTGGTCCATCTCTTTCCACATTCACCTCAGAGTTAACTGGGTTTCAGTTTCAATATTCGATTGACCAAAATATCACCTCAGCTGATTTTTTGAGTTCATACTCAGGTGCATCCTTTTGTTGTTTATGAAATTGAGCTGGTTCATGTTCAAGACTCACCCTTTGCATTTCCATATCATCTTCCATAGTTTTGGGGCCTCATGTATAAACCGTCATTTTCTTTGAGTATTCATCTGCTGAAGAAGCCTCTGGCCTAGTGCTTTTGGCAGTTGCATCAACAGTTGATTTATTTAGCTCTTCTGCAGCCTCTAATAGCACTTTTAGTAATGGAGCTTCTTCTTTAGTAGATGCCTTGGGAAAAGCTTCAAGTCCAAGCACAAGCTCTCTCTTTGATGATTATTCATCAGATCTCTTTCTTTTAATTGAGATAACAAAAGAAGTGCCGTATCTTTTCAGCATGGTCAATTACTTCTTCCCAAGTTGAACCTTTTAGTTCATCCTCTTCATTATTCTTTAAGCTTTCATCTCCTTCTCCTCCGAGCTATCATAGCCATATCTATCAAGAAGCTCATTTAATTTGGCTTAGCTTTCGATAGATGCTTATATTGATCAATCCATTTGGAGGAGAAAGAGATTAGCTATGCTACATGTACAACTTGAGTAGCCAGTCTCTGGAGAATATCATCAGCTTCTTTAGGCTCATCTTCCCCCTTTTTGGTAGCATTATCTGAGATTCCAGATGACACTAAGCGTCGGGAGGAGGGCACATTCAAAGGTTCTTGTGGTGCTGAGAATTAAAGGCTGAGAATGATTGATTGTTGAAGGTCAATGGTTTCTTGAGGTTACTCCACTTTATATTCAAGATCCATTGCCTTTGCAGTAGCTTGTTGAAGAGTTGTAAGTTGTTCTTCGAGTTATGAATCTTGCAGCTTGCTGTTGGAGAGTTCTAAGTTGGGCTTCCACTTTAGACACTCTATCTGCTGAAGATTACTAACTGTGGCTCTCTTTGCATAACCTTGAAGCCTTGCATTTTTAGCTTAGAGCAAGCTCAAGGTTATGGGCCTCCAGTTCACCTATTTGTTTCATACTTCCCTCATCCATAGATGTGAATCCTTAGGAGATGTGGTACTAGGCTGAACCTTTGCACCCTTACCACCAGATGTGGTTTCATGGATCCCTGGATTCCTCTCCTTAAGGAATGACTGAAGTGAGACACTCTTAAGGTGAGTTATTGTGGTTGAGGTCTTAGTGATGTTTTTTCTGTCCTGCTGACCAATTGATGGACCAGCGGTAGAGACAGCCTCTTCTACATTGATCCTTTCCTCCTTAGGATCAACCTCTTGGGATGAAGAATATGGGTTAGATGTTGCTACAAACAAATCAGTCCCCAATGTCTGTATTGTGTGGAGAGGGGGAGACACTGGATCATCCTAATGTGTAGTAAGGGCATTATCATCTTGGGTGATAGACATGTGTATGGAGAGAATGGAGCTTAGTCTAATGGCCTAGGATGTGAGTCGGTTCCTAATGAGACTTCTTCCTTAGAAGTTGTCTTAGTTATGTAGGTATCCCTTTTGGTTTTCTCAATGGAGTATTTGGACTCCGATTGAGGGCTTATAGCTTGGATGTGGGTTTGCTTAGAAGAAGGAAGAGAAACCTTCTTATTTGAACCTTGTCTAGGTGTGGCTGACACCTTTGACTTGACTGGGACCTTGGTTTCTGATGGAAATGATCTGCCCAAAATATATATTGAATTGATGTGGCTAGTATGTCATGATCCAAGTCGGGTCATACCTAATAACGAGCTAGACAAACACCAAAGATATTTATTTTATGATATGATCATATAAATAAATATTAACACTTAGAATATTTGGAAATTGGGTTTCCAAACATTTACACTTGTGTTGTATATAAATTATATGGATGATTTATTTCAAAGAGAGAGGAATATTAATTCATCCGCATTCGTTTAACACAGCCGCATTTGATGTGGTTGAACAAATGCGGATGATGATTACTCATCCGCATTTACAAATGCGGGTGAACAAACCCTGTCCGCATTTGTTTTGGAACAAATGCGGATGAGCATTTCTGGAAATGTTGATGGAAACATACATCCGCATTAGCTAATGCGGATGATCATTTACAAATGTGGAGAACAACTTCATCCGCATTAACTAATGCGGATGTTGTTCTGAGAAATGCGGATGGGTTAAGGGGCTGGGCCCCACCCACTTTTCTCTCTCCTGAACTTTATGTTTCCAAGGACATGCAATATAAGATGGCTTGCAGATCTCTCTATACTTACGACTTGAGAACACGAAAAGTGTAAGAACCCTTTTTTTCTCTCGATCGGTCTAGAGAAATATAAAAGGGAGTTGTATAAGTGAAATTCCTAGCAACCGGTGTTCTTGTTGGTGGCTCGTGGGTAGACCAGCTTGAGGCTTCTTGCTTTAGGAGCTGCCATCCTCGTTCACCTCCTACCGACCTCACTGTTGAAGGTAGTTCTTCGTACCTTCTATGGTTGTTTGTAAGCATGATTTCATATATCGATCCATATGGGTTTTGACTGATTTTATATAAAAATGTTTTATATATAAGTTAGCTCACTGTAACAAGTTTAAAATCATATATATATTCCGCTGCGTTCTTCTATTTTATAAGAATAAAATAGATCTGTTTAACTTGTGAAAACCCAACAATGACATCAGAGCCGGTTATATGGATACATGCTTCATTTGGACTGAAAATTCGGTTTCTTGGTGATGATTCACCAAAAGCCGAGAGGCTTCAGCCCTAGTATCCCCTATTTTTCAAGATCTATTTAGACATGCATATAGGAATCTTGGAAAATTTATATCATTTGGATGATTTTGTTTTGGAAACAAAACCATGGTTCTCGGTTGTTTATGATTCAGCCGAGAATCTATGGTTATGCTTTTGAATTTTGCTTACATATGTGGATATGTATTTTATTTGTTCATAACCAAAGCCGAGACCTATGGATGAATGTGTTGTGATTTGTTTTAATTATTCAAATGGTTTTTAATAATTAAACATGTTTATTCTTCCTATTGGGTATGTAATTTATTTATTTTTCATTTGGTATGTAAATAAATAGGCTAGTTGCACTTCACTTTTACAAGAAAAATTGTATTTAGATATGTTTTGTAAAAGAAGTTGCAACAAGACTATCTTTCTCGGTTTTAACCGAAAGGAGAAGATGAAGGCCTAAAGGAGTTTGGTGCTAAAGTCAAAGCCTAAATGGAGACCCAAATGGATTGGAAGAGTCACAACACAAGGTGGACACTTGAAGCATTTGGATGCGGGATCAAGTGGGAGTTCACCGGCACAAATGTTGTGTCATTTTCACCCTTAGAAACGACTTTATTAACTCACTTTTTGGTCAACAAGTGATGTTAAGCTTAGATGGCTACGGTTATGGACTCATGTGATGCTTGTGTGGTTGTTTTATTATTGTTTTGTGATATATGGATATGCATGTTTAAACAATTTAAAATCAACAACAAGCATAAAATTGGTTCTTATAAAACATTAACATGGGTAATAAAAGGGTTTATTAAAAGTTAATGTGTTCACAATAAAATTGGTTTTATTGAAAGAGCCTTGAAAATTGTTTCACACTGGTACCACACATTTGAATGCATGCAAATGTTAGGTGCAAAATAGTTTTCAAAACTAGAATTAATGAAAACTAAAATCCCTTTTGAACAAGTTTAACACCATCCTTTTACACAACACTCGAATCACTTGGGAACTATTTGTGGGATAAAGGTCACCTAACCACTCTTAGGGAACTTGTGTGTTTGAGGTGGGGTTAACATATTTGTGGGATAAAGGTCACCTAACCACTTGTATGTGTAAACTCACACGTGTGTGTAAGTAGGACAACTTGAGTTGGAAACCATGTGAATAGGGTCACCGAAGCATGGTGTACAATGGTGTTGATGGGATTAAACATGCCAACTAAACATAAAGATGTTTAACCGATCCCATAAAACTAAAAGTTGCAAAGGGTTGCAATTGTCAAGTGTTGACTACCTTGTTAATTTAAATGATGGGATAAAGGTCATCTAACCATTATTTATATGTAACGTTGGATTCTAGATTTTAATTATTAATTGTCTATGAGACGTGAAAGGGGTATTAATAATTAAAGTTTTATTTTCGGAAATACTAAAAATGAACTTTGTCTGTAGAAATGGCCGCCAACAACAACGCTCCCACCCCGACCGTCCATAACTTATCACTAAGAACTATATTAGAAAGGGTTCATCTTAACCATAATAATTTTATGGATTGGTTTCGTAACTTGAGAATCGTTCTCAAGCAAGAAAAGAAATCGTACGTACTAGACGATCCCATTCCCGACGAACCCGATGTTAATGATGATGAGGCCTATAACGATTGGGTTAAGCACACTGAGGATTCTATGCAGGTTTCTTGCCTCATGTTGGGAACTATGATTCCTGAGCTCCAAAAGGATTTAGAGCATCATGGGGCATACGACATGATTACCCAGTTGAAGGAAATGTTCCTTCAACAAGCAAGGGTAGAACGCTTCGAAAGGTTCGAGCGCTTCATGCATGTCGCATGGAAGAAACTCAATCGGTTTCATCTTATGTACTTAAGATGAAGAGCCACATTGATCGCCTTGAAAGGCTAAATTGTCCCGTCTCAAAAGAGTTGGCCACGGATTTGATCCTTAATGGCCTAACTAAAAGGTTTGAGACGTTCATCATGAATTATAACATGAACGGGTGGGACAAGAGCATTGGTGAGCTTCACGCAATGCTCAAAACGGCCGAGGCGGGGATGGGTAAAAGGGTTTTACCCGTCCTCACGATCAATGAGGGAGGCAACAAGAAAAGGCAACCCCGATCCCAAGGCAAATGTTGCTAAAGGAAAGGGATACATCAAAGGAAAGGGTAAGGGAAAGGCAAGAACTGAACCTCCAAAACCAAAGCTTAAGAAGCCTAAGGTAACGGAGAATGATCCATGCTTTGAGTGTGGTGAGATAGGACATTGGAAGAGGAATTGTCCAAACTATCTCAAAGAGTTGAGAAACAAAGGGATGCTGGGCAGACCTCAGGTACAACTTTCATGATTCATATTGAATTGAATGTTATTTCTTCAAACACATGGGTATTGGATACCGGATGTGGAACTCATATTTGCAATTTGTTGCAGGGGTTCAAAAGAAATAAGCATTTCAAGAAGGGAGACACAAGTCTCTACATGGGCAACGGAGCAAAAGTTGATGTTGAAGCCCAAGGAGACTATGTTTTGAAGCTTCCAAATGGTTTGGAAGTTGTCTTGAAAAACATCTTGTATGCTCCTAGTTTGACTAGGAACATAATTTCTGTTTCCCTTTTAAAACAATATGGTTATGTATTAAAGTTTATAAACAATGGTATTTGTATTTTTATGGATGATGTATTTTATTTTGAGGCTATGCCTTATAATGGTATCTATGAATTGGTTCATGATAACTCATCTTTTAATAACTCCTTATACCAAACAAGCACCAAGAAACTTAAAATGGGTTTAAGTGATTTATATCTTTGGCATTGTCGTCTTGGGCATATAAACAAGAATCGGATTCAAACACTTCAAAAGAATGGTCTTTTGGAAACAAATGAAAATGGATCATTTAATAAGTGTGAATCTTGTTTACAAGGAAAGATGACCAAGTTGCCCTTTAGTGGTACTAACGAAAGGGCAAAGGATTTATTAGGAATCATACATTCGGATGTATGTGGTCCTTTTAAGACAATGACAAGAAATGGTGAGAGATACTTCATTACCTTTATCGACGATTATAGTCGTTATGGTTATGTGTACTTGTTGACACACAAACATGAAGCTTTTGAAATGTTCAAAATCTTTAAAAATGAAGTAGAAAATCAACTCAATAAAACAATCAAAGTTCTTCATTCAGATAGAGGAGGTGAATACCTGAGTGATGCTTTTCAAGATCATCTTATGAGTTGTGGGATTGTCTCACAACTTACTCCACCCGGAACACCGCAACATAATGGTGTGTCTGAAAGGAGAAACCGAACCTTATTGGATATGGTTCTATCTATGATGGATAGAAGCTCACTACCTCTATCATTTTGGGGTTTCGCATTGCTCTCCGCGGCTCGTATTTTGAATATGGCCCCAACCAAGAAAGTGGATACGACGCCTTTTGAAATATGGCATGGAAGAGTTCCATCACTATCATATTTAAAGGTATGGGGTTGTGAAGCTTATGTGAAGCAGAACACCCAAAACAAGTTAGTCGATCCATTAAGTGTATATTTGTTGGATATCCCAAAGACTGTATGGGATATTACTTCTTTAATCCAACCGAGCAAAAGGTATTTATTGCTAGAAAGGCTGAGTTCTTGGAAACTAAGTTTCTTATGGAAGAAACGACGTATAGAACAGTGGAAATTGATGAGGATCAAGAACCACAAGCCAATACATGTTTGGTTGAAATTAGCGATCAATAAGAGGTTGTTGATAATGATCAAATGGTTGATCAATACACACAAAACGTTCGCAGATCTGGTAGAATTAGCATTCCACCTGAAAGATATGGATTTTTCATGAATGGATGCTATGTGGTTGACTCGGATGAACCAACTACATACCATGATGCAATGTCCAATTCAGATTGTGACAAATGGCTAGAAGCCATGAACGTTGAGATGCAATCCATGTATGACAACCAAGTATGGGAATTGGTTGAACCACCACTTAACTCCAAACTGGTTGGATGTAAGTGGGTTTTCAAGAAGAAAACCGATATGCATGGAAACTTGGATACTTATAAAGCAAGACTTGTAGCAAAGGGTTTCACTCAAACTCAAGGGGCTGATTATGATGAAACATTCTCGCCTGTGGCAATGCTAAAGTCAATTAGGATATTATTTGCCATAGCTGCATATTATGACTATGAGATTTGGCAAATGGATGTCAAAACCGCTTTCTTAATGGACATCTCGAAGAGACTGTCTATATGGTTCAGCCTGATGGTTTTGTCGATCCAAAACATCCTAATAAAGTATGCAAGTTAAAGAAATCAATCTACGGATTGAAACAAGCATCGAGAAGTTGGAATCTACGTTTTGATGAAGAGATCAAGAAATTTGGATTCATCAAGAACGTTGATGAAGCTTGTGTGTATAAAAAGGCTAGTGGGAGCATTATCACATTCTTAGTATTGTATGTTAAAACATCCTAATAAAGTATGCAAGTTAAAGAAATCAATCTACGGATGAAACAAGCATCGAGAAGTTGGAATCTACGTTTTGATGAAGAGATCAAGAAATTTGGATTCATCAAGAACTGATGAAGCTTGTGTGTATAAAAAGGCTAGTGGAAGCATTATCACATTCTTAGTATTGTATGTTGATGACATACTACTATTTGGAAATGATGTTCTAACCATGGAAGGTGTTAAAGCCTGGCTTGGAAGTTGCTTTTCCATAAAAGATCTTGGTGAAGCCGCCTATATTTTGGGAATAAAGATCTATAGGGATAGATCAAGACGGTTGATAGGTTTAAACCAAAGTGCATACATTGATAAAATCTTGAAAAGGTTCAAGATGGAAAACTCTAAGAAAGGTATGGTACCTATTCAAAGAGGGACAATATTGAGTACATCTCAATGTCCGAACTCAAAGGATGAGCAAGAAAGAATGAAGGAAATCCCATATGCATCTGCTATAGGATCCATCATGTATGCAATGATATGCACTAGACCGGACGTGTCATGCGCATTAAGCATGACAAGTAGATATCAACAGAATCCAGGTAATAGCCATTGGATGGCTGTTAAAAGTATATTGAAATACCTTAGGAGGACTAAGGATATGTTTCTAATATATGGATCTGGTGAGGAGGAGCTCGTTGTAAAAGGTTACATGGATGCGAGCTTCCAGACTGATCGAGATGATTCTCGATCACAATCGGGGTATGTCTTCATTATGAATGGAGGGGCAGTGTCCTGGAAGAGCTCGAAGCAGGACGTGGTAGCATTGTCCACTACAGAATCTGAATACATCGCCGCTTCATTGGCAGCCCAAGAGGCTGCATGGTTAAAGAAATTTATTGCCGATCTAGGGGTAGTCTTTACCATTCAAGCCCCCTAGAGATCTTTTGTGATAACGAGGGTGCGATTGCTCAAATCAAGGAATCCCGTGCACATCAAAAGACAAGGCACATTGAGCGGAGATTCATCTACATAAGGGATGAAGTTGAAAAGGGAAAGATATGTATTCGCAAAGTTCACACAGATCAAAATATTGCGGATCCACTCACGAAGCTCCTTGAAAGGGCAAAGCATGAGAGTCATACTTGTGCCTTAGGACTTTGATATTCTAGTGGTTGGATTTGATCTGTTTTGTATTTTAACTTTGGAACGAATGTAATACTAACTCTTTGTATAATTATGACATTTTGAGTTATGTTCCATTTTAGCATGTTTACATCCATGAATATGTTTATTATTCTAAATGTCCATAGTCAGTTATATTTGTGGGAACAAATATGAATGTAAGACTATTATGAACATGGATTGGTAGATATTCATAAGGTATGAATATAAAGCAAAAGGTTGCTACCAAGGTTCATAGATATTTGTGGGATACAAATATTGGACTGACCCGCTCTCAAATGTTACTGCATGGAATTTTATAATTGATCATAAGTAATTTGAGTAAAGGCGAATATCATAGTGTCCTCTGACCTGAGATACATATTGGGTTTTGATATTCACCAAATATTATACCTTGATCTAGTTCTTCACTATTCTGAAATAATGGACAATACACAAGGCTATGTTCAGGTGTGATACAAGGTGATTGTGATAAACGTATGTAGTTAAGATGGGATTTGTTCCTCTTATTCATTGAGAGTATGATGTCTAAGGCCTGATAAAGTTAAATCAACAGGGAATGATCATTCTGTGTCCCTGGATTGAACATGACATCTGAAACAAAAGGATATATGATTGGATTCACCTAAATCAGTTCAAGTAAGGGACTTGAAAGGAATGATGTTATTGAATGGCACTTAGTCATGCATATTAGGGGTAGTAAACCGTTGTTAGGCGGTATTTGCTACTTGCATCAATCCTCTATGTATCTTGTGCAAGTGGGAGATTGATGGAAATGATCTGCCCAAAATACATATTGAATTGATGTGGCTAGTATGTCATGATCCAAGTCGGGTCATACCCAATAACGAGCTAGACAAACACCAAAGATATTTTTTTATGATATGATCATATAAATAAATATTAACACTTAGAATATTCGGAAATTGGGTTTCCAAACATTTACACTTGTGTTGTATATAAATTATATGGATAATTTATTTCAAAGAGAGGAATATTAATTCATCCGCATTCGTTTAACACAGCCTCATTTGATGTGGTTGAACAAATGCGAATGATGATTACTCATCCGCATTTACAAATGCGGGTGAACAAACCCTGTCCGCATTTGTTTTAGAACAAATGCGGATGAGCATTTCTGGAAATGCTGATGGAAACATACATCCGCATTAGCTAATGCGGATGATCATTTACAAATGCGGGAGAACAACTTCATCCGCATTAACTAATGCGGCTGTTGTTCTAAGAAATACGGATGGGTTAAGGGGCTGGGCCCCACCCACTTTTCTCTCTTCTGAACTTTATGTTTCCAAGGACATGCAATATAAGATGGCTTGCAGATCTCTCTATACTTACGACTTGAGAACACGAAAAGAGTAAGAACCCTTTTTTTCTCTCGATCGGTCTAGAGAAATATAAAAGGGAGTTGTATAAGTGAAAATCCTAGCAACCGGTGTTCTTGTTGGTGGCTCGTGGGTAGACCAGCTTAAGGCTTCTTGCTTTAGGAGCTGCCATCCTCGTTCACCTCTTACTGACCTCACTGTTGAAGGTAGTTCTTCTTACCTTCTATGGTTGTTTGTAAGCTTGATTTCATATATCGATCCATATGGGTTTTGACTGATTTTATATAAAACTGTTTTATATATAAGTTGGCTCACTGTAACAAGTTTAAAATCATATATATATTCCGTTGCGTTCTTCTATTTTATAAGGATAAAATAGATCTGTTTAACTTGTGAAAACCTAACAGTTTCTAGTCTTTTCTTTTTAAGGGGTGGTGATTTAGGGGCTTGCATCCTCTCAGTAGAAGATGTAGGGGTTTGCTTTTGTTTGTAAGATTTTGGCTTTGATATGGAGGGTGTGGGATCAGAAATGATGGGTATGTCCATGTTGCTACCCTGAGGCTCAAAGACCTTAATCATATGATCAAACAAGGGAGTTACCTTTCTTGCAAAATATTTTGGAGTTGCTCTAAACATTAAAAATATTACCTTGTTTAAAGTTCCTAGAGCATGAACAACCCCACTAAGTTTTAGCTTATCCTTTAATTCTTCTTGTAAACTCATTTGTAAGAATCTTAGGTACATTAAAAACTTATATTTTGCAGGTGCAGTTACATTTTTACAAAGATCTTGAAATATAAAGTTTGATAAGTCATAACTCTCCTGTTTGACCAAACCATGGATAACCCCTGCTAAATCCAATGGTACTTGGTCAAATCCCCCTGACTTGTTG
This sequence comes from Flaveria sonorensis, assembly GCA_025506505.1. Taxonomy (NCBI): domain Eukaryota; kingdom Viridiplantae; phylum Streptophyta; class Magnoliopsida; order Asterales; family Asteraceae; genus Flaveria; species Flaveria sonorensis. The sequence goes on along the minus strand of CM046427.1, from coordinate 49,248,904 downwards.
GACAGACAATGTAGGAAGATATGAAGGATGATTCTCCATTGTGATATACCAGCAATTTGGAAAAGGTGGATGTTAGGAGGGGTCCTTCACATCCCATCTCCATGAAGGTGGCATTGACCACTTCCTTAGAGAAAGAATATTCACCATTGGCGTCGTTTAACTTTAGATGTTAATGAATTTTGGCGCATGATATGGTGACCTTCATCACTTGTACTATCGTAGTGAGCAGCTTCACTCCACATTCCCTTTGTATGGAGCATGTGGTCCAGAATTCCCTGATGTGAGACTCACAGATCACCGGGTCTATTGTGATGGCAAAGGCATAATTGCTATTCCTTAGAAATTGAAGAACATGATCATAGACCTCATCACCTATGGGTTGAAGTGATGCGTTGATGTTGTGGTTCAGACGGAATTCTAGGGTTTGAGGTTGAGTGGCCGTTGAGAGTTGATTGATTTTGGTAGGACTTTAAGAGATTGAAGGTTTAAGGGTTTGCTTTGTGAGAAAGATTGAAGATGACAACGGTAGGAAAACCTTTGATTTTAACATTTGAGGATAATATATAAATATGTGAGTTTTAATATGTTTGACCACCGTAACTGTAAAATCAACGACATGAGATGATGACACAGTCTTTGCATGTAACTTCTCCAGGGCCACTACACATCGGAACATGAAAGTGGGACCTACCAGATCTTTTTCGAAAACATGTGCTGAATTCATCCTATCGGCCGAATCTTCCCATTCGGCAGATACCAGCTTTGCCCAGTTATCTACTGACTGCGTAATTTGGCAGATACACAGATATCTGCTGATATTCGGCGGAACCTATTTATCTGCTGATTTGTAATTTTTGGCAGATACACAGTTTTAACAATTTTATAAAAAAACATTTCTTTACAAAATTTTCAGATATAATTAATTTAAATCATTTAATTATTCAAAGTTCATCATCCCAATAGCAGATACAAGATATTTAAATCTTGATTCATCAAAAGCCTTTGTGAATAAATCTGCATATTGTTCATTTGTATAGACCTTAATTACTTTAATGATTTTATTTTCTACATAATTTCATATGAAATGATACCTGATGTTAATTTGCTTTGTCTTTGAATGCTGAACAGGATTGTTGGTGATTGAGATGGCACTGTTGTTGTCAATATGAATTGGAGTGTTCATGAATGTTACTCTGTAATCTCTAAGTTAAGTTTGGATCCACAACACCCGAGCACAACAACTTGATGCAACAATGTACTTTGCTTCAGCAGTTGATGTGGAGACATAGGTTTGTTCCTTGCATTGCCATGAAACCAGTCTCCCTCCTAGAAATTGACATCTTCCTGAGATGGATTTTTTTTTGTTGATGTTGCATTCTCTATAATCACTATCTGTTTATCCATAGAGATTGAAGTTAGCACTCTTAGGATACCACAATCCCAACTTAGGTTCTCCTTTAAGAGACTTCAGAATTTTCTTAGAAGGCATCAGAGGTGACACCTATAGAGCAGCTTGGAATCTTGAAAATAGGCATATGGCAAACATGATATCTGGTCTGCTAGCTATAAGATACATTCAGAGATCCAATGATGGCTCTGTACTACTGCTGGTCAACTGCTTCCCTCTTAAGATCAGGAGTTAATGAACATGTCTTCGATATTAAGGTTTTAGTAGCCTTAGCATCAGTAGCTTGAAATCTTACTAAGATGTCCTGAACATACTTAGATTGATTTATTAAGATGTCATCAGAGGTTTGTTTTACTTGTAGCCCTAGAAAGAAAGTGAGCTCTCTCATTGAACTAATATCAAATTTTGACTTCATTAGACTTTCAAAGGCTTTGCACAAGCTCTCATTTGTAGACCCAAAGATGATATCATCCACATACACTTGTACCAAAATGATATCCAAATCAACCTTCTTGATGAAGAGAGTTTTATCTATGGATCCTCTGGTGTATCCATTCTTTAGGAGAAAGGTAGAGAGTGTCTCGTACCATTTTCTTAGTTCTTAATGAACACCATAAAGGGCTTTATCAAGTTTGTATACATGATCTGAATACTTGGGATCTTCAAAGCCTGGAGGTTGGCAGGCATAAACTTCATCAATCTCACCATAGAGGAATGCACTCTTGACATCCATCTAAAATGCCTTGAAATCTTTGGAGGCAACAAATGCTTGAAAAATTCTAATTGCTTTAAGCTTGGTCATAGGAGTAAAGACTTCATCATAATCAATCCCTTCTTCTTGTGTGTACCCTTGTACCACAAGTCTGGCCTTATTCTTGACAATTGTACCACCTGAAAAGTTAAATGAAAAAGAAAGAAAGGTGAAATATCCCAAGTCAAGGGGTTAAAGTTGTGCAAGTGGCAAACTTGCCCAGTTTGGGATTTAAAAGAAACATGGCATCCCACACCTCTTCTTTTACAGATCTTGCTTTCGGCTGCAAGAAGTAGGAAGAAGCTGCAATCGGTTCTAGAGAGAGAAGGAGGAAGAGCTGCTTGTAGGTGAGGTTTTCTTGTGTTTTCTGTTTGGTTTTCAGCTGTGTTCGAATTACTGGACTGATTCTTACGTGTTTCTTGTGTTGGCTGCTTGTTTCGGTGTGTTTTGGTGCTAGAACTCCCATTTGCTCTTAGTTTGAAGAAGTCTTACTCGAAAGCTGCTAGAGGTGAGTTCTAGATCCCCTCTTTTAAATGTTCTCTACTTAGTTGGGGCTGGTATGCATATTAAACTGATGTTTTTGAATCAAATTATGATTTTCCGTGTATGGTACGGTTGCTTATGATGATATAGATATGTTTTATGATTTTCATGAGGATTGTATGAATGTTTAAGATGTTCTAAGTGTTAGATTGATAGATCTAAGAAAAGAATATGCTTAAAATGATGTATGAAGACTGGAAATTAGGTAAGTTGGATCGTAGGTGCAATAAGCTATCCGCTGTGGATCTCGTATGTCCGTTGTGGACACTTAGGAAGGTTGTCCAGGTCGTCCGCTGTGGCACTCACTGTCCGCTGTGGACACTTGGACATTATTAATGTGTCCACTGTGGACACTTAGGCATTTAGCTGTACATTATAGTCTTTGCATGTCCGCTGTGGACTTTGCATGTCCATTGCTTGTCCATTGTGGACCCTTGAATGTTTTAGTTGTGCGCTGTGGACACACTTAGTGGTTCATTCATGCGCTGTGGACTCTTAGCTGTCCGCTGTGGATTGGGCCATCCGCTGTGGACCATTAGCCGTCCGCTATGGACACTTTGATAATTTTGCAAGTTGCGGGCTTTGGACATTGTTCATCGTCATTTGCATTTTGTTCATCCGCATTTGCATTTTGTTCATCCGCATTTGTTGGAGTTCATCCGCAAACATTCAACCACATTGGTTTTATGTTCCATAGTTAAGTATTTTAATCATCCGCATTTAGTATTGTTCACCCGCATTTGGTTCACCCGCACATCTTTAGACACTTAGAATATTTTCTGAGATTTTTATCCGCATTTGCTTGTCCACATTTGCTGAACATTCAGCCGTAGTGGCATACGTTCATCCGCATTTCTTTGGGGACTTAGGATTTTCTGAAATCTTGGGAAATAGAATGTAGTGTTAAATTCTGAAATGTTTTGATGGTTTATGCTTGTTGATGTAATGTATGATTGTGGGCTGTGGTTGATGTTCGATATTACGTATTAGTATGTGACTTTACGTGGTGTGTTCATACTCTTGTACGTAAAGTATTATTGTAATGAAAGTGGAAGATAACGATAATGTGAAGTGGAACATAATGAATCAATTAAAAGTCTTCCAAGCATATAAAAGGGGTTCACAACTCTTTATGGGTTGCCATCTCCATAGTGTGCCAAGTGCACACCTAACGGTCAGTCTTTGTGACTGATAGAAACGTACGAAACGGGGTCCTTGCCACTTGCCCCCAAGACTTTAGTTGCTTTTTGCACCGAGGATGGGGCATGGTAGGATCTAGATAGAAGTGAAAGATAATAAGTACGAAACGAACGATTATGAACGATGATAAAAGATAATAAATGATTATTATCAAGATGTACGTATGATGTGTGATCACGAACAAAAGTAAAGAAAAGGTTTTTATTAAAAGTAAAGTATTTTATTATATAAACTAGAACTCGCTCAGCAACGCTGACTTTTTATATGCATTTTCAGTTGGTAGGTAATGTTGTTGCTAAGGATGGCACGGAGCTGAAGCTACTTGGCAAGCAAAGACTGACATCCATCTCATAAAAAAAATTAATATTGTTGTTTTGTAATACAACTAAATATTCTTTTGTAACTTCAATCAACGATGTATTACTTGACAAAAGTAATTATTATTGCATGAAATGGTTTTTGATAATTCTTCCGCTGCAATACTTTTCTAATGTTCATATATTTTAAATGTGTTTTAATAATGAATGATGCTATGAATGACCAACTGTAGGGTCTCCGGGATCTGGGCCTTACAAGTTGGTATCAGAGCCAAAGTTTAAGAGAAATGGGTAAATCATTTTCAAAACCTAAACTTAAACTGAGAATGGGACTGAATAGAAGGATGCCAGCCCAAGTAGCTATGTGCCATCAGGTAATTTATTTTCTTAAAGTGAACTGGTATTATATGCGTATGCTATCTGATTTATGTGCTCTTAGTAGATTTGGATACTGATGTAGTCTGGATAGAGAATGCTTGGGGGATGAAGAGTAAAGTAAGTGACTAATCACAACTGGCCATTGTAATTAGGGATTTACTATACTTGACATAATCTGAGCTATTACCTTGAATGAACATGTTGGTGTTTGAATCTTATAGTGCTTATAGATGGCTGGAGGTAGATCTTCGGGGGCTTCTAGAGGTGGAGGTCGTGGTGGACGTGGTTTTAGACCACACGTCACGAGGAACAGGGCTAGGACTACTGAAACGGCTCCTGAAGAGCCCAAGTTTCATCACCATGTAGGTGGGGATGAGAGCGTTAATCTGTCGGCCTTAGTGAAGGAGGCTATAGTTGAAGGGGTTCATCAAGTCATGCACACGATTTTTCCATCTATGGTGACTAGGGTCATTAGGGCCGTAAGGGAAGATGAGAGGAGGGGGGAGAACTGGAGTAGAAAACATGCTAGTAGTGGCGGTTTCCCTCCCAAGGGAAAAAGGGCGAAGGTAGAGGGTCGCAACATGGCTGCAACCGAGTTAGGAGTGAAGGTGTGCAAGAAGTGTGGTAAGGGCCATGTAGGAGAATGTAGGTGGGGATCGAACGTCTGCATTCAGTGTGGGAAGGGGGGCCATATGGTAAGGAGTTTTCGTGTGGTGAAATGTTACAACTGTGGCGAGAAGGGGCATATGAGCAAGGATTGCAAGAATCCGAGGGCTGAGAGCTCTGTGGCGAAGAAGGGAACTGAGAAGGAGGGCAGAGGGTGAAGGCCAGAGCATTCGGTATGACTTGTTAGGAGGCTAGGGTGGACCCTAACACGGTGTCAGGTACATTTCTATTAAACCAAACTTGTGCTTCTGTGCTTTTGATTCTGGTGCTAGTAGGAGTTTTATTTCTGCTGCCTTCTGTGATAAGTTGCCTGTTAGAAGTAGAAGTATTGATGAGCCCTTCGATGTAGAAACTGCCATTGGTAAGTATACCAGGATTTCTGATATGATAGAGGATTGTGACATAGAGTTGGAAGGCCATAGGTTCTCTGCTAAATTATATGTGATGCCCCTAGGCGGATTTGATGTGGTTCTAGGGATGGATTGGCTAGCAACCCATGCGGCAAACATCATGTGTCATAAGAAGATGATTCGGTTGACCGCGCTGATGGGAGTTTGGTGACTATCTACAGCGACAGAGTTAGTATGATCCCGAAAGTAATTTCGAAGGTTGTGACAGAGAAGTGTATGAGGCATGGATGTGGTGCCTATCTGGCTTTTGTGAAGGATGTGGATGCGTCAGTACCACGATTGTCAGACGTACCGGTCATGTGTGACTTCCCAGAAGTATTCCCAGAGGATCTACCAGGTGAGCCACCGGACCGCGAGATCGAGTTCCAGATCGATTTAATACCTGGTGCCCAACCTGTTGCCAAGGCACCATATCGATTAGCTCCTTCCGAGATAAAGGGACTGATGGTCCAGTTGCAAGAGTTGCTGGATAAGGGGTTCATCCGACCAAGTATCTCTCCCTGGGGTGCTCCGGTCTTGTTTGTGAAGAAGGAGGACGGTAGCATGAGGATGTGCATCGACTACCGTGAGCTAGATAAGTTGACTGTGAAGAATCGGTACCCGTTACTGAGAATTGATGACTTGTTTGATCAGCTTCAAGGTGCCAGTTGGTTCTCAAGGATAGATCTCTGTTTTGGTTACCACTAACTAAAGGTGAGGGAGCAGGATATTCGTAAGACAACATTTTTTACGCGTTACGGACACTATGAGTTTCTCATTATGTCTTCTGGTTTAATCAACAAGCCAACTGCTTTTATGGATTTGATGAATCGGGTGTGTTGGCCGATGTTGGATAAATCAGTGATTGTGTTTATCGATGATATCCTGATTTATTCGAAGAGCGTAGAAGAGCATGCCAGACATATTCGGGAGGTGCTGGAGACACTTAGAAGGGAGAAGCTGTATGCCAAGTTCTCCAAGTGTGCATTCTGGTTATGCGAAGTTTAGTTTCTAGGTCATGTGGTTAATCCTGAAGGGATCATGGTGGACCCGGCAAAGGTTGAGGCGGTGATGCAATGGAAGTCTCCAAAGATGCCATCTGAGATTCATGGTTTCTTGGGTTTGGCGGGCTGCTACAGAAGGTTCATCCAAGACTTCTCCAACATAGCTTAACCATTGACTAAGTCAACCCGTAAGGATGAGAAGCTTATATGGGTGATAGTTGACCGCCTGATAAAGAGTGCTCACTTTCTACCGATCCGCAAGATGTATTCATCTAAGAGGTTGGCAGATCTATTCATCAAAGAGATTGTGACTCGTTATGGTGTATCGGTGTCTATAGTGTCTGATCGTGACACTCGGTTTACATCTAAGTTTTGGAAGAGATTCCATGAATACGAGGGGGACGAAGCTACATATCAGTACGGCTTATCATCCCCAGACAGATGGTCAGTCAGGAGGACGATTCAGACGCTGGAGGATATGCTACGAGCATACATCATTGACCTTGGTGGAAGTTAGGACGAGCACTTACCGTTAGCCGAGTTCTCATATAACAATAGTTATCCTGCCAGCATTGTTATGCCTCCTTACGAGATGCTATACGGTAGGAAGTGTAGAACACCCGTATGTTGGGGTGACTTTGGGCAGAAGGAGTTGGAGAACATTGAGGTGATCGAGGCTACGACCGGAAAGTTGGAGAAGATCAAGGCCTTTATGGAAGCAGCAAAGGATAGACAGAAATCGTATGTCGGCAAGAGACATAGACTGATCGAATTCAAGCTGGGCGATAGACTTATATGGAAGGTTTCGCCTTGGAAAGGGATCATCCGGTTCAGGAAGCGAGGAAAGCTAAGCCCGAAGTATATAGGGCCCGTCCAAATCATTGCTCGAGTTGGAGAGGTGGCTTACAAGTTAGAGCTACCAGATGAGTTAAGTGGAATCCATCCGACATTCCATGTATCTCAATTAATGTGGATATGATTATGCCACTCGAGGATATCAAGGTGGACGAACGACTCAATTATGTGGAGCAGCCAGTGGCCATCATTGACGGAAAAGAGAAGAGGCTATGGAATAAAGTGGTTCCACTGGTGCGAATGCAGTGGAGGCACAAGAAAGGATCTGGCTCTACGTAGGAAACTGAGGAAGAGATGAGGCCGCATTACCCATAGCTGTTCAAGGAGTGACAGGTTTCGGGGACGAAACCTATATAAGGGGGGAGGACTTGTAACATCCGGAAATTTAAAAGAAAAAAAAAGAAAGGTGAAATATCCCAAGTCAAGGGGTTAAAGTTATGCAAGTGGTAAACTTGCCCATTTTGATATTTAAAGGAAACATGGCAGCCCACACCTCTTCTTTTATAGATCTTGCTTTCAGCTGCAAGAAGTAGGAAGAAGCTGCAATATGTTCTAGAGAGAGAGAAGGAGGAAGAGTTGCTTGTAGGTGAGGTTTTCATGTGTTTTCTGCTTGGTTTTCAGCTATGTTCGAGCTACTGGACCGATTCTTATGTGTTTTTTGTGTTGGCTGCTTGTTTCGGTGTGTTTAGGTACTAGAAATCCCGTTTGCTCTCGGTTTGAAGAAGTCTTACTTGAAAGCTACTAGAGGTGAGTTCTAGATCCCCTCTTTTAAATGTTCTCTACTTAGTTGGGGCTGGTATGCATATTAAACTGATGTTTTTGAATCAAGTTATGATTTTCCATGTATGGTATGGTTGCTTATGATGATATAGATATGTTTTATGATTTTCATGAGGATTGTATGAATGTTTAATATGTTCTAAGTGTTAGACTGATAGATCTAAGCTAAGAATATGCTTAAAATGATGTATGAAGACTGGAAATTGAGTAAGTTGGATCGCAGGTGCAATAAGCTGTTCGCTGTGGATCTCGTATGTCCGCTGTGGACACTTAGGAAGGTTGTCGATGTCTTTCGCTGTGGACACTCACTGTCCACTGTGGACACTTGGACATTATTAATGTGCCCGCTGTGGACACTTAAGCATTTAGCTGTCCATTGTAGACTTTGCATGTCCGCTGTGGACTTTGCATGTCCTCTGTGGACCCTTGAATGTTTTAGTTGTGCGCTGTGGACACACTTAGTGTTTCATTCATGCACTGTGGACTCTTAGCTGTCCGCTGTGGATTTGGCCATCCATTGTGGACCATTAGCCATCCGCTATAGACACTTAGATAATTTTGCTTGTTGCGTGCTTTGGACATTGTGCATCCGTATTTGCATTTTGTTCATCCGCATTTGCATTTTGTGCATCCGCATTTGTTGGAGTTCATCCGCATTTGCTGAACATTCAACCGCATTGGTTTTATGTTCCATAGTTAAGTATTTTTATCATCCGCATTTAGTATTGTTTATCCGCATTTGGTCACCTGCACATCTTTAGACACTTAGAATATTTTCTGAGATTTTCATCCGCATTTGCTTGTCCGCATTTGCTGAACATTCAGCCGCATTGGCCTATGTTCATCCGCATTTGTTTGGGGACTTAGAATTTTCTGAAATCTTGGGAAATAGAATGTGGTGTTAAGTTCTGAAATGTTTTGATGGTTTATGCCTGTTGATGTTATGTATAATTATGAGCTGTGGTTGATGTTCTATATTACGTATTAGTATGTGACTTTACGTGGTGTGTTAATACTCTTGTACGTAAAGTATTATTGTAATGAAAGTGGAAGATAAAGATAATGAGAAGTGGAGCATAATGAATGAATTAAAAGTCTTACAAACATATAAAAGGGGTTCACAACTCTTTATGGGTTGCCACCTCGATAGTGTACCGAGTGCACACCTAACGGTCAGTCTTTGTGACTGATAGAAACGTACGAAACGGGGTCCTTGCCACTTCCCCCAAGACTTTAGTCGCTTTGTGATCGGTTCAAAAGGATCGAATCTATGATGATTTCATGATGCAATGATCTATTCAAACACAAGTAATCAAACACACGCAATTATATCAAAAAATTCATAGATTCATTGATAGTAAATGCACGGATACAATGTGTAGGGTTACAATTCATTCAACTGATTCTAACTGTTCTGGTCTAGTCTGGTCTTTTCTGGTCTTTTTCAGGTCTCCCCTGCACATACATAAAATATCCTATATATACTATCAAGAACTAAGGAACATATATTTACAAATAAGTCCCTATACTATGACAAAAAAACATACAAAGACAAAATGTTAATCTTCTAAGAGTCTAACAATACTCCCCCTAAGATTACATTTGTATTCTGTCTTCAAAATCTTCAGTCTTCATGATCTTGAATCTTCAATCTTCAATCCTCAATCTTCAATTCAATCTTCAATCTCCAAAATAATCTTCTGTCTCTTCTTTCACCTTGAACATCGGCTTCTCTTTGTAAAGCTCGAGTTCCTTCAACACTTTTGCTATCGTGGACTTGAATTTACTTGCAAGAATACCTTGCTCAGGCTTTGAAGCATTAGTCTTGATTTCCATCTGGTTCATCTTCTCCAGTGTCTCCTTGGATAAACCTGCAATATCAATGTTTGCATAGAATTCCAAAGGTTTTGGATAATCTTGAGAATGAACTTCTAGTACTCCTTCACTTGATATCCTCATAAACTCAATCGACTTAATATCTTTCTTTACAATGTTGGCATACGCCAACGCTTTGCGTAATGCAATTCGTTCCATTGCAGCGTCCATAACTTTGATGATCGTCATAAAGTACTTCTTGTCGTTTTCAGCAACTTCCAAAGAAACACTTTCAAACTTTTGTGTAGACAAAAATGATATGTAACTTGGATGTAGCAATTTAAGTTCAAACAATCCAAAAAGTGAGATCAAGTCTTTATCCCAATCGTCGAGATTTCTCAAAGTGTCAAAATTATAAAACCATCTTAAAATTGGCTTTGTAGTTTGAGTTCCATCAATCACTTTAAGTCTTGGATTAGTTACTTTCTCAAAGTATTTATCACTGCATGCTTCCAAAAATTTCTCTTGTTCTTCAGCTGTATCAGCATCTTTTCTTCTGCTCTTCAATGAATTGAAATATACTTTGTCTTCTTGATCACAGCGAGTCTTCAAAAACGAACTCATTCTAGATATACCTCGATTTAACAACTGTACAAGGTTTTCACCGCGACTTGCTTTGGTTGGGATAATCAAAGGCAATCTGTTTAATTCTTTCAAGTCTTGAACTGGAAGTTCAATGATGCTCAAGTAAAAGTAATAGACATCACATATAGCATTTACTTGTTTAATAAAAAATGCATCAAAGATTTCGTCATACTTCCAAGCTACTATCTTTACTTCTTTAGTAGTATCAGGAACAATCATTGCGTTAAGCAATTCAAAAATCGATTGTCCTTTTTGTAAAACATTTCGAACCAAGTCACCTGCAGTTCGAGCTTTATTCCAAAGTTGTTTTTGTTCAGCTAACACCTGATAAGCTTGTTTTTCATTTTCAAGAAACATCTTCATTAATTCCTTTCTTCTTTCATGATCACTCCTTATCAATTTCATATGTTTAATCTCCCGAGGCTTCAAAATCCTTGTTCTTTTAGTAATCTCAAGGTATTGTGGGTTATCCATATCAAGCACTATCATTCTGTTTGTCTGTTTTTCAGTTTCTTGAAAACTTCTCACTAAGTTTCTTAGTGATTCTGCTTGAAGTCTGTTCAGCTTTTTCCTTGGATAATTCCTAGATTGCAACCATAATCTCATCTCAATAACATTCATATTTTTTGGATCTGGGTGATGTAATTCTGAAGATGAAAGTTCTTCAACATTTATACTTTCACTAATTGGGTTCCATTCACCGTGTTCTACAACAATCTTATTCGGATCCACTGGTGCAATTGATTCAGCAGTTATGAACTGTAAGGCCCCGTTCCGGGAACGCTTACAGCTGGTCAATCATTGCACACAAAGCATAAAACATACATTTAACTTTACTAATATATATTGCAGCGGAATTCTTTTAAACAAACCATTTCATTATAATTGCTTTTGCAAAATAATACATTGTAGTTGACTATTACAAAATATCATAATTTGCATTACATCACAAAAACATTATAATCTAAACAACGGATGTCATCCAAAAATGCCAAGTAGCTGCCCCGTGCCATCCCCAACAACATTACCTGCCAACTGGAAACACATAAAAGTCAGCGTTGCTGAGTGCGTTCTAGTTTTATAAATAAAATACTTTTCTTTCGATTAAAATCGTACTTTACTTTCGTAAGCGATCATACATCATACGTACAAATAGATAATCTCATTATTATCTTTCATCATCGTCAACTTACATTCATTCATTCTCTTGCTTATCGTACATTTCATTCGATCATTATTACTTTCACTTCTCTATGCTCCAGGCAAATGCCTCGAGCCATACCCCAAACATCATGAACAAGGCGGGTACTGGGCCGAAGACTATAAATACACTTCAAACATCATGCCCAAGGCGGGCCCAGCATCGGGGTATCATCATTTGGACCAATGCCATGTGCTATACCCCAAACATCATGCACAAGGCTGGTACTGGGCCGAAGACTATAAATAGACTTCAAACATCATGCACTAGGCGGGCCCAGCACCGGGGTAAGCGAAAATGGTCCGTACGTATGGTCAGTCACAAAGACTAGACCCCAGTGTGCATCCTTCTGGGGTAGCTAACCCGCACACCATTGAGCTAACACCCTTCATTGGGTGTGAACCTCCTTACAGTGCTTGCAAGACTTTTCTTACTTTCGATCGTTCATTAATGCATGCATTCATTCTTACTTCACTTTAGTTATCTTCCACTTTCGTTAAGTACTACTTTACATAAACATATTCATACGTCACACCACGTAAGGTCACGACATAAACATAACATGGAACAACATCATCACAACAACATACAAAGCATGCAAACCGTAAACAAGCACAGTCCCCCATAAAACCTCCTTTCTTAACACTTAAGCTCTACATCCCAAAATCTCAGAAAATTCTGTCTCCTTAAAGAAATGCGGATGAGCAAACAAATGCGGATGAATAAACAAATGCGGATGAGTAACCAAATGCGGAAGAATAAAGCAAATGCGCATGGGCAAAACAAATGCGGATGAACATACAACAAATGAAGATGAACACTTAGCAAAAACGGGTGAACAAAATAGTCGATGTGTTCATCAAATGCGGATGAAGACTTAACTAATGCAGATGATCAACACTTATGCAAATATTCAAACTTAATGCAGATGATCAACTAACCGGAAACCGCATCTTACACTATAATCAGTTCCAAATCCTCATTCTTAACATTCATCACACCAATCTAGCATGCTAATCTCTTAGAACAAGCATACAACCACATAAACCGAGCAAAACATGCAGGCCCTAACACACCCAGTAGAAGAACAGGGCCAAACTTACGGTACAAAATACTGGACATATTAAAAAGTTAGTTACATGAATTTCCAGCCCCAAAACAGGTTTAATACATAGAAACCGGGGATCTAGAACTCACCTTATGCAATCTTCCAGGCAAGACTTCCTTCAAACCCGAATGCAATGAGTTCACACACCTAAAACCCAACGAAACACAACCCAAACACAAAAAAACACACATAAGCATGCAACCGAGGCATAGGCCGGCCAAGAACAACTTAAAACAAAGAATTCTTACCTTGAATTCGATCTCCTCTTCTTCTTTCTTAAAAATCTGAACTCTGCTCTTTCTCTCTCTAAAATCCGTTTGAAGTGAAATATGCAGAGAAGTGTGGGCGGCCATGCCCACTTTATGCACCCACTTTTATTCTTTTTGTCGTTTTGACACATTTGACCCCTCAACTTAGGTTAAATTGTGTTTTCTTTTTTTATACACATTTATTCTTCTTTCTCGTCTTTTTGAAATTTTCTGGGTGTTACAAGTCCACCCCCTTATATAGGTTTCGTCCCTGAAACCTGTTATTCCCCGAACAGATGTGGGTAATACTGCCTCATCTCTTCTTCAGTCTCCCACGTAGACTCGGATCCCTTCCTGTGCTTCCACTGTACACACACCAGGGGAACCACTTTATTCCTTAACCTCTTCTCCTTGCGATCAACGATTGCCACTGGTTGCTCCACATAATTGAGCCTTTCATCAACTTCAATGTCTTCCAGTGGTACAACCATATCTTCATCAGCTAAACACTTCCGCAGATGAGATACATGGAATGTAGAGTGAATTCCACTTAACTCATCGGGTAATTCCAACCTGTAGGCCACCTCTCCTACTCTAGCAATGATTCGGAAAGGCCCTATGTATCTCGGGCTCAACTTGCCCCGCTTTCTAAACCGAATGATCCCCTTCCACGGCGAAACTTTCAACATAACTCTATCTCCCACCTTGAACTCAATTGGTCTACGTCTCTTGTCAGCATACGACTTCTGTCTATCCTTAGCTGTCTTCATGTAGGCTTCGATCCTTTCAAGCTTCTCAATCATAGCCTCGATCACCTTAATACTTCCCAACTCTCTTTGACCAATATCACCCCAACAAACAGGTGTCCTACATCTCCTACCGTATAGCATCTCATAAGGGGGCATACCAATGCTGGCATGATAACTGTTATTGTATGAGAACTCCGCTAAAGGTAAGTGGTCATCCCAACTACCTCCAAAATCAATGACGCATGCCCGAAGCATATCCTCAAGCGTCTGAATGGTTCTCTCTGACTAACCATCCGTCTGTGGATGATAAGTTGTGCTGATATGTAACCTCGTCCCCATTGCATCACAAAATCTCTTCCAGAACTTAGATGTAAACCGAGTGTCACGATCAGAAACAATAGACACCGGCACACCGTGACGAGTTACAATCTCCCTGTTGAATAGATCCGCTAACTTCTCAGATGAATACGTCTCTCGGATCGGTAGGAAGTGAGCACTCTTCGTCAGACGGTCGACTATCACCCATATGGCATCGTACCCCTTCACGGTACGCGGTAGCTTCGTGATAAAGTCCATGGTGATATGCTCCCACTTCCACTCAGGTATATCCAAACGTTGGATCTTACCGTATGGCTTCTGATGCTCCACCTTCACTTGCAAGCAAGTAAGACACTTACTCACGTACTCCGCTACATCGCGCTTCATACCCAGCCACCAATAATCTTTCTTCATATCCTGATACATCTTTGTAGCACCGGATGAATGAAGTATCGAGTCTTATGAGCTTCGTCCATGATCTTCCCACGTAGATCCCCATAAAGAGGAATTCACATTCGTCCGAATCGGGTTCTCACACTGAGAGTGTTTTCACCCAATTCCACGACTTGACCTCTCATCCTTTCAGAGTTAAGATGATCTTCCTTCAATGCCTCATCTTGAAGCTCCTTGACCTTCTTCATCACATCGAAGGTCAAAATCAATTGGTAAGCCTTCACCCGGAATGTTCAGGCCTATCCTTTCGGCTAAGGGCATCCGCCACTACGTTGGCTTTGCCCGGATGGTAATGGATTTCACAATCATAATCCTTTATCAGTTCCAACCATCTCCTTTGCCTCATGTTCAAATCCTTCTACTCGAAGAAGTACTTCAAGCTATTGTGGTCAGTGGAGATGGTGCACCTCGTCCCGTACAGGTAGTGCCTCCAAATTTTTAATGCAAAGACCACAGCTGCTAGCTCCAAATCATGAGTAGGGTAATTAACGTTATGAACCTTCAATTGTCGGGATGCGTAATCTATAACCTTTCCTCGCTGCATCAGTACACAACCCAATCCCGAGTAAGAAGCATCTGAATAAACCACCAAATCCTCGCTCCCTTCGGGTAATGATAAGACAGGAGCTTGAGTCAACCTCATCTTCAACTCTTCGAAAGCCTTCTCTTGCTCTTGACCCCAAACAAACTTCACATCCTTACGGGTCAACTTGGTCAGTGGAGAAGCTATCTTAGAGAAGTCTTGGATGAATCTCCTAAAATAGCCCGCCAACCCCAAGAAAATACGAATCTCGGATGGCGCCTTTGGAGACTTCCATTGCATCACAGAGTCCACTTTTGTCGGGTCTACCATAATCCCCTCGGGATTCACCACGTGACCTAAAAACTGAACCTCGCGCAACCAGAATGCGCACTTGGAGAACTTAGCATACAACTTCTCCCTTCTCAACGTCTCTAATACCTCTCGAATATGACCGGCATGTTCCACCTCACTCTTTGAATAAATCAAGATATCATCGATGAACACGATCACTGATTTATCCAACATCGGCCGACACACTCGATTCATCAAATCCATAAAAGTAGCTGGCACATTGGTTAAACCGAAATACATAACGAGGAACTCGTAGTGTCCATAACGCGTACGAAAAGCTGTTTTAGGAATATCCTGCTCCTTCACCTTCAACTGATGGTAACCAGATCGGAGATCTATTCTCGAAAACCAACTGGCACCTTGGAGCTGATCAAACAGGTCATCAATCCTCGGCAATGGATACCGATTCTTCATCGTCAACTTGTTCAGCTCGCGGTAGTCAATACACATCCTCATACTACCGTCCTTCTTCTTTACAAACAAAACCGGGGCACCCCATGGAGAGATTCTCGGTCTAATGAACCCCTTATCAAGAAACTCTTGCAGTTGCTCCATCAATTCCTTCAGCTCGGAGGGGGCTAACCGATACGGCGCCTTAGCAACAGGTTGGGCATCGGGTATCAGGTCGATCTGAAACTCAATCTCACGGTCCAGCGGTACACCTGGTAAATCTTCTGGGAACACGTATGGGAAGTCACACGCAACCGGTACATCAGATAATTGTGGTGTTGGCGTATCAACATCTTTTACGTAGGCCAAGTAGGCACTACATCCACGCCTCATACACTTTCCCGCCACCGCCATTGAAATCACCTTCGGAATCGTAGTAACTCGATCACCGTAAATCGTCACCGAACTCCCGTCAGGCGCTGTCAGTCCAATCATCTTCTTGCGACATACGATATTCGCCTCGTAGGCCGCTAACCAGTCCATCCCCAGGACTACATCGAAACCACCTAAGGTCATCACGAATGGTCTAACAGGAAATTTATGACCTTCTACTTCTATGACACAGCCTTCCACCATCTCAGAAATCCTGGTAGACTTACCTATGGCAGTTTCTACATCGAAGGGCTCATCAATACTCCTACTCCTTAAAGGCAACTTAGCACAAAAGGCAGCATAAATGAAGCTCTTACTAGCACCTGAATCAAATAACAAGGAGCCAAGAGTTTGGTTTACAAGGAACGTACCTGACACAACATCGGGGTCCGTCCTATCCTCCTCCTGGGTCATCATGAAAGCTCTGGCGCTTGCTTTCTGCTCCTCGGTTCCAGTCGTCTTCTTCGCTCCGAAACTCTCAGCCCTTGGCTTCTTGCATTCCCTGCTCATGTGACCCTCTCCACCATAGTTAAAACATCTGGCCATACGACAATCCTTTGCTATATGCCCTGTCCTCCCACAAAGGAAGCATACATTCAATCCCCACCTACATTCTCCGAAATGCTTCTTTCCATATTTGCCACACCTCTTCAACCCCGCAACAGATGTGACCACACGGCGGTCATCCACCCGTGCACGCTTGTTGTTTATCGAGGCATCACCCCTACCAAACCTCTTCCCATTCCAGTTCCGGTCACCACCACCTTTCTTACTCACCTCAGCGACCACCACTTCCCGTTCAGCATACAGCCTCCCTGCCAGATCAACCACTGACCTAAACGTGCTCGGTCGGGCGGAGATCATGTGCCTGCGGAATTTGGTGGTATATTGCTGATGTGTCATGGTTCCCGCCTCCAGCTGTAGGAACTCCCTCTCAACCTTGTCGCTCGGTGAGGACAAAACTCCTCGATCACCAGTTTCTTCAACTCATTCCACCTCATCCTGCCAATCGCTCTACGATCCTCGGCCTGGACAATATTGTCCCACCAACATAGGGCCGAGTCCACAAAATGAGTGGGTGGCAAACTTAACCTTCTGATCCTCCCAGTACTCGCTGATATCAAGTATGGCTTCCATCTCTCTCACCCACCGGTGAGCAGCAGCAGCAGTGCCATTTCCATCAAAAGTCAGGGGCTTGCATCTTTGAAATGCCCCATTGTTATAGCCTCGTGCTATCTCCTGCACAGGCTCTTCTCCTTCTTCTTCACTGGAGACATCCGTCTCAGTCTCCGGTTGCTCCCTTACTCCCGAGGACCTATTCATTTCTTTCCATTCTCCTTCCCTTACGGCCTTGATCACTTCAGTCACCATAGACGGTAAGATTGTCTGCATGACCTGGTGAACCTCTTCCACCACCGCCTCCTTCACTGAGGCCCTTAAGTTAGCAATCTCATCACCACCCTCTGGATGAGGGGTCTCGGGCTCTTTGTGAGCCACCTCTTCAGCCCTAGGCCTTCCTCTCATGACCCGTGGTCCAACATCACGTCCACCACGACCCACCTCGAGAAGCCTTTGAAGATCTACCACCGGCCATCCTCTAACATGCTATAAGATTCAAACACCAACATGGTCATTCAAGGTAACAACTCAGTTTATGTCAAGTATAGTAAGTCCCTAATTACAGTGGCCAGTTATGATTAGCCACTTACTTTACTCTTCATACCCCAAGCATCTCCTATCCTGACTTCATCAGTATCTAAATCTACTAAGAAGCACATAAATCACATAGCATGCGCACGTAATACCAGTTAACATTAAGAAAATACCTGATGGCACGCAGCTACTCGGACTGGCATCCCTTCCCTTTGTCCCATTCTTAGTTTAAGTTTAGGTTTCTTTTGAAAATATTTACCCGTTTCACTTAAACTTTGGCTCTGATACCAACTTGTAAGGCCCCGTTCCCGGAATGCTTACAGCTGGTCAATCATTGCACATAAAGCATAAAACATACATTTAACTTTACTAATATATATTGCAGCGGAATTCGTTTAAACAAACCATTTCATTATAATTGCTTTTGCAAAATAATACATTGTAGTTGACTGTTACAAAATAACATAATTTGCATTACATCACAAAAATATTATAATCTAAACAACGGATGCCATCCAAAAATGCCAAGTAGCTACCCCGTGCCATCCCCAGCAACATTACCTGCCAACTGGAAACACATAAAAGTCAACGTTGCTAAGTGAGTTCTAGTTTTATAAATAAAATACTTTTCTTTCGATTAAAATCGTACTTTACTTTCGTAAGCGATCATACATCATACGTACAAATAGATAATCTCATTATTATCTTTCATCATCATCAACTTACATTCATTCATTCTCTTGCTTATCGTACATTTCATTCGATCATTATTACTTTCACTTCTCTATGCTCCAGGAAAATGCCTCGAGCCATACCCCAAACATCATGCGCAAGGCGGGTACTGGGCCGAAGACTATAAATAGACTTCAAACATCATGCCTGAGGCGGGCCCAGCACCGGGGTATCATCATTTACACCAATGCCATGTGCTATACCCCAAACATCATACACAAGGCGGGTACTGGGCCGAAGACTATAAAAGACTTCAAACATCATGCACTAGGCGGGCCAAACACCGGGGTAAGCGATAATGGTCCCGTACGTATGGTCAGTCACAAAGACTAGACCCCAGTGTGCATCCTTCTGGGGTAGCTAACCCGCACACCGTTGAGCTAACACCCTTCATTGGGTGTGAACCTCCTTACAGTGCTTGCAAGACTTTTCTTACTTCCGATCGTTCATTAATGCATGCATTCATTATTACTTCACTTTAGTTATCTTACACTTTCGTTAAGTACTACTTTACACAAACATATTCATACGTCACACCACGTAAGGTCTCGACATAAACATAACATGCAACAACATCATCACAACAGCATACAAAGCATGCAAACCGTAAGCAAGCACAGTCCCCCATAAAACCTCCTTTCTTAACACTTAAGCTCTACATCCCAAAATCTCAAAAAATTCTGTCTCCTTAAAGAAATGCGGATGAGCAAACAAATGCGGATGAATAAAGCAAATGCGCATGGGCAAAACAAATGCGGATGAACATACAACAAATACGGATGAACACTTGGCAAAAGTGGGTGAACAAAATAGTCGATGTGTTCATCAAATGCGGATGAAGACTTAACTAATACGGATGATCAACACTTATGCAAATATTCAAACTTAATGCGGATGATCAACTAACCGGAAACCGTATCTTACAATATAATCAGTTCCAAATCCTCATTCTTATACATTCATCGCACTGATCTAGCATGTTAATCTCTTAGAACAAACATACAACCACATAAACTGAGCAAAAGATGCAGGCCCTAACACACCCAGTAGAAGAACAGGGCCAAACTTACGGTACAAAATACTGGACATATTAAAAAGTTAGTTACATGCATTTCCAGCCCCAAAACAGGTTTAAAACATAGAAATCGGGGATCTAGAACTCACCTTATGCAATCTTCCGGGCAAGACTTCCTTCAAACCTGAATGTAATGAGTTCACACACCTAAAACCCAACGAAACACAACCCAAACACAAACAAACACACATAAGCATGCAACCGAGGCATAGGCCGGCCATGAACAACTTAAAACCAAGAATTCTTACCTTGAATTCGATCTCCTCTTCTTCTTTCTTAAAAATCCGAACTCTACTCTTTCTCTCTCTAAAATCCGGTTGAAGTGAAATATGCAGAGAAGTGTGGGCGGCCATGCCCACTTTATGCACCCACTTTTATTCTTTTTGTCCTTTTGACACATTTGGCCCCTCAACTTAGGTTAAATTATGTTTTCTTTCTTTTATACACATTTATTCTTCTTTCTCGTCTTTTAAAATTTTCCGGGTGTTACATGCACTTTGCATATTCTTCATTGATTTGGGATACGGTAAACCCATCCAAAAAAACTCTGTTATATTTCATGTTAACCAAGTAGTTATACTTGTCCTCAACATCAACTGGAATATCATCTGTTATAGCCTCAACAGGAGAATAATTGACTTCTACTATATCTTCATCTTCTAACACTTCATTATAGCATGCATCTTGAAATTCTGAATCTAAATCCTCAAGAGCTTCAATCTTCTCTTGCGCTTCAAACTCTTGACTTTCTTGCATTTCAGCTTCAGATGAAATCTTTTGTGCTTTTGATGATGATTCAGCATGAGCTGATACATCAACTTCATCAATCTTTCTCTTCCCTTTATTTACTTCAGCAATCTTTTCAATATCAATAGGAGTGACTTCTGATACAATCATAACATTAGAAGATGGAGATTTCAAGCTTTCCTTCATCTTTTCAAATTCTTCTTTCAATGCCTCATGACTTTCTTTTAACACTTTGAACCTTTCTTCTATTAGATGATAATCTTTCATCATTACTTCAAAATTCTATACATTCTCTTCCTTTTCTCTTTCCAAGTCAGCAATCATATCATCTTTCTTTAACAATTCTTCGTTTAACTTCTCATTTTCTTCTTTTAGATTCTCAATGATCTTATCCTTGTTTGAGTTTACTTCTTTCAAGGACTCTATCAAATTTTGATCATCTTTCTCTTGTTGCTCATCCACATGCATAACAGGTTCAATAACCTCTGTGTTTTGAACATCAAAATCTAAATACTGATTAATGTCATCATTAGAATCATCAACATTTTGAATCTCTTCTTGTTGTTCATCTACATGATCAACTTCTTCCATAACTTCTTCAATTACTTCATTAATGATTTCATTAATTTCATTTCCACCATCATTACCATCATCATCATCATCATCATCATCAGATGTGGAACTAGAACTATCATCATCAATATTCTTATCATTATCATTATCTTCATCTTCATCTTCATCAAATAACTCTTGAGGATCTACTTCAATCAGGTCGTTTGGATCAACCGGTTCATCCTCAAGTAAATGAAAATGATCTTCATTTATATTTACCTCATCTTGAGCCACAACCCTAATATAGTCAAACGTTGGTACATTAGGAGCACCAGTAATCATTGATAGTCGTTTGTATGAAGTTTCTGTCATATGCTCAAGAATCAATCTTTCACCACCAACTCCATAAATATGATAATCAGGATTGGCTTCATTTATGATCATCTGCAGGAATCTGGGATACATCATATACTTATTTCTGATTCCTTTTTCCAAATTAAAGACAAATCCATTCATAATCCAACGAGCCATATTGAATCTTCTGTTTGTTGCAATGGCAACAATTGGAGATGCTATATCAACAGGAAAAGAGTTCCAACCCGCACTTCGTTTGGACATATCGTGTTGGAATATATAACGTAATAATTTCCAGTAATTATACACTCTTGCTCGGAAAAATTGTTTCCTCGGAAAGTTATCTGGATGACCCATGGCAATAAAAGTTTCTTTGCACTCATCAAAAGATAATTTAGCCAAATCTTGTGGGTCATTTATTCCCAACCTTAGAGCTTCTCATATGGCTTGTTCAGATACTTCTACCATCCTTTCATTAGTAATAAAACCTCGAACAACTTTTCTACCTTCCTCATCTATCTCCACATTAGCAGTGTTCCAAAACTTCTTATTCAATCTAGCATAGATGACTGGTTGGTAACACATAGCATATACATACTTCGTCCTTAATAGAAATCTGATCATTTCTTCATAACAAGTGGCATCTCGAACATCTTCGTTAAGAAAAGCAGCTACATTATGCTTTGGTTCAAACTTAAGCTTATCCATCTGTATGAATAAAACAAAGAAATTTAGTCACATTTGAATTTGCAAAACTTAAAACAAATTGTGATTTATCAATTTTGAACCAAAACACTTAAATTTTTTTTAAGTGTTTGTATCTATCTCATTACATGAACAAGAGTATATTGGTTACAAGTTTGATTTGCACAATTCATAATAATCAAGTAATGCATTAAGTGTCTTGAACTTTGATTAGATTTCAATTTAATTAGCATTTTTAAACTTTCAAACTTAACTTTCAAAAAAAAATTCGAAGTGTTCAACATACTCTGTCAAGAGCAGATTGCATTCAAGTTCATGTTTGAATGATTTAAACACACCAAATCATTGAAATTTTTATCAAAATCAGATTAATGAATGAAATTTTGTGATTAATTTGACATTTTATTAAAAATTTCATGACTATTCATATTCAAAACCCGACTAATGAACATAATCATCAAGAACACAATTTGATGAAAAAACTGATTTAATTACACCAATATGTTTGAAAACATGTGTATATCATCATTCAAAGTCCAATTTCAGTTGATTGTTCGTATTATATTCTCAAATTTTGGTTTTTCATTCGACTAGGGTTCATACGCCTACATAGATCTAAAACGCCCAGTTAAATTCGAAATGTAAACTTGAAATATGATGAATATGATCTCGAAATGAAGTTTAGATTTAGTGTATCTACCTATGAATCACAAGTATTTACACCAGAATCAATCGATAATGATGAACTGAGTGAATCGGGTGAATGAGAGTTGAGAGTGTTTATCAGAGAATATGAGGTAATGAATGAATAAATCACAAGTGTTGTATATATATATAAGTGAAAATTTAGGCGCATGAGCACTGTTTATGCGCATGAGGTCAGGCGCATTAGCACTATTTAGTCGCATGAGACTAAATTTCACCAAGTTTTTCAGGCTCATGAGCACTGTTTGTGTGCATAAGGTATAGACGCATGGGCACTGTTCAGGCGCATAAGCACTGTTTAGGCGCTTTGGCACTATTTAGGTGCACGAGACTAGATGAAACGCCCAACACTTGGTAATTTTTCACTTCAAACGTCCGACCCCTTGGAAGCCTGGTACTGTTCAGACGCATGAGCATAAGATGATACGCCCAATACTTAATCAATTTTCCAGACACATGACAACTGTTTAGGCGCATGAGCTTGTCTGAAACGCCCAACACTTGTGCAAATTTCTAAAAAATCACCATACTCTTGAATTGGACTTAAGAGAACTGTTCAGGCGCATGAGGATACTTCCATAAGTCTTGACCCTTGTAATTTTCTCTTCATCCATCTGAACACTATTTAAACACATTAGCACTGTTCACACTCAATTTTCAACACTTAGTCAAAATTGTTTGACTATCACTCAAAATTTTCAATAATTTTCTTCAATTTTAACATTTTTGACATTCAAAATTTTATTATTATTTTATTTTATTTTTTTTGTTTTTGACCATTATTTTTATTTCAAATTTTCAAAAATTAATTTCCCGTCATTTTAGTCTCTATTTAATTTTTACAAATACAAATGATCTCATTTTGTTTACAAGAAGCTTTTCTATTGAATTTGAATTCTTTTTTAGGTTCATTTTTATATCATATCAAACACACATATATGCTTGAAATTGCAGCTTCATCCTTTCATCCAAAACACTTTATTTTTGATCTTTCACTTTTTAAAAATCAATTATTTTCTTTTTTTCATTTTTTACTCCCCCTAAACTTTTAAGTTTTACAAACTTAGAAGTTTCTTTGATTTTGTAAGAAGAGAAAACTAATCATTATGAACATGGCTGCACACAGAAAATCATGCAAAAAATCAAAATTAAAGCAGAATAAAAATCTACTATATACAATTGAATTACATGCCTGCAGTGAGATCATATCAGTTAAGATCAGCACATTAAAATGAAATAAAATGATAGATAGTCATAGACAGTGATTAAATCCTGATCAAGTGTGTTCCATATCAGTATTTCTGCAGCAAAGGAGACACGAGATCTAAGGACAGGAAATGAGTGCTTTTCGCAAGATACTCAGCACACTTACTTTTTCAATTCTTGGATTGATTAAGGTACGATTAGATATGACATTATGTAAGTCACACATAGACTTAGAGAGTTCAACCCTCATCAAGATATGCATGAAATCACTTTTCTCAACTTGTTAACCTAACATATACTTATAACCAGATCTCATGTTTAGATTATGCACATTGGCATCCTTTGCATCAAGTGAGAATATCCAGGTCTGTAATTACTTACAACAAAGGATATCTCGTCACTTCAGGTCTATGATGACTCATAACAAAGAAGTGATTAGATGCTTTAAATTTATAGAGCTCAATGGATATTCATATCACCACCAGGTGTGAGATTATGACTTAACAAGCAATCAATTTGAGAAGTCAACACTATTCATTGGTACTAAAATAGACAAACATGAATGCATGAATGATTTAGTTTGATCACAAGAATTTAGTTTTTCAGTATAATTGCATGAGCTTACCTGCACATCATATCTGATCACGTCAGACTTTAAAAGCGAGTGAAGTATGCAACAGATCATAACTAATGTATCTATCATTTCTTACAAATTACAAAGACAGATTTAGTCCTAAACACTTAACTAACAAGAAAAACTCTATTTTTGTGTTTTTGTTTTATATTTTTCTATTGATTTTGCAATTTTCTATTTTTGTATTTTCTTTTTCATTTTCTATTGAACATACACACATAATATACAATCAGGCAGTTAACTTTGACAGTTTCTCTATATTCAAGATTAAGCTAAGGGAGGGTTCTTATCATTTTTAAAGAATTAAACAACTGAATTAAACTCAAAATCAATTTTTAAACATGATTAATAAGTCTAATTGACTCGACCAAATATTCAAATCGACCTGGTAAAAAGGCTTTTGTAAATAGGTCAACCAACTGTTTTTCAGTTGTGATTTTAATCAAAATGATTAAACCTTTTTCAGAGTTATCTCTGATAAAATGATATCGAATTTCGATATGTTTTGTTTTTGAGTGCTGGACAGGATTAGCTGTAATAAACATAGCAGCAGTGTTATCAACGTAAATGGGGGTTTTAAGAAAATTGAACCCGTAATCCAGCAGTTGGTTTTGTAACCAAAGGATTTGAGAACATCCTGCTGATACAGCAATGTACTCAGCTTCTGTGGTTGAAACAGAGACATTTGTTTGTTTCTTTCATTTCCATAAGACTAATCTGGGACCTAAAAACTGACAACCACCCGTCTTAGATTTATGATCTTGACAACATCCCCCATAATCACTATCTGTATATCCATGTAACTCAAAGTTTCCTTCATAAGGATACTATAGCCCTAAAGCCGGTTTTCCTTTGAGATACCTGAATATTCGTTTAACAGTGATTAGATGAGATTCCTTTGGGTCAGATTGATACCTGGCATAGACACAAACATCATACACTATATCAGGTCTAGATACAGTAAGATACATCAAAGATCCGATCATAGATCTGTGTAAAGTTTGGTCAACTGATTTTCCTTTAGAATCAGGTTCAATCTTGGAATTTACGTCAGCTGGAGTTCTTATGGATTGACAATCCTGTAGTTTAAATGTTTTCAAGAGTTATTCAATGAATTTCTCTTGATTGATAAAAATTCCATTTGCAGACTGCTTCACTTGAAGACCAAGGAAAAAATTTATTTCTCCCATAGAACTCATTTGAAAACAAGACTTCATAATTTCTTCAAATTCATTGCACAACTTTGGACTTGTAGAACCAAATATGATATCATCAACATACACTTGAACATAAAAGAAATCATCAGCATCCTTCTTAGTAAACAAAGTAGGATCAATTTTCCCTCGCGTGTATCCATGTTGGATCAAATGTTGTGATAACATTTCATACCAGATTCTAGGAGCTTGATGTAGACCATACAATGCTTTGCTAAGCTTGTACACACGATGAGGATATTCTGAATCTTCAAAACCTGGAGGTTGCTTGACATACACATCATCGGTGATTGGTCCGTATAAGAAATCACCTTTCACGTCCATTTGATACACCTTGAATTTCATGAATGATGCATAAGCCAGGAAGACACGAATTGATTCAAGTCTTGTAACTAGAGCAAATGCTTCATCATAATCTATTCCTTCTTCTTGGGTGTAACCTTGTGTAACTAGTCTCGCTTTGTTGCGAACAACAATTCCCCGATTGTCTGTTTTGTTTCTAAACAACCATTTTGTGCCTATGACATTTTCTCCTTCAGGTAAATCCACAAGCTTCCACACTTCTTGTTTACGAAATTGCAATAACTCTTCTTGCATTGCTTCAATCCAAATATTGTCCTTTAATGCTTCAGCGATGTTTTTAGGAACAATTTGAGATAGAAAACACGAGTATAAGCAGAGATTTGCTTGTTCCGAATGACTTCTCGTTGTTCTCTCATTCAATGGACCGATAATCTGAGATGTAGGATGGTTCTTGTGAACACAAGATGTTAGAATCTCATTCACTTGAACATGAACATCTAGATTAGATTGGTTCAAGTCGGAAAGCTGATACAATAAGTTCGAAGAATGCGGATTGAATTTAGGAACTTGAGTCGGTGAATTGATAAAGTAATCAAGATTATCTGTAACAACTACATCATCAGAAATCGATGACGTTCCGGACTCAGGTTGAATAATTTCACGACCATCATTAGGAATAGGTTGTGAAACATTGGTATTTTCAGACAAGGAATATTCTTGAGCTTGTTGAGATTGATCATGAGTTTTAGATTGAAATATAGGATCTTTCACAAAAGAGAAAAATGGATAATCTGGGCTTGAGTCATCCAAATCATCAGAATCAGAATCATCGCTGAATGATCCGAGATCTCCTTCTTGTTTCTTCTTCTGACCTGTAGATTTAAACAAGTTAGAATTGAAATAGTTTGACAAAGAATCTAAATCAAATAACCAAGCTGGACCATTTGCAACCGATGAAAAAGAGTTTTCAAGAAATTTAACATTGAAAGTTTCAAGGATAACATTTGTCCTAGAGTTATAAACCCTAAAAGCTTTTGAAACCGATGAATATCCAACGAAAAATCCTTCATCAGATTTTGCATCAAATTTTCCTAGCTGATCACTTGAATTTAAAATCAAAACTGGACAACCAAAAGATTTAAGAAAATCTATATTAGGTTTCCTGCCAAATATCAACTCATAAGGAGTTTTCTGTTTATCTTTCACAATCAATGAACGATTCGGCATAAAACACGCTGTGGATATGGCTTCATCCCAGAAAGTGATTGGAATTTTGGCATTTTCTAACATAGACCGTGCTGCTTCAATCAAAGTTCTGTTTTTCCTTTTAGCAACTCCATTTTTTTATGGAGTTCTAGGAGCACTGAACTGACGAGCAATACCTTTTTCTGCACAAAATCTATCAATACTAGCATTTTGAAATTCCATTCCATTATCACTTCTAATTATTTTCACCTTTTGTTCTAATTGATTTTCTACTTTAACGATGAATTCTTTTAATATTTCAGCCGCTTCAGATTTAGCATGCAAAAAGAAAACCCAAGAAAATCTTGTAAAGTCATCAATGATAACTAAACAGTAAGATTTCTTTCCAATACACCGAACATTTGTTTGTCCGAATAGGTCCATGTGCAACATCTGGAGAGGCTTGGAATTTGAGTTTATCAGCTTGGACTTATAAGACGCTTTGTGTTGCTTTCCTTTTAAACATGCTGAGCAGAGATCGGTTGTGGCAAACTTCTTTGTTGGAAGACATACAACATGATTTCCTGATACAAGCTTTTTCATGTTCTTGAATTTGGAATGCCCGATACGTCTATGTCATAACTGACTTTCATCATTTGATGCTTGAGCAATTAGGCATGTTGTTTCTATAGAAGGATCAACTTAAGACTTATCTAATTTGTATACATCTCGATCTCGAACAACTTTAACAACTACCCATTCTTTGCTAATCTGAAAACCTAGCTTCAAAATATAACAGAAACAATCATCAAAAAGAACTGAGTAAGATTTGTCATAAATTTGGGGAACACATAAAAGATTAAAGTTTAACTGTGAGCAATAGTTGACTTTATCAAAGCTAATAATCCTATTGGACACCGTTCCTTCGCCTATAATCTTTCCACCTGCATCACCTCCAAATGAAACATGTGTACCATCTTTTAACATAAATTCTTGAAGCAAGGCATGGTTGCCTGTCATGCTGGCTACACCCACTATCAACATACCATGTCTTAATAGGTCTTCTCGGGCATACCTGCATTTCAAAAAGAATTAAGCTGAGTTATCAACCCAAGCCGAGATGGTCTTGGGCTTGCCAAATTTATCAACAATGGTAAACTGTTTAAAGTGAAGCTTTTTCAAATCAGGCTTATTGTTAACAAATTTACCAATTCCATTTCTTACAACTTTTTGATTATCTTTGATTTGTTTTGTCCTTAAAACATTGTAACGTTTTTCAAGATCATCATCAAGATATTTCAAATCATTTGACAAAAAATTTTGTTTACCAAACTTCCCACCATTCATTCTCACAGATCGTGGAATGAATTTTCCTTGATTATACTGCTTTGGTTTTGCAGCATAAGAATCATCATAAACAGAATCATTTCTTCGAAAAGATCTCAAGCCTAAGGAAGGTTGTTTTGTCAATTTTTAAAACCAAAACTTTGATTTCTTTGAAATTATGGATTGACATATCCATTCCTTAACTGTGGATTAACATATTCATTCCTCAGCAAGTTCTTTCTGAAGTAACAATTCTCAGTTTTGTGAGTTCTTTCATCATAATAGGTACAATATTTATTGAAATAACAATCAGCTGTTGAATGATTTTTCATATCACAAATGTGACAGTACCTGTTAAAGAAACATTCTTCAGTCTTATGATTGTACATATCACATATATCACAGTACCTTTATTGAAATTTAAACATCTGTTAATTAACTTTTGATGTGGAGGCCACATTTGATCCCTGTTTTGATTTAAGAATTGAAAAGTTAATCTGTTGTTTTTTATTTAAAAGTTTGTTCTTTTAAAATTTGGGTTTTGCGTTTTACTCATTAACAATATTTCTTGACTCTTTAGATACAAATCTTTTATTGATAGCAGAAGACTTAGGAACTAAACCTGTTTTCAGATCACAGTTAGATTTGTTCTTTGAGTTAGATTTGATTTCTGGAATTTTGATCATGTCAAAAGTACCCGCAGATACAAACTTTATTGGTTTAAACTGATTAGTTTGATTTGTTCTTTCAGTTTGATTGTTTTGAGAAGAGTTAGATTTAGCATTTTTCTTTCTCCGTCTTTGATTTCTTGATCTTGATGATTTCTGTTTACTTTGGGATTGAACATCTTCAGTTGACGACTCTTTTGTATTTTCTTTATCTTTTTGTTCTTTTTGACATTTAATGAAATCAGGATTGTTTAGGCCATAAGAAAATGAATCTTCAGATGTTACTTCATCTAGTTTTGCTTTCTCTTTATTCTTTGAGTTTTGTTTGTCATTCCTTACACTTATTTCTTCAATAATAGACTCTTTTGGAACAAAAATTTTCTTAGTCTTTGGTCGTGGTTCATAAGATTTTACTTTTATAGGATGACCAGTTTTAATCTTCTCTGAATCTTGCTCTTCAAATATCTTAATATTCATTTTCTCTTCATCACTTTCAGAATTCTTTTTCTTATTTTGGAATGCTCTTAGCTTAGCTTTGTTTTCAGGTGAGTAATCATGCGTGTTGAAGTTTTCTGGTAATGTGTTTGTGATTGATTCAGGCATTGGTTCATGTGTAAAACCTAAACCTGCTTTTTGTTTGTCTTTTCTCTCACTTACCAGTTGTTCTACAATTGTTTTTGAACTTTTAACTTTTGCAAGATCAACCTGTTTTGTAGCATGTGCTATTTTCTCTTCTTCTAAATTCTTTGTCATTTCTTCAAGTTGTTTTGTAACAATTTCCAGTTCTTTCAAAGTTTTATTCCATGATGTTTGTAGAAAGAGGATCTTTTCATCAGATATTTTATGATCGATTTTAAGTTTGTTATGCATTACTTCCTCTTGTTTGAGCTTGTCACATATTTTATATGAATAAGTTCTGTAGTACTCTACTTGTTCAAAGCAAGCTTTAGTGCACATTTTTTTCTCTTACTTCAACTGGAATTTCGGGATATTTTGAGAAAGAAGTCTCAGAGTCAGAAGATGAATTTTCAATCTTTGGTTGATCTGACTGTGCCATTAGTGCAACTTCTTCTGAATCCTCTTTAGGATCAGATTATCACTCCAGTCATACTCTTCTTCTTCATTTTTTGAGTTATCTTCAGCCTTAGGATCACTGTCTTCTAACCAATTTTCAGTTTGATTTTCTGTAACAAGAGATAAACTAGAGGTTAGATCAGCTGTAAATTGTTTAGCATAAGCACTCCAGTCATATCCATCTTTAATGCTAACAACTAGAGCTTTCTTTGGCTCTTCAGATGCTTTTGATTCATCCTTAAGTTCTGGCATAAGAAGACTCTAATAAGGCTTTTGAAATGTCTTCTGAGACTGCTGATGATATCTTTGACTGCTAGAACCTGCTTGACTATTTCCTCCTTGGTTTCTGGGAGCTTTACATTCTCTCGAGAAATGACCATAGTTGTTACAGTTGAAACACCTTGACTTTGATTTGTAGAAGCCAATGGTTTTGTTAGCACTTGGCTTGTAGTTCCTGTTAACATAAGAGTGTTTCTAGGTTCTATAAGCAATCATCACCATCTGCCAGTTCAAGTCCATCACTTCTACATCATCTGGAGCCATCTCAAACAAATTCTGCAAAACAAGATCTAATTGTGTTAAATGACTACCTTGATAAGCTTGAAAACTTGCCATAAAAGCAGTAAAAGCAGATTTAGACTCATCATCCAGTAATAGGATGTTAATAACATCTTTAACTTTGCTAGTTTTAGTAGAGTTAGAAGATGGAGTCTCAGTTTGAGGTTTAGGAGTTTGAGTTTTAAGAGGAGACTGAGATTGAGGTTGATTTGCATAAACAGGAGCACTTGTGTAAGAAGAATCTGTAAAGAAACCAGCTCCAACGAACAAATCACCCTCTTCTTCTGGAGATTTATCATCTTTGGCCAGAAAAGCATTCTCCACTGTGTTAGCAGGAGATGCAACATACTTGTACTGAGACATTGAAGCAGCTCTATCATTGTTTCTTGAGCTCTCATCAATCTCAACTGATTCAATCTTGGCAATCAAAATATCTAGATCCATAGGAAACTTTTCAGTATGCTTTAACAATGTAACTGTCTGTTTCCATGAAGATGGAAGTGCATTGAGAAGTCTGTAGTTTAGATCTTTTAGATCATTTTTGATACCAGCAGTTGACATCTCAGTAGTTAGTTGCACAAATCTGTTCATCATTTGATTTATTATTTCACCAGATAGATGCTCAAACAACTCTAACTGCCTCTTAAGTTTCTACTTTTTTAGATCTTGTATCTCTTTACCTCCTTCACATATGATTTTCAAAGCTTTGTACATAGTGTACCCAGTTTGATAACCATCAAGTCTAGTCAAGACTTCCAATGGTAATCCTTTACACATTAATGAATAAGCTTTGATATCATTCTTCACTTTCCTTAAGTCATCACCTTGCAAATCATTTTCAGGATAAGGTTCTTGAGAGTCTTTTGTGTAAACAAATCCTCTATCAGTACCATCAGATGTAATGGGGATGTGAGGTCCTTTCTCTATTGACTTCCACAAGTTAGTGTCAATAGAATTTAGATGATGCTTTAGTCTTAAAGACCAGTTCTTGAAATCAGCTTTGTTCTTTAGCTTTGGAACCCTGTTCTTAGAATCTTCAGACTTAATCATTTTGTATTTTTGAATTTAAGAAAAAGATTTGTTTTTGTTGTTTTTAAGTTTTGAATTAAAAACTATGAAATGAAAATATTTTTGGATTTTAGTTTCTGAAAAAATTTCTAAGTGTAAATTGATAAGTCTAAAAGTT
The DNA here is from genome assembly GCA_025506505.1 of Flaveria sonorensis. Classification (NCBI taxonomy): domain Eukaryota; kingdom Viridiplantae; phylum Streptophyta; class Magnoliopsida; order Asterales; family Asteraceae; genus Flaveria; species Flaveria sonorensis. The sequence continues at coordinate 49,216,503 of CM046427.1, read as the reverse complement.
GATGCGCCTGAATAGTTGACAAGTGCCTACACAGTAGTGAAATGCCTAAACAGTTCTAAAGCAACTGACTTTGACTTAGAAACGCCTAAGGGAATGCCTTAGTAGAATTCTCAAAACGCCCAACTTGTAATGCGCCTGAACAGTTGTAAAACGCCCAAACAGTTATCAAGCGCCTGGGGTATAAAACGCCTAAACAGTTCTAAAGCGCCTAAACAGTTGAAATGCGCCTAGAATTACTTTGTTTCCGCAAAGTCACCAAGTGTACAAACAGTCTCACAACTTCTCAACAGTGGTCAAACGCCTGATCTGAAACATCTATATGGTATCAAAACGCCCAAATAGTGGAAATGCGCCTAGATACTTGAACAATTTTCAACAGTTTTCAACCGTAATGCGCCTAATTCATCAACTTCAACGAACTCAGATCTTATGAAAATCTTCAAAACTTGATTAATTGATCTAAAAACTTTCAATTTGGCAGTAATTAGGTCGGTTAACAATCCTTAATCCCCAATTTGCTCAAACAACAACAACAAATCAGTATTCTGATTGAATTTCAATTCGAATGTGAAGAACAAAGTTCGAACACTAATTCGATCAATTTCTCAGATTTGAACGAATTAAACACAAAATTGTGATTCAAATCATGTTTCTATTGATGAAACACAACTAAATCAACAGTTAACTGATCAAATTGCAATCAATCACAGATTTCAAGTGATTCAAAGAGCTCAAAATTGTCGATAAGCTCTGATCACTGAACCGAAGGCTCTGATACCAATTGATCGGTTCAAAAGGATCGAATCTGTGATGATTTCGTGATGCAATGATCAATTCAAAACACAAGTAATCAAACACACACAATTATATCAAAATTCATAGATTCATTGATAGTAAATGCACGGATACAATGTGTAGGGTTACAATTCATTCAACTGATTCTAACTGTTCTGGTCTAGTCTGGTCTTATCTGGTCTTTTTTAGGTCTCCCCTGCACATACATAAAATATCCTATATATACTATCAAGAACTAAGGAACATATATTTACAAATAAGTCCCTATACTATGACAAAAAAACATACAAAGACAACATGTTAATCTTCTAAGAGTCTAACACTTTGTGCATCGAGGATGGGGCATGGCAGGATCTAGATAGAAGTGAAAGATAATAATATACGAAACGAAAGGTTATGAACGATGATAAAGGATAATAAATGATTATTATCAAGATGTACGTATGATGTGTGATCACGAACGAAAGTAAAGAAAAGGTTTTTATTAAAAGTAAAGTATTTTATTATATAAACTAGAACTCTCTTAGCAACGCTGACTTTTATATGTATTTTCAGTTGGCAGGTAATGTTGTTGCTGAGGATGGCATGGAGTTGAAGCTACTTGGCAAGCAAAGACTAACATCCATCTCATGAAAAAAAAAATATTGTTGTTTTGTAATACAACTAAGTATTCTTTTGTAACTTCAATCAACGATGTATTACTTGGAAAAAGTAATTATTAATGCATGAAATGGTTTTTAATAATTCTTCCGCTGCAATACTTTTCTCATGTTCATATATTTTAAATGAGTTTTAATAATGAATGATGCTATGAATGACCAACTGTGGGGTCTCCGGGATCAGGGCTTTACAATAATAATGTCCCTATCATCTTTCTTATTTCTAAAAACCCATTTGGTCCCTATTGCAATCTTCCTGAAGTGCACATAGTTTCCAAAGCTTTTGCCAAGAGAATTGAAGAAGCTACTCTTGCATGGCTTCTACCTAGCTGTTATCTCTTAAGGCCTTATTAATTTTCTATGGTTCCAATTGAGAAAGAAAGCATGAAAACAAATAGATGTTTGCTTCATTCACCCTGCTTCTTGTCTTGACACTATCATCTACATTGCTAATGACATTCTCAAGCGGATGCTCTTATTGAATTCTTAGTCTTGGGATTACTTGTAGTTATTAAGATAGATCCAAATTGAATACATTGCTAATGACATTCTCAAGCGGATGCTCTTATTGAATTCTTAGTCTTGGGATTACCTGTAGTTATTGAGATAGATCCAAATTGAAGAAGTTTGTTTCAAGAAGTTCGACAGATGGAATGACTGGTTCAACTACCAAATTTACTCTTAATTTAGCATTTGCATATTTGATTCATTGTCAAGAGATTGTCTAGTACCACAATGATCATGAGACTCTTCATCTGATGAGTAATAATGAGTAAGTGATGGTTGACCCATATTGTTTATGGTACTAGCATCTACTTCTGCTAAGTGAGGCTAGACTGTGTCAGTAGATGAGCTGTTGTGACTGGTCCCTTGCGGCCGATTTACACTATGATCTTTAGCACTTGAGACTTGTATGTCTGCTGACCTGTTGAGAGAGTCTCCTGAAACATTCTCAATCCAATGGTTAAATGAATTGATGAATCCATTTAGATCAAACATCCAACTTGGAGTGTTTCCAACACTAGTTGAGGAAATTTCACTAAATATGACATTTTTGGATTTCTCAATAGTGTGATCAATTTTGTTGTATACTCTATAAGCCTTAGCCTGTGATGAGTATCCAACAAAGAACTCATCTACTGATTTTTCAGCAAACTTTGATAAATAATCTTTGGTATTAAGAAGGATGCATGGACATCCAAAAGATCTAAGGAACCCTATGAATGGTCTTCTCTTATGCCATAATTCTTAAAAGGTTTTTCCATATGTCTTGACTATCAACACTCTGTTTTGAACATTGCATGTAGTGCTGACTGCTTTAGCCCTGAATGTTATAGGAAGTTTGGAGTCAGATAGCATGGTAATAAATGATCAAGGGTGTGGTTTTTAAATTCAGTGCCCCGATCACATCTAATTATTTTAACCTTTTGATCAATTTGGTTCTCAATTTTGGTAATAAATGAATTTATAATCTCAGCAGTTTCATCTTTAGTTTCTAAAAAGAAAACCCAAGTGAATCTTGTAAAATCATCTATTATTACCAAGCAATATGATTTTCTACCCAAAATCTTTACACCTGTTGGCCCAAACATGTCCATGTGTAGCAAGTGTAAAGGAGTTGTGACTAAATTCAATTCTTTGGACTTATGAGAAGTGTGTTGCTCCTTTTTGGCATGCAACACAATGGTCAGCGCATACAAAGCCATTCCAAACTAGTTTATTCATGTTTTTAAGGTTTATGTGTGCCAAAAGGAGGTTTCATTTAGGGAAACTTTTGAAATGAAGCAAGACACATTCCCAGAAGGTGATGTATTCTACATGTTGAGCATGTACATTTTATATTTCCTTGGAGCTCTTAAAAGTATTTTGTCATTGGAATTTCAAACCTAGGGGATAAAACAATACATTCATGCTCCATGAAAAGAGTATTATGTTTTTATCACAAAATTGAGACATAATCAGTAGATTATAGTTTAACTCTTTCATATAGTTCACCTTATCAAACCTTACTTTGCCATTGCTGACTATCCCCCTTCTAGTAATGTATCCTCTTTTTGTATTACTTCCAAAGGGAACAAATCCATCGTTATATGGTTCTAGATTCAGTAGGCAAGATCTGTCACCTGTCATGTGCCGGGAGCATCCACTATCCACAATCCATAAGTTTGTTTTGGCCTGTGGATGATCCTACATATAAACAATTTGGTCAGTGATGAATGGGGACCCAAACTAGTTTAGTCTTAGGTATTCTAGCTTTTAGTTGTTTTATATCAATGGTAAGTGCTGAGGGGGTTAGTGTTTATGTTGGTTTTGGGTCATCTAAGGGTTCAGAAGATGCCTTGTTTTCCAGGCTTTTCTTTTGGCTTTGCCTGATTCTTTGATATCATCCTTCTTGTTGTGACCTTTTGCAGCTTTTGAAGATGGTGAAGGTTTCTCAAAAGACTTCTTCTTCTTATGGTTTGCAGCTGATGACTTATTCGATAGATGTTTCAAAGGTGCTGAATTTGTCTTGGAATCGGCACTTGAGTAATTTGACTGCCGAACAGTTCTTTTACCACCTTCTTGTTCTTTTGATGGTTGTTTGGCAGCGGCAGACCTCCTTGAGGGTTTACGCTTGTTGGGATGTTTGATGGAGTGGGCTAGGGGATTGTATTGAAAGTCTTTTGCAAAGTGACTATCTTTCCCATAAATTAGGCATTTGATTTTCATCTGCTTCTTTATTGAATTCATCACCTGCCAGATTTCTTGTAAATCCATCTTCATCTTCTCATACTTTTCTCTCTCAGCTTCACCAATCTTCTTATTTATCTTATGATCAGCATGGATGGTCAGCTTTATCTTTTTCTTTAGGAACCTCTTATTATGAATTTCAACTGCTTCAGAAATGGACTTTTGAATATATGGTTAGGGTCTCATTTCTAAAGAGTATGGGGTTCCAGCACAGTAGCTTCTATTGTGGTTCTTCTTGTTGCAATTGTGCTGTGAGTGAAGCTCTGTCTTGGTGGAGGGATTTGACTTATCAGATAGCTTTCGGAAGGTTGTTTTTCTTTTAAAAATTTTATCTTCAGAATCACATCCTGCTTAGTTTTTGCTTTGAGATCTTCACTCCTTTTCTCCTCCTCCTCCTCCTCCCTTTTCTCCTCCTCCTCCTTTCCCTTATTCTCCTCCTCTTCATCTACTTCCTCAATTGTTCCATCCTTCTCTTCCTTTTCTGTAGTCTCAATCTCTTCAGCAGATGTCCTTGTACATATGGGTTCGGCAGATACTTGCTTTTTTACCTCGAGGTTGGACTTAGGGGTATATGTGGGAGTGTGTATCATTGGTGGTTCCACAACATTATATCCTTAACCTATCTTAGTTTGATACAATCTTTGGGAGTTTTTAGTAAAAGTAAGTAATTTTTCAAACTTTTTAGTTTGAATATTATATTTATCAGTATATGTTTTAGCAATGGCTAAATCACATTGTGTTTATTTCAATCTGCTCAGGAGATAATCAATTTAGGTCTCAACGTTGGTTTGCTCATGTTTTAATTCTGAAATAATCTTTTCTATCTCCATTATACATTCCTTTTGTGCTTGATCATTTTTTTTTTAAATTAGTTTTAAGAAGATTGATTGATTCAACATCCTTCATAAGATCCAAATTGTGATTTCTGTACAAGTTGACCTTAGCTATGCATTTAGGAGTACAGTAGGGTTCAGGTGTTACCTGAGATGAGGAGGTTGAGTTTCTAGCCATCAATGCATTGGTAATAGGTGTAACATATTCCACTTGGAAGCTCTAGTCAATAACCTCTTCTACTGAGCCTACACCTATTGTATTTCTTTGGCTGAATAAAGTAGGGGGACCTTGGTGAGTTGAGTGTTGTTGTGGGTTAGATGAACTTGGAGGAGATGGGTTTAACTTTGGTGCTTTACATTCCTTAGTAAAATGTCCCAGCTAGTTGTAGTTAAAGCATTTTACCTTACTTTTATCAAACCCAAATCCTAATCTTCTTCACTTCAGGAACTTTCTTCCAGTTCCCTTTTGAAACTGCTTGGCCTTGAAGGATATTATAGCAATCTGGTGGTTGATATCCGTTTCTTTAAGGTCATCTGGATGAATGCATACCAGATCTTCTTTAGAGAGTTAAAAGAAGTTGGCTTGGTCACTGACAAAGGCAGAGTTTGAGTGATATGATTGTGAAAAGGATGGCGAGGCTGGCTGATTCCATTTGCTGAATAATGGTGATGATTGAGATTCAATTGTTGGAGATTTAGGGTAGGTGATTATGGGTTCCTGATGAGTCATCATAGGAGTTTAATAGACTTGGGAGTGGGAATGATAGTGAACTGGCTCATGAATGGGGGCCACGAGGGCTGATGACTTTAAAGGGTTTGAAGATCCGCCTAGTGATTCTTCATCTGCATCCATCTTTATTTGATAAGCACTAAGGATGCCATATAATTCCTTAAGAGTCATTGTCTTTAGATTTTCAGTTCTTCTGATGGACACAGTATAAACCGTCCATGTCTTTGGTAAAGACCTCAAGAACTTTCTGAGAACATCATAATTCTCCATTTTTACTCCATCTTAATTTAGAGAGTTTAGAAGTTTAACATATCTAAGATATGTAGCATTCATGGTTTCCCCCCATGTGAAACCAACACTTTGAACTTTTGTTTCAAGACATCTCTCTTGTTTTCTTTCATATCCTCTATTCCTTCAAATCTAGCCTTTAATGCTTCCCATAACTTTTGAGAAGTTGTGAATTTCTTGAAGCCATGCATGATGCTGTTGGGTATGCTCATTCTGATCAGCCATAGAGACTTTGAATCCACATCCATCTTCTTCAAATATTCATCTAAGTACTTTGTAGGATCTTTAGGGATCATGACTCCACCTTCACCAGCAGCTTGGACCATGGGGACATATGGTCCATTCAGAATCGAGAGCCAGAGTTTCATGTCTTTATTCTTTATGAAATCCTTCATTCAGATCTTCAAGGTATCATAGTCATATGGTGTAAACATAGGAGGTTTGGTCTGAGTTTTGTTCTCCAAATCATGCTTACTAGAAATGGCTACAACAGTCATTTTAAGAGAGTAAAGGGATATGAAGAAAGGTGGTGTTTGATTGTGTGATCAAAAGAAAAAACAAGTGATTTGTTGAAAGGTAACTTCAAGCAAATCAAGAGCTTCAAGAGCCAAAGCTTTGATACCACTTGTTGGATCAGGTTGGTTTAGACTAACAAAACTTCCTCTTTGATCCGTAACTAACGAATTCGAAATCTAAGTTAGTTACTTACTATCACAACACAAATACTTTGACTAAACGTAAATGCACAAGTTATTCTTTCAAAGTATTCACTTGATCAATCTATTTTGTACAACTAATACAATTCGACAGATACAATCAAATGACTTGAAAAGCTTGCCAACTTTTATACTAAGAAATGTAAACAATAAGAACAAATTATTCTATGTTTAGAGTCTTCAGTAAACAGATAATCTGTGTATCAAAGTTGGCAGCTTCAGTACTATGTTGTCTCTAAAAGGTGAAACAAAGCAGCAATCGGCACAAACATCCTTGTTCTCAGTAGCAGGTGATCGGCAGATGATGGAGTTCTCTACTGATCGGTAGCAGTTAATCGGCAGATCTTCAATAGACTGCTGATCGGTAGTTGCTCAACATATGATGATTGGCTGTGGATCAGCATATGCTGATCGGCAGTGAATTCAACACTTGACTTGATTCGGTAGTTGGTGTCCAGTGCTAAAATCCTGAGTTTGTAGTAGTTTCATCCTTTATAGCTCAACACAGTGTTCTCTCCCCGAAATAGAAATAAAGCTACTGACAAGTCCCACTACGTGAGTAATATAAGGCCTTCTACATGTGACAGCCCATAGTTGATGCATAAAGAACCTTCACCATGTCGGCCTTGTCTTTATTTGTCTTTAGAGATTATTTAGAAATATTAATGTGACTACCCAGTGGTGTATTTCAGGTAGTGATATTCTCATGATTCATCTTGAACTTCTCTAATATCTTCTAAATGTACTTTTTGATACAATGTTAGAGAATCGTTCTTTTGATTACTAGTGATGCTCATACTAAAATATTTGCTTTGCTAGACCTAAATCTTTCATTTCAAATTCTTTACACATTTTTTGTTTTAACTTGTTAATCTTTTGTATGTCTGAACCGGCTATCAACATATCTATATAAGGAGAAGGGTGATATATGAATCCTTCAATTTCATGAGATAGCAATAGTGATCCATCTCACACCTCATATGCCCATCTCCATCCATGAAATAATCAACTATAATGTACCATTGTCTACGCTTTCACTTTAAGTCATAGAAACTCTTTTTTAGCTTGCACATAATGTCTTTTTTCCCTTTAATCTAAAAGCCTTCTTATTGAGCCTTGCAGATGTTCTCATCATGATCACCTTGTCAAAAAGTAGTCTTCACATCTAGCTGCTATAGATGCAAATTTTCTACAATTATAATACTAAGTACCAGCCTAACTGCAATCAATTAATCTACATGCTAGAAAATCTTATTATAGTCTACCCTATGCTTCTTTTGAAACCCCTTAACTACCAATCGTGCTTTGTGCCATTTTGCTCCTTCACTTTCATCTTGGATCATGTAGACCTATTTGTTTTTAAGAGCATTCTTCCCTACTGGAAGTGTAGTAAGAACCCAAGTCTAGTTCTTTTCAAGTGAACTTATTTGATCTTTCATTGCCCCGTTCCACTGAGACATATTTCACACTAATAGCCTCCGATTAGCACCGTAAAATTTTTAGTGAGAAGAAGATAGTTAACTGATGGAGATTATCTATGAGGAGGTATACAATTTCTTGTAGACCTCCTACCCTAATGTGATATATTAGGATCTGATTCATTTTCTAGTGGGGAATGTTCATCTATGGGATCTGAACTCCTACTGTCAAAGAGTTCCTCTTGTACAAAATCTTCCTGATTATCATCTTTACTTTTTGAACTTTATTCTTTTATATTCTGGATCTCTTCTTTAGTGTTCTGATTTTCTATCTCTGACCCATAGCTTTATGAAGTCTAGTTATCATCTTCAAACACCACCAGATCTTTACAAGTTGCTGGTGTCATTAAATCCTTGTCTTTGTAGAGTTTAGTTTTATCAAAAAGTAGATCTTGACTTTTTATTGTTTTTCTAGCTTCAATGTCCTAAAGCCTATATACCATTGATTTAGATCCATAACCAATGAAGGTATATTTCTTTGTCTTGGGACCAAGCTCATCCCTCTTAAAGTCTATCATGCCAACACAGGCATCACAACCAAATTCCCTAAGATGTTTGTAGCTAACCTTTCTTCCAAGCTATTCCTTTTCTAATATATTGGAATTAAGAGGAACCAAAGGTCCTTAGTTTATCATATATGTAGTGGTGTTGATTGCATCAGCCTAAAAGATTTTAGGAAGCCTTACGTTCAGTCTCATACTCCTAGCTCATTCATTCAACGTCCTATTCATCCTCTCAGCTACTTCATTTTGTTGTAGTACAAGAACCGTGTTGATTATCTTGATTCATTTTTCAACATAGTAATTCATAAATCCATTGCTTATATATTTGCCTAAATTATCAAACTTTATGCACTTAAGCTTTAGGTTAGTTTCCATCTTAATTGCTACTTTTCATTTTCTGAAAAAATGAAACACATCATACCTTGCGCGTTGCATCATCAATGAAGGTAACATAATAGATGGAGCCTCCTAATGATGTAACATGTGTTAGTCCAAACACATCAATGTGGACAAGTTCAAGTTTTTCATCCTTATTCGTCTTTTCCGTCTTGACAAATGTAACACGTTTCTTCTTACCAAGCACACATGGTTCGCAAAATCCGGTTTCAAATTCTACCGTCTTCAAATATAGGAATTTATCTCTTTCTGCTAGCATCTTCATGCCTTTGTCATTCATATAACCAAGTTATTAATGCCACGAACTAGATTGACTTGGGCCACTAGTTATTTCATTCACATCACCTACCGTTACTTCTATTGGATATAGGATGTCCGACTGTTAATTCAAGTCAAAGTCAACGTGAACTAACTTGATACGATTCGAAGAGTTACACATTGTTAAATGAAATAAAGACTAAACGGTTTAATTGTTAAACGTTTAAGTTCATGTTTATAAAAATAATTATTTACTAATTAATTATTGATTATTATTTAATAGGTGGTTTATTATTTGTAAAATAATAATGAAAGAGAATTCATTATAATATTATTAATAATAGTTATTTATAAGAAGTTATAATTAAAAGTTTAACTAAAAGTTAATTAAATAAACTTGAGCGTTAATAATAAAAGAGTTTATTATCAAAAGGGGAATCTGTGAACAATAAGATAAGGACTAGAGTGTAATAATGGTTATTATAAATACACGGTTAAGGTTAAACTCTAGACACGCATTTATTATTCCCAAGAGAAAGAAATCTGCTGACGTCTCTCCCTCTCCTCCCTATGTTGCGATACTAAAGCAGCCACCCGAAAACTGTTGTTGTCCGCCATCCACCGATCGCTACCGACGTCACGAAAATGAATTATGTGACATTTGATTTTGGACACCGTGAACAACCCTACTATCAAGGATTTTGTTGTAACCCACGTATTAGAATTCCAGTGAAAAGTTCATCGAGGTATAATCCTAAAACACCCTATGGTTGTGTTTTACTTTTTTATATGCATTTAACTTGTGATCCTGATTGGAAATAGGTTTATTTATTTAGAATTAATAAAATAAAGTTTTAATAAGATTAAAACTCTAAACCTAAAAAAATATGACTTTATTATTCAACGTGAAAACCTCTTCCACTCAAATAAAAGTATTGAGTAAATTACCATTTGCATCACTGACGTTTACGCATATTAACCACTTGCATCCTTGCATTTTCAAAATTACCATCTGATTCTTGACGTTTCATTTTATTTCCATTTGAGTCTCTATCGTTTCAATTTTTTCAACATTTGAGTTCAGATGACTAACACCGTTAGTTTTTCTGTTATAACTATTATTACAAAGACTAATTGCCCTTAAACATTAAATAAACATTAAAAAACTTGTGATTGCCATCCACCATCATCATCTTCCTCACCAGCACCACAACCCCATCACCAGCACCACAGCACCATCATTACGACCACAGCCATCCATCACCACACCACTATCACCAAAATCTCTCTCAAACATAGAGATTTCATTTTTCAATCATCAATCCAACCAGGTAATTAATCTTTCCCTATTTCTTGATCACCAAACCCCCTAAATTTTCAAACCCTAAAACCCCTAAATACCACCCGCAGATGCGACGCTGGCGACTTCATGGCGACACCACACCAACAAATCCCACCACGACACATCTCATGCTCCGCCTCGCCGACACGTATCACCACTGCATACGTCGCAGCCTTGCGACACACATCCCACGTTAACGCTCTGATGAACAAAACTCAGATCGCCGCCTTCGACAAAATCAGTACCACTACACCGCCGTAGCTTCGTCCACTCAGCTACCCATACACCTTGATTGCCGTTATCACCGCCAGATTATGCTCTGATGAACAAAACTCCGACCGCCAACTATGACAAAATCAGCACTGCTATGCCTCCGTAGCTCCGGCCACTTGAAATCCCCTGCAAAACAAACATCATAAACCCCCAAATTCCGAATCAAATTAATACCAACCAACGATTGATTGCGTATAGGATACCGGAAAACAACAGTTTGATTAGCGGGCATGCCATTGGGTCCAATTGTTGCCTGTAAAACCCTAAATTTAGAGCTGTTTCCATGGAGCTATTATTGTACCCATTTCTGATCAGTGTTGTTGGAGATGAAGGGGTATTAACCACCGATGAAAGGCATCGATGGGTAGTGGGTGGTGGCGTCGATGGGTGGTGCCGTGGTGGGTGGTGGGTTGTGGAGGATGTAGAGAGAAAACCTGTTATGTGGGTTTATGTTTGAGATAGTGTGTGTGTTTATGGTGATCAAAGAAGAAGAAGAAGAAGAAGAAGAAGAAGAAGAAGAAGAAGAAGAAGAAGAAGAAGAAGAAGAAGATGTGGGTGGTCCCATAATTTTTTTTATTTATATTTAATTTTTAGGGGTATTTTAGTCTTTCATAAAAGATTTAACATAAAAACTAATGGTGTTAGGTTTTGGATGCAAATGGAAATAAAATAAAACATCAGGCTTCAGATGGTGGTTTTGAAACTGCAGGGATGCAAGTTATTAAAATGGGTAAACGTTAGGTATGCAAATTGTAATTTACTCAAAAGTATTTTATTTAAATTAAAATAGTTCACCGGGTTAACTCATAATGGATAAAGTTCCTGTATAAAGTTCCTTTCTTTTTCCCATAAGTAATTACCAAGTTTTCTTTGACAACTTTCCATCATCTACCCCTAAATCACACATTATAGCCTTGGTAATCTAATTACCCAATAAAGATTAGCATTTCCTCAACCTACGAATTACTCTAACATTCAAGGACCATGCATTTCCTAAAGTAGTCTCTAGATCAATGTCTCCCATCCTAGTAATATTCAAAGATTGATTATTAGCCAATTGAACCTTGCTAAAGTTTCTTTTTTCTCATATTTGTCGTCTTATTTTTACTAAAAGTAGTGTGAAAAGAAGTTCTAGAATCCATGATCTATGACTCAGTAGTGTTTTCAACGTAACATATAAGAGTATTATCACAAGTATCATCTATAGTAACATTAACCTCTTTCTTTTCTTTAAATGTTGATGGTTTTGGACATTTAATTCTGAAATGCCCAGTAATCTTGTAGTTTTAGCAGGTAATGCCTTTTCTTGGTTTTGATTTACTTCTTCTCTTTAATTGGGATTGGCGTTTGTTACCACCTTGTTCATTCTTCATTTCTCTACCCTCAGTACTCAATAAGGAACTGGAAGACTCACCAGTGCTCTTACTCCTAACATCCACACCAAGAGTTAGGTCGCGAACCCTTTCAAACATTACTGACTACAGTGACAAATCCTGACTAGCTTTCCTGTAACGAGGATGACAATAATAAGGCTTGACCTTCATCATCGAATCTGATATCACCCAACACTGGAAGATAAATAATAGTGTTAAAAGTTTTTATATGAGTAGTAATAGAACCTCTTTCCTTCAACCTTGTGTTTACTAGTTCCCGGATTAAAAAGACCTTGTTGGTTGAAGACTGCTTGTCGTATATGTTTGACGGTGCATTCATGTTGCCTTTTAGTGTCTTTCCTTCAAAATGTTAAAGGCGACATTATTTGACGATAGTCTGATCATAGCAACAACTTATCTATCAAGTGCAGCCCAATCAGTAGCTTATGTCTTTTTTGGTTTGTTACCGGTCAGCGTTACACTTAAATCTTTCTAAACAAGTAAGTCCTCGATCTGCATCTTGAACCATCCAAAATCAATGCCATCAAACTTCTTGATTCTCATTTCACCTATCAGCCATAGTTTCGGAGATCAAAGGATGAGAACAACCACGGGTGTTAGGTATTACGTGTACGTCATTGAATTGAGGATTAGATAAGGTATAGAAATCAATACAATACTTTAGCTTGGGCCTTAAGAACTTATTAGTATCTCTATATGATTTGTAAAATGAGTGACGTGATTTTGATATCGATAATAGTAGCAATACTTGTAACTACGTAGTGGAATGATAACTAATAATCAAGAAACTGAAGTAATGCATTAACAAACTATTTTAGGTAGCTCTTTCTAGATTAATGCATCATCAATAATCTGAAATAGAACTATAGAACAACAACTTATTCTTCGCTAAATACACTACCTGTTACGACGGTTGTAGTGGTGGTTGTTGGTGGTTATCCGATAGCAAACAACATCCCTATTGATTGCTAGTTGCGGCTACATCAAGGGTGAAACATCAGTGTGCAATGGTAACACTCAACACAAACACACGAGAATAATATGTAGTCGAAGCAGTAAATAACACCTTAATTCAACATGGTTCGGTCAAGTATTGATCTAAGGCCCTAGGCGAAGAACGAGGGTTTCAAATGATTACTTTCAAGACAAAGATTACTAGTACATTGAGTGGGTATTAAAACAAAATACAATTAGGTTAATACCTGAACCTTGTCTACAATTTATCTTCGGCGGGAACAGAGCCCGACCCAAGATGGATTGGAGCCCACAACACAACAGCTTTCACATGATATTTTTTTGACATATACAAGTATTCATCTAACAAATTGGGAAATTTTCCATAAAGTAATTGTTGTATTGCGGATGAACACTTTTCCAAAATCGTGAGACTTTTATTCCATCTTATATCATAACCTAATTGGAAATTCTCAAAGTTTCTTTCTAAATCTCCAAGTATTTGCCAAAAAAATGAGTTTTCTTATCCTAAACATCTCTCTAACATATTATTGTTAACTTTGACTAGTCACAAGAATAATTCTTTACAAGACGTTTATGCAACTTATAACGATCGTGTCTTTTAACATACATTCTTGAGGTTGCGGCATAGTGAAATGCGAAAGCTACCACAACGTTAGCGATTGAAGAGGAAATATAAGTCACATTATTTCATTTGATATGAATCATTGGAACATAATGATGACAAACTAGTGATTGAATCTTTGATTATGTCTTTTACAATGGACGTTTATGTTCCTACATAATTCATAATGGTTTCTCAAGCCTTTGGTTTCATTAAAACAGGGGGGGGGGGTACCTTGATTTGGCTAAATCATCAAAATATATGTGAAAGCAATTAACAAAAGTAAATTTTTAGAATTAGGTTCATTCGTCTTTTTATCATAGTGTCCTTTTAAATAACGAAGGTATAAAAATGTATTCATTTTATAGTTTTAGGGTATGATTAGTTTTAACATATTTGGCTAAATAAATTATCATATTTGAAAGTTAAGACATGTCCATTTAAATAAGGCGGAATATGTCACACCCTAAAAATAGATCGTGGGGTTCTACCGCGAGGCGCGTGACAAACTAGGATCTCAGACACAGTCATATCAAACGACACTATATGTGAATTAAAATAAGTGTTTGACTTTAAATCATATCAAAACACAATTTTAAATGTAATCAATGTGGTAGCATAAAGATTTGTAAAATCATGTGTAATAAATGCTCAAAACAAGGCACCCAATGAAAAGTAGTAAATTTAAATGAATTTGTTTTCAAACAGTACAGATGATGCATGAACCTTAGATTATGCACGAAGTCTATAAATAGACCCCTAACATTATGCACGAAGCTGACTCCAGTACTGAGGCAAGCGACAAGGGTCCCGTTTCGTACATATTGGTCAATCACAAGGATTGACCCCTGTGCGTATCCTCATGGGTTAGCTAAACTGCACACAGTTGAGCTAATAACCCCTCAAAGAGTTGTGAACCTCTTTGCTTGCAAGACTTTACATTATTTCATTAGGTTCTACTTCGTTAATCATGACTTTCACTTTCATTATATAATACTTTACGTATAAGAACATTAACACATCACGTAAATTCACGTAATAATACGTAATAAGAATCATCAATAACAGGCCACAACATGCATAAAAAGATCAAACATAACCCACCAAAACATTCCAGAGCTTAATCATAAATTTCCATTTTTCCCAAAATTTAAGAAAAATTCTAAGTCATCTTAGGCGCATGAGCACTATGTGGGCGCATGTGCACTATGCAGGCGTATGAACAATTGGGCGCATGGGAAAAACTTAGGGGCTGTTTGATTTGCTTTAGAACTGTCTGACCCACTGACCCGGTCAAACATGGAGGCCGGTCAGCGTGTTTGATTCCCTCGATTTGCTTCTGACCCGGTCAGCCCCTTCTGACCCATGCCTATTTTGAACCCTTACCCGGTCAGTTTTGGAGAAGCCTCTTACTCGGTTAGCCCCTGCTGACTGAGACTTTTCCATCAAACAGCCCCTTAGGCGCATGGGAAAAAACTTAGGCACATGGGTACTATGCAGGCGCATGAGCACTCTGCAGGCGCATGGATACTTAGGTGCATGGGAAAAATTAGGCGCATGAGCAAAAACTTAGGCGCATGAGCAACACTTAGGCATATGGGCAGTTACTTAGGCTTATGGGAATTATACCAGTTCTAACTTATGTAACTAGTTCGCGATCATCATTTTTACATAATCCTAGCCCAAATCTAGCATACTAAGCTCATAAAACAAGCATATAACCACATAGTTCAGTCAAACATTCACAAACACACATACCCACTAAAAACAGAGGTGATACATATGGTTACATACTGAAATTTCAAAAATAATAGTTTACATGCATTTCAGCCCGAAAACATGTTTAAAAACAGAAAATTCGGGGTTCTAGAATTAACCTACAGCAGCCTTCGAGGTAAACTCCTCCAAACTCGAGAGCACTTGGAGTTCAAACACCTAAACACACCAAAAACACCCATCCGAAAATAGAGAAACACATAAGACTCGGTCTACAAGCTAAAAATTCAGCTGAAACCGAACAAAACATACAAAATCTTACCTTCAAGACGTTCTTCTTCTTCTTCTCTCTAGAAAAGCGATGAACTCTGCTTTTCTTCTTTTGCTGCTATCGAAGGCAGTTGGTGAGTAGAGGGAATGGGCGGCCATTCCTACTTTTAAACATAATAATATTAAAGTTTGCCTCTTGCATAACTTTAACCCCTCAACTTGGGTTATTTCACCTTTCTTGCTTTATACTTCTCTTTTCTTTTCTTTTCTTTTTCTCTTCTTTTCTTCTTTTTAAAATATCCAGGTGTTACAGATATTATGGTTGTGGGTCTTGTGGTTTCCAAATACAAAGGGTGGAACCAAAATATCTTCTATATTACGACATTCACCATGTTGTGAAATTTAAGAATGAAGCTACACACAACAATTAATTGATATTGAAGTATTTAATGATTACTAAAGTCTGCTGAATGATGTCACACCCTCGCAGGTAGCGGAAATACGAGGATGCGACGGACGGGACCGTCATATCACATTGGGGTATAAAAAAATATCTAAAGGAATTCTCAATTAATGAATCATAACGTCACCCAACAAAAAGAACAAGTGTCAAGAACAATCAATCCAATAACGTCATTCCATAATGAACATATAGTTTCATGTCAGAAATCTATTTTTGGAAGGTTTCTGTTTTTGGAAAGTATGACATTGTTGCACGTGTGTAATCCATTTTTCAAAACTGCGAAGCACATCATAACAAGCATATTAATTTTGCATTACATGTGCTGAGTTTGGACTATGAGAGATGTTGGTATCATAAGTTTCAGATGGTTATGTGCGGGTTAGTTACTTTCGGTCTAACATGCCCTCTTATTGGAGATATGATGGGCCTGCTCATGATTAATTCTTTGTGTGGCGTCTGCGTTAATTACGGTCAATATGTAAATAGATTTTGATGCTCCTCCTTCTTTATTTTGTTTATTAGAAAATTCTTAGTTTCATGTTACTTGACAATGGCATCTTCCTCTAAATATCGACTTATCGATGGAACCTCCCATCATATAAGGTAGATCTTCATGAGATGATCATGAAGCGGTCTAAAGAAGAGTATAATTGTTTCTTGTCTGAGTATGGTATCAATCCAGAGTGTGAACTAACAGTAACTATACATAGGGATATTGTAAGGACCCATTCCCGAGAACCCCACAGTTGGTCAATCATAACCTCTTTTATAACAAAACATATTAAAATTTATTAAGTAAATAAAACCTTGCAGTGGGATAATTCATCAAAAACCATTTCATGCTTCAATAAATACATTTGCTAAGTAATACATCGTTGTTTACAAGATTACAAAATATCAGTTAGTTGTATTACAAAACAACATCATTATTATTGAATGAGATGGATGCCAGTCTTTCCCCCCAAGTAGCTTCACCCACTTGCCATCTTCAGCAACAAGTTACCTGCGAACTGAAAATGCATGAAAAGTCAGCGTTGCTGAGTGAGTTCTAGTTTTATATAATAAAATACTTTACATTTAGTAAAAACCTTTTCGTTCGTGATCACACAACATACGTACAACTTGATAATATCATTATTGTCTTTCAACATTCTTTTCATTCATTTCGTACTTTCATCATTATCTTTCACTTTCATCTAGACCCATGTCATATGCTATACCCCAAACATTGTGCACTAAGCTGGTACTGGGCCGAAGTCTATAAATAGACCCCTAACATTGTGCACGAAGCTGACTCCGGTACCGAGGAAAGCGACAAGGGTCCCGTTTCATACATATTGGTCAATCACAAGGATTGACCCCTGTGCGCATCCTCATGGGTTAGGTAAACTGCACACAGTTGAGCAAACAACCCCTCAAAGAGTTGTGAACCTCTTTGCTTGCAAGACTTTTCATTCTTTCATTAGGTTCTACTTCGTTAATAATGTCTTTCACTTTCATTATATAATACTTTACGTATAAGAGCATTAACACACTACGTAAATTCACGTAATAATACGTAATAAGGAACATCAATAACAGGCCACAACATGCATAAAAAGATCAAACATAACCCATCAAAACATTCCAGAGCTTAATCATAAATTTCCATTTTTCCCAAAATTTCAGAAAAATTCTAAGTCATCTTAGGCGCATGAGCACTATGTGGGCGCATGGGCACTATGCAGGCGCATGAACACTTGGGCGCATGGGAACACTTGGGCGCATCGGAAAAACTTAGGGGTTGTTTGATTTGCTTCTGAAATGTCTGACCCACTGACCCGGTCAGACATGGAGGCCGGTCAGCGTGTTTGATTCCCCCGATTTGCTTCTGACCCGGTCAGCCCTTTCTGATCCATGCCTATTTTGAACCCTTACCCGGTCAGTTTTAGAGAAGCCTCTTACTTGGTCAGCCCCTACTGACCGAGACTTTTCCATCAAACAGCCCCTTAGGCGCATGGGAAAAAACTTAGGCGCATGGGTACTATGCAAGCGCATGAGCACTATGCAGGCGCATGGATACTTAGGCGCATGGGAAAAATTAGGCGCATGAGCAAAAACTTAGGCGCATGAGCAACACTTAGGCGTATGGGCAGTTACTTAGGCGTATGGGCATTATACCAGTTCTAACTTATGTAAATTTTCAGTTTGCGATCATCATTTTTACATAATCCTAGCCCAAATCTAGCATACTAAGCTCATAAAACAAGTATATAACCACATAGTTCAGTCAAACATTCACAAACACACATACCCACTAAAAACAGAGGTGATACGTATGGTTACATACTGAAATTTCAAAAATAATAGTTTACATGCATTTCAGCCCCAAAACATGTTTAAAAACAGAAAATTCGGGGTTCTAGAATTCACCTACAGCAGCCTTCGAGTAAAACTCCTCCAAATTCGAGAGCACTTGAAGTTAAAACACCTAAACACACCAAAAACACCCATCTGAAAATAGAGAAACACATAAGACTCGGTCTACAAGCTGAAAATTCAGCTGAAACCGAACAAAACACACAAAATCTTACCTTCAAGACGATCTTCTTCTTCTTCTCTCTAGAAAACCGATGAACTCTGCTTTTCTTCTTTTGCTACTATTGAAGGCAGTTGGTGAGTAGAGGGAGTGGGCGGCCATTCCCACTTTTAAACATAATAATATTAAAGTTTGCCTCTTGCACAACTTTAACCCCTCAACTTGGGTTATTTCACCTTTCTTGCTTTATACTTCTCTTTTCTTTTCTTTTCTTTCTCTCTTCTTTTCTTCTTTTTAAAATATCCGGGTGTTACATATATTATGGTTGTGGGTCTTGTGGGTCTTGTGGTTTCCAAATACAAAGGGTGGAACCAAAATATCTTCTATATTATGACATTCACCATGTTGTGAAATTTAAGAATGAAGCTACACACAACAAATAATTGATATTGAAGTATTTAATGATTACTAAAGTCTGCTGAATGATGTCACACCCTCGCTGGTAGTGGAAATATGAGGATGCGACGGACGGGACCGTCATATCACATTGGGGTCTAAAAAAATATCTAAAGGAATTCTCCATGAATGGATCATAACGTCACCCAATAAAAAGAACAAGTGTCAAGAACAATCAATCCAATTACGTCATTCCATAATGAACATATAATCCAAAGTTCCAAACTAAAACGACCATGTACAAACACAAATCCAAACAAAATACAATCCAAACAACAGCAAATACAATCCAAAAACCAATCAATTGTTTATATGCTCTTGAAAGAGCGGTCTCAACAATCAGTCCTCTAATCCAAGCACATCAAGCATGGTTACCTAAAAAGACATGCTCTAAAAAGTCAACATACATTGGTGAGTCCGCTTATTTGTAAGTACAAAATACGTTTCCATTTAATTTTTTACAAAATATGTGTGTGTGTGAACATAGAAGTCATAGAAGCCGATATAAGCTCATGATAATCAACGTCCAATCAACTGGATTATATTCACCCAAGGACATGTACACGCCACGTCACTCTTAGCTAGCATACTAACACAAGGGTGGGTGTCAACCGTTTAGTTATAACATTAATACCTTTCTATGACAGTCCAATCCAAGTTCAAAATAAGCACACATACTCATGAAGGGAATTTAGACTCGATCGTATAACTCAAACCACACACAACAGTCCAATCTAAGTCTAAAAATAATCCAAAAAGCACGACATAGTTCAAAACCACGGGACATGATTTTCCCCCAAGTAAAATATATTAAAAGGGATCGTGAAACTCACCTCGATGTTTGCAAAGTCCAAAGTCCGCAACCAAAATTAGCAAGTAACTATATATACATAAAAACAAAACAGGATTGCTAAAGATCAAGAAGACCAAATTGGGTGTAATCTTCATAGTCTCGTCCTTAATTTCCAACAATGTACTTACTTTAATGAAAACATTCTTCATTTATTATTTCAAGCCCATAGTCCTTCTATAATTTTTCCAATCCCGTTTATTTTAGTTTCCAAATTCTTAACGTGTACTTTTGTTATTTTCGTCCCGTATTTATCGTGCATTTGCCCAAGTTTAATTATAAACTAAGCTTATATGACCTTATCCGTAAATGTCTTAGAATTCATCTTTGAACGTAATTCATATCTTATTTTAGTTAATTAGTCCTGAATCTTAACATTTACGTTTTATAAAAATATTTTTGCTTGTATAGTTGATCGCGCACCGATCTTACATAGGCGGCTAGGGGTCAAAAGATAACGAAATGTCACGTATTAGGCAGCGTTTGAAATCTAAGACCCAAAACTCCATTTCAAAAAATTAAACCACCTCAATTGGATATGACCTTACGAATACTAACCAACATTCTGCCTGAATTTATCAACTTTGACCTTCAGTTTTGTTTTTGGAGGACCGAATGATGTCAGACTGATGCAAGACCACTTGGGTTAGTTAGAGAAATATCCGAACATACTTTTAAACAGTAAATTTGACCCATTTGGACTCTATATAGCCAAGTTATGACCTGTATAAAACGACTCGTTTTTCTGATAGCAAGCTGTCTAATATCTAATCGTTGTCCTTTGTATCCCGAAACCACAATTTTTAATATTATTGACCCGAGACCAAAACCAATGTTTATTTTGTTTTCCATTAGACATGCTAAATGATATAGAACAATAATTAATCACTCATTTCAGTTCTGTCTTATTATATCAAGTTTTGATAACGTTCGTTCATATTTTTCATCGGTTAACATCCCAAATCCATTCCTTTTCGCATTTATTCGTGTTTAATTAACTGATTAAAAAATATTTTCTCATATTATCCATAAGGATCAGCGTACTATGTATTACAACCAATACGAACACAAATACAAATAGATATCAATAAACTAGGGTTTATCGATTCGTGACAATCTGAACTTCATGTAGCGAAATTTATCATGATCAATCCCATAAAACAGAAAATACATCACTATTAGATGATGATGATTTTATGAATAGATGATGAAAGAAGTCTCAAGATCTAATAATCCCCAAATTACCAAATCAAAATATGAAAACCTTACAAGAGTAGATGGCCTATTCTTCTACAAAATCTAGACTTGTTTGCTTTGTCTTGATCAAAATCAATGGATTAAAGGGAGATGATGATCGATGATGATGAAAATGGATGAATCATCGCTAGGGTATTCTAGAGAGAAAAATTGGAATGGAAGAGAAGTTAGAAATGAAAAACAAAAACATGAGGAACCCTTCATTTTTGTTCTCGACCACAATAGGGCTAGGGGCAAGGGCACCAGGCGGCCTTTGCCCCATCTTGTCCAATTTGGTTCTGTCTCGTTCCGCAAGTCATTTAATTCCCATGTTATTAAATTCATTTTTTTTACGATTCCAATGGAATATTATACGCTATATAAATTTTTTAATATATATTTTAACCAAATTAAGCCTATTTAGTAGACTTTAGGCAAAGTCTACTGATGTTTGCTTTTTGTTGTGTTTTGTAAATATTATATTCTTATATTTTTAAGTTCTTAGTTCAATTTTAAGCACGAAACCATCATGTTGTGTCCAATCTCATAAACATTCACTGCCACAGTGTCCAAGGCCTAATAGTCTATTCTAAGTTAGTAACATATAATTCATGTACATAACGTGTCTAAAATACTAAACATAGCCCAAGTTAATGTTAAGTCAACTTCCAAGTCGAATTCCACATTATGGTTAAAGTCAAAGTCAAAGTCCAAGATCAAATTCAAAGTCAATGCACCTACTTGGTGACGGATTTCACAAATGATGAGTCTGGCGATTAGTAGCTTCCGTTTAGAATCTGCTAAGAATATGAAGGTCCTGATTAACAACCCAATCTGCCAAGATTCTGTGTACTTCTGATACACAGACTTCATTTGAATAATAAGTTTTTTTTACCGATCATGTGCTGATAAACAGTCTATCAACTGAATTACCACAACTACTGCTATACTACAAGAATGTTTGTGTCAAGAAGTAGTTGTACGACTTAACTCTGGAAAAAATTGAATCATGCTGTTGTTCAGTTCTTTATATTGTTTTTTTTGTTCCTACTTCTAAGGTATCCAATTAGTTTTCACACTTGTAGTATGCCATAATGTGAAGATCAATGGTTGTAGTGTGTCATCAATCACCGACCTAAATTAACTCTAATGTTTTATAAATACCACACTCTTGTACAGTTTTGAGGTTACTGCTTGATTTGTATCTTTATTAATTTGTAGCTTATTTTAATCAAGTATACTTTAACTTTATAAAAACTTGTGTCTTGGTTAGTTATTCATTAAGCATAGTTTGGTTTCACTGACTCTAACACTTAATAGAGATTCTGCATCTATTAATTGTATTTAACAAAAATCTTGTGAAGTTAATTATCATTGTACAATACGTCATATCTTAAAAATGTATTTCCATATACCTTATGATGTTAGGGTTAATATAACAGAATATAAATAACAACACACGAGCACAAATGATCATAAAAACAAGAAAATAAAAAACACAAGATATAAGATGGTTCATTTAGTCTGACCTACACCACAAGCTGGAACTCGTATTTAACTTTTATTAGCTCAAGGTGCAAGATCATAATGATAATTCATTGGTTTAAATAAACAAAGACACTAGGATTTAAAACTTGGTTACAAAAAACAGAATAGACTAAAATTCGGGGCCCTTTTCGTCCTTCCTTGGTTGACTAAAACCAAAGCTCGAAGGCTTCACAAACCCAACAATCTCCCACTTGAAGCCTGTGCGCAATCCAAAAAAGTGATGTAAGCAAACAAAACAACCTCACATTTGTAACTCTAGTTTTCTTCCACAAACAAGTCTTTCAAGCCTCCACTTCTGATAGCAAGCTAAGTCCTCAACCCAAATATCCTAGTTGCAGAATCCTTATTTATTAGTTACCTGAAAGGCATGTTTGAAGCTCTCAAGCTTCAATACGTTAGTCATAGTTAACCTAGCCACTTACCCATCCTCAGTCTGAATCGGTTGCACACTTCACAGGATCTAGAAATACATCAAGGACAATTAACACTCTTCAAACTCACTAGGTAATATTAGAGAGATTTATCATTCAAAAACCTAATCCTTAAAACCCAATATCTCTTTGGAACTATACCCAAAACATATATCATGCCCCCACCATCACCAAGCCTCTAAATGGATTAAACCATTTAGCACGTTTTGCTTCAACCCCTTTAGTGTTAGGATTCACTCTTGTAAAGTGAACCTACTTTTGTCCCTTTTGACTCAACAATCAGATGTTGTATTGCTTAACAAGGGCAGTCATACTACCCTCAGTAGGTACCTCAAGCATATATAATGATCCATGTTTCTTAAACAAGTAATAAACAGAGGTTACCTTTTATTTACCACTACCAAACTTAAATTCTAGTCCTTTGTCAGGATCAGCGATCTAAGTTTGATCAATTAGAGTTGAATCGCAGCGGAATTAGAACAAGAATTAGACAAATATAGCAAGAACACAATAGATATTCAATGGAACAGTACACGGTTATAGAGAAAGAGGGTTTTCTGCAAAAGGGATAATATCATTTATGCACAAATGCTTCGGTATGGCGGTCGCTAAGCTTCTAAGCTGCGCAGGGCATCGCGCCTTACAATTAGGTCAACATTCCTTATATAAAGGAATGTGACGTCTGCTGATGTCACTTGATAGTGACATCTAACAGAATTATTACAAACAACTGAAAGTAAGCAAACTACTGAGAATGTTCACAACAACTGAGAACATCTCAGAGTATGCTAAGTACAAGATGAAACTAAAACTACTGAAACTACAAGTACTGATTACAAGAAACATAAAACTACTGAAAGGAAACCATCACAACTACTGAAGAGGTCTTCTTCAGCTGTTGTGACAACATCTGAAACTTGGTCTTTAGTCTTTGTCTTCAGCTTTTGTCTTCAGACTTTGTCTTCAGTTCTTTAGCTTCAGACTTTGTCTTCAGCTCTTTCACTTCAGACTTTGTCTTCAGCTCTTTCACTTCAGACTTTGTCTTCAAACCTTGTTATCAGTTGATGTCTTCAGCTGTTGCAGACTACTTCAGTTGTTGTAATGTCTGTGGAACTTAAAGGTTTTTCTGATCAGGCTCATTGGTTCTTTTGGTCCAACAAACTCCCTCTGAACCAATGCAGCCAAAACCTTTAAGCTTATTGAGGTCCCACTTATTCTTGGTAGAAATACTCTCTTGATCAGCTTCAGAGATATCGGATAAGCACAGGCCAGGGAACAGGTTTCAGTAGATGTGAATGTCAAAGGATGGAAGGGAACTCTGTCTTGGGGAACTAGACACAGAGCTGTTATCCCAACCATGAAACCTACTTCCCATTGATGAGTCTATAAGACTCTCTGACGTAGGCCTCAAGGAGAACAACTTGTTCCTCCTTAGTGAGTTCTTCTGCTTCTCCTTCGAAGAAGAACTCTGGGCCATAGTACTCTGATAGGTACTTTACCGTCTTTCCATTTTTCAACTCAACAGTTGTTATCTCTCTGTAAGCAAATTCATCTAGGTGAGTCCCTTCTAATAACAACTGGAGTTCATTTTTCTTGATCTCTTCAAGCCTCTTGTATAACAACCCCTTCTTGACCATTTTGTTCTCCATTAGAGTTTGAGGGGTCATCTTTGACTTGTAGGCTCTCTTGAAGTCTTCAAGTATCTCCCAGGGTGAGACTACAATGGCCAACATAATAACAGCATCTATGGTCTTTCTCACTTGGCCATTGTATCTACTTGGTATGGATTTCTTATGAATTCTAGAACTAACCCTGGGGTCTGGCCAAATCCTTACTCTCTCCTTTTGATATTGAAAGGTATACCTGAGAGCATACAGCCTTTGAGCGTGTTTCTTCATGGCTTTTATAGATGATGACTGAGGAAACTCTTTGTCAACCATCTTCAAAAGTTGCTCATCGTGCTATTTCTGCTGTTCTTCTTCTTTAATCTTAACTTTCACCATTTGCCTCTGAAAGTCTGGTGTGATCATTTGTTGACTTCTAGGCTCAGGTATTTTTAGAACAGCAGAGATTGGCAGACTGTCTTCTTCATCATCTTCTTCTTCTTCTTCCATCCTCAACACCCTTCTCCTCCTTCTGGGTGCATCATTGGATGTGGTTTGAGGTGGTTTTTGGGGTAAGGGAGTTGGTTTTGAGGGTTGAGTTGGTTTAAGTTTAGGTTTAGGGATTGGTTTGGAGAGTTATGGGGTTGGTTGTTTTTGAGTGGGAGTTTGGGAAGGCTGATCTAGCATTTTTGTGGTAAGTTTGGCTTTGGAAAGCTTGGCCATATCAGTTCTCTTCCCAGCACCTGCTTCATCTAAGGCTTCGATAATCAACCCCTTATTGAATGCTTCAGAAGCACAGATTCTGGTGGTTATTGCCAGAATACTGTCTCTGGTCCATGATTTAATCTCAATTAATGATCTTCCCAAGTATTTTGCAATAAACCTGATCATTATCTCCAACCTCTCCCTTTCCATCACACTGTAACTGGCCCATCTCTCTTGTATCTCTTTAATCTCCAGCCTTCTGATCTCAGTGTCTAATGTAGCTGTATCAAAGCCTTGTCTAAAGAGTTGGTCTATTATTCTGTCCATTGATCTGCTGTGAGCTTCATCAGCTTCTTTAATCAGATCTTCCAATGATTTCTCTTCATCAGGCTTTTGAGTTTCAGCACTTTTCTTTCTCTTGTATGTGATCAGCTGTTTTTCCTTTTCTAACTCCTTTTCTTTCTCTTGTTGTTTCTCATCTTCCACTCTCTTTCTTTTTCTTTCTTTCACTGCCTTAGACTCCCCCTTTTTGGGTGCATTGGGTTCAGGGGTTTGAATGGCAGAAAGCTTCTTTTGCACAGCATCATCAACAAGTGTTTGTAGATTTGAGGAGATCCTCTCATCAATGGCTTTATGCACAATCTCATTGATGATGGGAGTGATGAGAGGTAAGGAATGTTGAAAGGTAGCAACCATCTGCTCAGAGGGGTTCTGTCCCTGAGAGGTTGTGCCAAAAGCAGTGGCTGGTGGCTCAGTTGAGTGTAGTGGCTGAGTGTTTGGTGAACCTTCAGATGAAGGTGCCATCTGTGGGTTTATTGGGGCAGATGGACTTTGATCCTGAGACATTTTGGCAAGCAGTTCTTTGAGTCTGCTCACCTCACCTCAAGGATTGTGTTATGGGCTAAGACATCGAAGAAAAAGCCCAGGTCATCATCAGTCTTTGCTGAATCACCTGACCTCCTGATTGAATCAGGATGTACATGCCCTGAGTGTAGATCAGTTGTAGCATGTGCCCCTTGTTCTTGGTTCTGGGGACTTCCTGCCTCAGGACTGAGTCCTTCATCGGCAGTTGCCTCTGGTGAGGTCTTAGAGATGTTACCAACTGCATCCTGTTCATTTGCTGAATCAGTAGAAGTGGCAGCCTCACCAGATGTTCTAACCTCCTCCTTTACACGGGGAGATTGAACATTATAACCCCTGTGCTATGGGTTATCAGCAGCATTTTGGTCCTCTTCCTCAGCTGTTGAGGTTCTCCCCATTGTAATTGGTTTCTGGGGAGGAGGAGAGGAATGCAGCTGACTCAGCACTTGTGCAACTATAATGGTTGGGCTTTGAGGGGCGGTTGCATTTGGAGATAGGTTTGAAGCAGAGTGCACCCGGGGTGACTGGTGCTCTTCAATGGTAACCTTCTCAATTGAGATAGGTTCCAGCATTATGGTATCCCCAATTGTGGTTGCATCAGGATCCTGTTGAGAGGATGCCTGAGCGGCTAGGGCTGGTGGAGTCTTTGACACTACTGGGGGGTTAGAACCAGTAAGTGTTTCCTGTATTGGTGGTACAGGGGCATCCTCAGGGGACTCATCTCCCTGAGTAGCCTTTTTGGGCTTTTTGGTGTTGGGTTTGGTGGGGACTTTGGATCTGGAAGTGGAGGCTGTGGGTTCCCGCTGCTTGGGTTTTAGCAGCCGGGCAGCCCCTTTCAGTGTAGGGTCAGAGTTGTGCCTGGAGTATACTTCAGGCAATACAGCCGGAGCAGGGACTCCAAGGCCAACAAGGCCGTCTGATTTTAGCTGATTTAAAATTATGGCCATGAGAAACCTGGGATATAATATCCATCTGTTTGCCACAGGTTTCAAAGCCAGATCCTTGAGTTCCATGAAAACTATCTCAGAAAAATTTAGATTTTGTCGTTCAAAGATAGAGTATAATACCTGTTGCCATCGGGAGGACATCTGATCCCATGAGGAGGTTTTTGATGAAGGCAGACATTCACCATGTGGAATATAAGATGTTCAGCATCATGGAAGTGCTTCTTCAGAATGATGGTAGCACTTAAGTCTCCTTCATACCCGTTATTGATGAAAGACATATCAGTTGTGCCTTTCGGGTATTCTGTGACACAAGTGGCATCATGTAGATTTAGGGTTTGTCGAATGATGTCTGGAGTGATGACCACCTGTTTCTGGTTAACCAACGACTGGAGAGTGATTTGGCTATCATCTCACCAGTTTGCACAGAGACGTTGGTCCAGAATTGGCTTAGGGAATCGGGGTATATGGTAGGATTCAGAAGAAAAGCGGTTCGGTACTGGGAATCTACCATAAGATCGATGGCATTATCAAATTTGTTCCAAAAGGCCGATTTCGAGAGGTAGGCAACACAGTTGTGTCTGGGTTTGAGTTTCATGGTCGCCATTGTTGAGAGAGTGAAGGACATAAAACGGCTAATGAAACGTTTGAAATTAGGTTTAGGTATTTATGGGGTAAGAAAAGGCTGATATAAAACGACTGAAAGTGTTGGTGCTGTCATCAGTTGTTTGAAAACAACTGAAGACCTGGTTTTAACTTTCAGAAGTTGTAACAACTGAAGACTTGGTATTAGTCATCAGTAGTTGTGAAACTACTGAAGACATGGTTTTGGCTTCAGGTGTTGTAAACAACTGAAGATTTGGTGTTAGTCATCAGTAGTTGTAAAACTACTGAAGACATGGTTTTGGCTTCAGTTGTATGAAGTGAAACAGCAGTTGTAGAAACAACTGAAGAGAAAAGTTTCTCATCAGCTGTTGTCGTCAATTCTTAGCTCATCAGCTGTTTCATTCTGACCTCAACACTTATCAGACTTTGTCTGATTTTCAGACGTTTCATTGGTCATCAGTACTTATCTGTTATACTGACATCAGTAGTTGTAACTACATCAATAGTTGTAACCATATCAGTTCTTTTCAACAGATAGAGTACTTCAGTACTTTTAAGTAATTTAGTCTTCAGTAGTTATTTTAAACTACTGAGGATAAAAGAACTTATCAGTACTTATTTGTGACAATAGTATACTAATGCTCATCAGTACTTGTTGACTGAGATCATCAGTAGTTGTCACTTATTGGTAGACCTCTCACTAAACTATTGTGGATCAGCTGATTCATGTTTTTGAGATTAACAAGACCCAGCCTTCTATGCCACAGTTTAGATTCCTGAGGAGAGGCCTTGGAGAACAGGCAAGGATGACCTTTTAAAACAATCTTCTTTGACAAATCCAAGGCATATACTCTTCCTATCCTGTTGGCCTTCAGGAGAGTATGTTCATCCAATACCTTGTCAATCAGCCTCAGAACTTTGAAAGACAGAATCCGGCAGTTCTGGCTTGTGAAAAGTGCAACATGCCCTTTATCACACATCTGACTGACACTCAGTAGATTATACTTGAGAATCTCCACATGGTTAACATCATCAAATCTGATTTCTCCATTTGACACAAATCCTTTCCCGATGATGTAACCCTTAGCATCATTTCCAAATGAGACAAATCCCTTCTTTCCTTGAGAGTAGTCATTAAGAAGAGAACTTCTCCCAGTCATATGCATAGATCCTCCACTGTCTACATACCAGATGCTTCTTTGGCATGCTGATGAACCCTGCATTTATCATAAGAAACTAGTTAGCTTTAGAGACCCAAACCTTTTTGGTTTTGGGTCTGTTTTCATCAACAGATTTAACCATAACTTGTTTCTCATGATTAACAGCTGATGAAGGTGGAGATGGTGCTGAAATGGATTTCTTAGATTTGGGCTTGGATTTCCTTTTCAGTGGTTTGATCACAGGTGCATCTAGTTGGTTAACTCTCCCCAACAAATGCTGAACCATCATAACAAGTTGTGTCTGATTTGTTGCTAAAGCCTTCAGCTCATTTGACACATCAGTACTTGTTTTTGATGAGTTCCTGTGACCCACCATTTCCTCCTTCTTGAAATTCACAGACTTAGTCTGATGTTTATCATGAGGAACACTATCAGCTGTTTTCTGATAAACCCCATCCTTCTTTTTGGATTTTGGCGAGGCCTTGGGTTTATCAGTTTGAGATGACTGTGGTACAAACTTGGTCTCAAACTCAGTTTTCATTTTAGTAATCTCTTCTTTAATGAGCTTATCTCTGTTGAGTTTGGAACCCTTTTTGTACCAGCATTCATCAGATAGATGATTGAATTTACCTCATATTTCACATGGCTTATTCTTCATCTTGGATTGATCAACTGTTGAAGTGGAAACTACTGAAGGTGTGATCTTCAGTACTTTCCTCCTTTCAGTACTTGTGTTAAGTACTGAAGGATCGGTAACAACTGAAGACTTGTTCTTCAGCTGTTCTCTATCCGTCCTGAAAGACCGTATGATAGATTCCTCAGCAGTTGTTAATCCTTTTATTTCAGCAGATTTGAAATGCTTTTCAGATGTTGTGACTTGCCCTTCAGTTTTTGGAGTACTTTGAGGGACAACATCTGAATTGCTCAGCTTCATGTGTTTATCAGCATTTAAACCATCAGGCAATTGATTTGCTAAGATCTTAACACTGACTTCATCCTCTGATTTTGTATTATCATTTGAGGATGAATCACATAATGATGTGGTTTGGAAATTACTTTCACCTTCATATTTTACTATTGATTTTGAAGTAAAATCAGTAGGTGGTGTAGTATGATTGTAACCTATTCCAAACTTCACATTTGAAGCTGTTTGCTTGCTGAGAAGCATTTCAAATCCCTTGCAGGATGTTACCCAGCGGTCACACTCAACTTGGGTAGCTGCAAGTGTCTCTTTGAGACTTCTGTGGTTCTCAAGTATGACCTCTACCTTAGCCCTTTCATCATTAAGTTGGCATTTAAGCTTGTAAATCTCATCATCTTTGTCATTAAGAGCAGACTCATACTCAGCTTTTCTTTTGGAAATAGTTTTCTCAAGCTCAAGATTTTGATTGATTAAAGCTACATTTGCCTCTCTAATAGAGACAAAGGCAGCTATGCATGATTCAAAACATAACTTGGCTTTAGCCTCAGAAGATACCTGGGTTACCTGTGAAGATGATGCATTGGAGCAGGAACCCTCAGTAGACTCCAGGGCCATGAGAGCAAGATTCCCAAAAGGATGTTCACCACCATGTTGACCAGCACCAGCAAATTATTACTCATTAAAACCAGAAAGATCATCTGGTGAACTGCTCCAGTCAACAACTCCTGGTGTGAAGAAGCTGTGATGAGGTTGAGATTGTGATGGAGATGGTTGAGGCTCAGGTAGGGCTTGAGGTTGTTGTGCTATAGGAACTTGAACTGGATTTGGCTGTGGCATGTAATAGTAGGGATATGGATATGGCATTGGACCCTGAGGGACAAAATATGCAGGAGATTGAGGTTGTGAGTGATGACCAGAACTAGCAGGATGTTGCCCTTTGTTTTGTGAACTATTGCTTGGAAATGTCACAAAGGGTGCAGAGGAGTTAGATCCAGTTGATCTACACTCTCTTGCAAAGTGCCCAAGCCTGTGGCATTTGTGACACCTCAACTTACTCTTGTCAAAACCAACTTTGGTTTTGCCAGAGAGTCCTGGAAATTTCCTACCAGTTCTCTTGTAGAACTTTTGAGATCTGATATTGATCAAGGCCATTTGGCTCAAAATATCCATCTCTTCTAAATCATCATCAGCAATACCCATCAAATCATCCATGATAAAGCATAAATTATCACTATTACACCCAGAATGACTGTCAACACCAACAAATGCATGATCAGAACTGTTTGAAGAGAAATCTATATGCTCATCATAATGGCTTTCTGATCCAGCATATTCTGACTCATGACCGACCAAGGCAGTGTTTCCTGGTACAAAGTCATCAGTGAGCTTTCCTGATGATGCCAGTTTCCTTTTCTGCTCTATCTCTCTTTCAAATGTAAGCAGTTTCCCATGGAGTTGGGTGAGAGATAGGCTATCCAGATTTGCACTGGAGCGTAGGATAATGGTGTATGTGTCCCATCTCTCAGGCAGTGATCTGAGGAATCTGTTGTTCATCTGGCTGTTAGTATACTCATGCTTGACCATTTTCAGCTCAGAGATCAAGCAGGAGAAACGCTCAAACTGTTGAGTCAGTGTCTCACCCTTCCTATGAGAGAATGTCTCATATTGTTGGGCGAGGATTTCTCTGTTGTTTGCTAAGACCTCATCAGTTCCTCCGAATTGTTCCTTCAAAGCATTCCAGAGGTCATGAGCAGTTTCATGATGCATAAGCCCAGAATAGATTTCATTAGGCAGTGCCATGGCCAGAATTCCATGGGCTTTAGCATCAATCTCAAACAGTTTACGATCTTCATCTGAGTATTTCTCCTTCTTCTTCGGAACCATTTGGTTGGTCTCCGGATTGTTCACCATAGGCTTGTGTGGACCGTGAACCACAGATGTCCAACAACCTGAACTGTTAACAGACAGGTGATGGAGCATTCTTCGTTGCCATATGTTATACTCACTCCTAACCAGCATCGGAGGCTTGGTTGAGGAGCCAGTATTGTGAGGGTCATTAGATGGAGTAGTCATTCTCAGATTCAAACCAATTCAATCAAGTTTCAACAGATTTAGCACAAAAACACAACAAACTCAATATGAACCAAGAAGAAACTCAAATTGACTAACCAGAAGCAGCAGAAGACCAATCTCTATAACCAATTCTTGCAAATATGCTAATTTGATCAAACTTTAGATATCGAAATAGCAGTTTCAATGATCAATTGTTAAACCGATCAATGATTAACCTGCTCTGATACCATTTGTCAGGATCAGCGATCTAAGTTTGATCAATTAGAGTTGAATCGCAGCGGAATTAGAACAAGAATTAGACAAATATAGCAAGAACACAATAGATATTCAATGGAACAGTACACGGTTATAGAGAAAGAGGGTTTTCTACAAAAGGGATAATATCATTTATGCACAAATGCTTCGGTATGGCGGCCGCTAAGCTTCTAAGCTGCGCAGGGCATCGCGCCTTACAATTAGGTCAACATTCCTTATATAAAGGAATGTGACGTCTGCTGATGTCACTTGATAGTGACATCTAACAGAATTATTACAAACAACTGAAAGTAAGCAAACTACTGAGAATGTTCACAACAACTGAGAACATCTCAGAGTATGCTAAGTATAAGATGAAACTAAAACTACTGAAACTACAAGTACTGATTACAAGAAACATAAAACTACTGAAAGGAAACTATCACAACTACTGAAGAGGTCTTCTTCAGCTGTTGTGACAACATCTGAAACTTGATCTTCAGTCTTTGTCTTCAGCTTTTGTCTTCAGACTTTGTCTTCAGTTCTTTAGCTTCAGACTTTGTCTTCAGCTCTTTCACTTTAGACTTTGTCTTCAGCTCTTTCACTTCAGACTTTGTCTTTAGACCTTGTTATCAGTTGATGTCTTCAGCTGTTGCAGACTACTTCAGTTGTTGTAATGTCTGTGGGACTTAAAGGTTTTTCTGATCAGGCTCATTGGTTCTTTTGGTCCAACATCCTTGTTTATCCAAATTAACCGATATAATTAGCTTTGTCTTCAACCCTAGGATCACTCTAATATTACAAGTTCCATATAGTACCTAATGGAGTTTTCAAATTCATATCTCCTATACCTATGACATAAGAATCTCAGTGTTACCTAATTGTACCATACTAAATTTACCATGTTTAAATCCATCACAATTTTAGCGTTGTGTATGGCATGACACGAAGCCCCTGAATCTATGACCCAAGAGTCCACACTGCTTTCCATACTAAAAATCAACACTAGGAACATCAAGAACAATAGTATTTAATTCCTTTTTAGACTTTGGAACCTGACTCTTAACATGTTCCAACTCATTGTAGCTCTAACACTTCATATTTATATGAGTTCTAGACGAACTCCTAACTAACACCCATTGTTCCCATTATTTCTTTACCTATGCTAACATTCAATAATTCATTATTTGATGATTCACCTATACTCTTCCTTCTGATGTCCTTGCCTAGAACGAGATCTTGACAACCTTGAAAAGTGAATCCTCTAATCCCTAAACATCTAGATATGATAGTAACAGCTCTTGAACAACTGTCTGGTAAAGACAATAATAATAGTAATGCATGAACCTCATCATGAAATTTATTGCAACTAAGACTAATATTGATAAAAATGAATTGAGGTTGTTAATGTGTGTTGTCACTAAGCTACCTTCCCTCATCTTCATTGTCATCATCTCACATACAATAACATCCTTGGCCTTATCTAAGGTCTCGTACTCAGCTGAACCTAGTTTCCCTAGTTTATCACCTATATTCATGTCCAAATCCTTCTAAACTAATAAATCCTTCATTTAAAATTTTCACCAACGAAAACCTTTACCACTAAACTTCTTAATCTAAAGTTTCCTATTCTCAGCCATTATCTCAAAACTTCAATTTATTTACTAATTAAGTCAAGGTTGAGAGTAGTGTTCAAACGCAGCAATGGTCGGCTCCCTAAACTTGATGGTTGTTAAATTACATACTAATCTTTCACTTAGTAAAAATAAAATTAAACAAATGAGCTCAAAAATACACCTGAGAAATCCTTATGGTGGGATTACAGGTAGGTTTTGTGACTAGATGGGAGCAAAAAAAAAACACATCAAAGTGGAGGTGTAACCAAACTAAGAGAAATTCACCCTTTGATCCGGAGGGATATTAGACACCAAGAAAAATTTTCCTAAAACATCGGAAACTCCCATAGAAATTGCATGATTAAAGGCTCTCTGCTTGTCATCCATCTCATATGAATAAATGGTTGTAATGAGATGAGACAAGGATGTCGAATACACGTCTTTGGTCTTTTTGATAGTTTGCAGTTGTAGTTCTAGTTATGGTAGTGAGTCTAAAAGTTTTTTTATTTAATTCTCCACTTAAGAAAAGGAAATCAGTGTCACTAACACTCGACCGTGAGATTAAGTGTGTGAACGATACTAACCAGTCTACCTTTTATGCAGACCAAGTAGAAATTAAGGATTAGGATAGTGAAGATGATGAGTGTATGGAGATTCCTATTAGCCAAAAAAATTTACATTCTAAGTCTTTATTTAATTCAAACAATTTAGTTTGTAATTTCATTTCAAACGATTGTGTTCAGAGTTCGATTTAAGTTTAAAAATCGATTTACTTCTAAGTGTAATGGTTTAAAGATTGATATTATAAATAAGTTTGTAAAACCTCTTACTAATACTGAATATCATATTTTCAATTTTTCAAACAGGGATCTTTACAAGTTAAAGGAACAAGATGCACTACTTGAACTACCAAAGGTTGTTGTTTATTCAATATGTGTCCACGAAAGCACTTATCAAATAATGAATCTTGCTATAAATTTGATAAACAACCTAAACCCAATCATATGATAATAAGCAATGCAACGTCTAATAGAAACATAAGAATGTGAGAATCACACTAGAAATTATAGGTCTCATCATTCACAATCACCATATTGATGGTCCAACATTTCAGGACATAGTCCTTATGCAAGGAAGCAAACGTGTTAC
Source organism: Flaveria sonorensis (assembly GCA_025506505.1). Lineage (NCBI taxonomy): Eukaryota > Viridiplantae > Streptophyta > Magnoliopsida > Asterales > Asteraceae > Flaveria > Flaveria sonorensis. Next base: position 49,181,167 of record CM046427.1, on the reverse strand, counting down.
ACATGTGGCAAAGCAGACCACTTTGCAAAACAAATTTATCAACATCGTCCTTATCAGCCCTATTATGTGCAACTTCAGATGGTTACACTAAGAGAAAAATTTATTCTAAACCAATACAGGTTGAAAAATCTAAGGCAATGAAGAATAGTTATCCTAAATTTAATCCTTCTAATGGAAATTGGAATGCAACAAAAAACAAACAAAAGGTTTTAAAATGCAATAACTACAAAATTCCTAAGCAACAGATAAAACCGAAGGTTACTACACCCAAGGTACCATATAGTTTGTTAAACCAACATCGGTCTGGATACCTAAACCAAAAATTAGTTGCATCACCAAAGCTTGAAACTAGAAAAGACGTGAGATTACAAGAAGTGTCTTACATTAATGCTTTAGGGATTCCCAAGAATGTAATGGCTTGGGTTCTATTGACTAACTAATCTCCTTATATATGTAGGGACAACCAATTAGGACTATTAATATCAACCTCTAGTATGTTGATACTGGTTGTTACAGTCACATGAATTAAGACATCTTTGTACTACAAGATGTTAAATCATTAAATGAAGAGTGTCTAATTCTAAAGAAGTGTCTTACATTATGTTTTGAGAATGTTAATTATGTTATGGAGTTAAACCATAGTTTGGTTGAGTGTGTCTTAGAATTTTATTAAGTTTTTTCCTAACATTTAAAAACTTAGAGTGTCTAATTCTAAATCTTTTGTGGTACTCGAGGATTCGATTTTGATAAGAACACCAAGGAGAAATAACTTGTACATTATTGACAGGAGTAGTTTAAATATTCATGAAAATGTGTGCCTGTATTTAAAATCATCTAAATCGGATACCTTGTTGTGGCACCGTCCTTTAAGAAATGCAAATTTGTCAAACTTAAATAGACTTCAAAAGATAATGACTTTCGGGATTTACCAATTAAAGAGTTTTTCTTAATTGAAAAATGTGTTGCTTATGCAAAGGGTAAACAACATAAAACGTCTCTCAAACCAAACTTATATAACTCAGTTGAGTCTATTCTACATTTACTTCATATGGATCTATTTGGTCCTATGAATGTAATGAGCATAGGCCAAAAATCATATAGTTTAGTTGTTACCAATGACTACTCATGTTTTACTTGGGTTTTCTTTATAAGAAAATAAACCCGTAAAGCTATTTAGACAATTGACGATCCTTATCAAGAATTTGATTGCAACCCTCATGATTTTTGAAATTGACGAATTTTCCTTTTACTAAAACTTTCATTGTTGTCAGTATTGACATGTAGAATGGGACTCTATCTTTATTTTTCTTACTAAAAATTTTCCTCTTACTAAAAATCCTATCAGATTATGCGTGAATACTTTGATCAATGAATATTTGACTCTTTCTTAAATATGGAATTGATTTACAACAATTCTTCTACATATACAGGTTTATCCTTCATTTATTCTAAAGTTTGGATAGAATGATTCCTCTGCCAATTTAGGAAAATCAACTGTATTCATTAGAACAGCTTCCACTGAGTCTCTACACTTATCCTTTTTTTTTCTTTTTGCTTTCGGAACCTTTGTTTGTTTTTGAAGAACGTGATTTGGCTCAGAATTGTCTATTTTTATTCATTCCGAGGTTTCTTTGAATTTTAAAGTTTTCACTTAGTAACTTTTCATACCAAGGCTCAATCCAATTAAGTCCATAGCATCTACCTATTTCACCATATCCCCCTTTTTGAGATGAAAATCTCATTGTGATTTTGTTCCCTTTTTTCTTTCATTTATACTAGAACCGTTGAATTTATTAGATAGATGTCGATTCCTTTCTCAAAAAAGTGTTTTCTCCTCTTTGTCTTTGATTTCTTGTCTATCTTCTTTCAAATGGTGAAAACATCATTGTATGCCCCAGAAGATAGATTGTTATGAACCACACCTGGCATGCAGGTATATACATTAAAAGAATCATGTCTAAAACTACCTATAGGCGGTAGGGGTCGGGTTATGATGTGAGATGGGTACAGAGTTCTAAGATAAATAAGACAGAGAAAAACATATGTATTTGTGTATATATTTTATAAAAACATGAAATAAAAGTAGGCGATAAAGTAGCTGGAAGACATGGAATTAAGGCCTTATTTTTAGGCAACTTCATAGTTAGATTTTAATCATCAAAAACAAATAATTTCTAAACTTTAAACAACCATAACATCACTACAATAGAAATAGATTTGCTATTACAAGGTTCATTATCCATCATTATATTTCAAAACATATCCAAGTACTATTCCATTCATAATGTTAGATACAACAGCCAGGTAACTCTATCCTCATGCTAAGCTTTCTTTCTTTAAATGATGTTTATCATACCTGTCAAGCTAATATGCATAAAAAAGTCAGCGTTACTGAGTGAAGTCTTGTTTATTATAATACATTAGCATATCATTTATCTTTACATTACATCCACTTTACCATTAGCTATCACATTAGCTTTAACTATCACCTTAGCTTTATTGTCATACTTTGTTAAGTTTCATACTTTATCCTTTCATTAAACTTTACTATATCTTTGTCTTTGTTTATAAGTTGTACAAAGCTCATTTATGGGTGAGTTAGGAATAAATTGCTAAGATCCTATCAAATGAGCATCCACGAGGTATGACAAATGTAGGGTGAGCAATGCATATGGTAAGGCTACTATCAGGTGAGCATGTAAACACAACTCTTATCAAGTTGAGCAATGCATGAGGTAAAGCTCATATCAAAGTGAGATTACACAAGGCACATCTCCTATCAGGTGAGAATCAAATGAATACAATCTCCTATCGTACTTGCAAGACTCCTTTACTTTACTTTCACAAGTGAACTTTAGTGTTTGGTCCCAAGCCGAGTACAACACGTAGCCGAGTACTCCTATCTAGGCCGAGTACTACTTTAACAGCTAAATACTATCATCAGTTCGAGAACTACTATCAGACCCAAAACTCTCTCGAACCGAGCACTATACAGGCTTATTACAAGGGTCGAATACTATAAACGAGAACTATGTCGGGTGCTCTACTTGTAAGGGCCAAGTACTACATATGAACAATGTAAAAAAAGTACAAAGGCAAGGCCAAGTACATATTGTACCCGAACACTATGCAAGTTAAGTACATAATATATCCGAGAATTATTAAGGTCGAATACTTAACAGATCTAGGGTTTTGACATAAAATGTCATTGTTCTATCATAAAAATGTCATCTTGATCATTAAAACATAGAAATTTATTATAAAACATCATCATTATATGCATACTAGCCCCAAAACACATCAAAGTAAGAGAGTGGGGATTAGGAACATATCTAGAATCAAGAATGATAAAACCTGAGATCTACATGAATACATAACTTTATAATCCCAAATAGTGTATAAATGCCACGTATACATAGATCTAGGTAAGTAAGGAGCATGGGTGGCTCCTTACTGTTAATAGGGGATTTTATGTTTTTCTCTGCCTTTTTGACATGTTTAGTCCTTAAACTAAAAACCTTGCAAAAATTCCTCTTTTGCTTACAACAAGCTGAATTTCAGGTGGTTACACAGACAAATGTGATAATTAAGGTAATTCATAGTGACAATGGGATAGAATACAAAAACATCTGGCTTAATAACTTTTGTGTAGAAAAGGTCTTTACTAGGTAGTACAACCCAACAAAGCACTCTACAATATAATGGAATCGAAGAAAGAAGAAATTACACACTAATTGAGGCTACATAAAAAATACATTCTGATTCCAAGGTACCAATATTCTATTAGCCTAAGAAAGAAAACATTATATTTTATGTTTAGAGTCACGTTCTTCTTAACAAGCATCATCAAAAGATGCCTAATGAGATCTTTTACAAACCAAAGCCCAAGGTGCGGCACTTTTGAGCTTTTGGTTGTCCCTGTATATTGCTACGCACAGGAGCGAGAGCAAAGTTTGATGACAAGGCAAACAAATGCTATTTGTGATACATTCTTTCTACAAAACAAAATATTGCGTATGTAACAAGATAATAAAGGAGATCATAGAGTTATATTACATTGACTTGCAAGAATTCAACCAAATAGATGCGAGTCATGGTCCAGTTATTCGACTACAATTTTAATTCGTTTAATGTTTCTCATGATGTAATAACATTAAAGGATGTTGATTTATATATGTATCAAGAAGAAGATTTTCGAGTTGATTATGAATTAGCATCTTTACCTGGGCTCATTATGGATCCACCGGGAATGTACAAACACGCACCCATCATAGAAAGTCAAACTATCCAGGAGATGGTTCCTGAGGGATCATTTAAATTGCCATCTTCTACTGATCTATGAAAGTACCAAACACTATGCCTAAAGTGGACATTAGAACATCTAATTCTGATAATGCTAAGGGACCATCTTTTCAAGATCTAATTCTAGTTAAGAGTACTACTGAATAGCAAGCCACAGAAAACATAGAAGTATATGAAGACGTCTAATTCACATAACCAATCTAATAAACTCAATGCAAGTTCCTAAAATATAATCACATAGCATCAACAAGGATCACCCCATAAACACCGTCATTAGTTCACTCATTGAGGGTATGAAGAAATGGAGTAAGTATGGGGTTATTAACACTTGCATATCTTCATAATTATCTCACAAATAAAGATGAAGAATATGAAGATGACTCTGTAAGAGCAAAGCTAGGTTGAGGCTATACATGATGAGCTAAATTAGTTTTAGAAGCTATAAGTTAAGGAACCCATCCACTACCTACAGTAAGAAAGCCATTAGAACACGTATGGTTATTCAAAACAATAAGGATGACACTAGGATTATTAAAAGGATGAAGGCAAGACTGGTCCTTTAAGGCTTCTACCAACAAGAGGGGATAGATTATAAAGAGGTTTTCATACTGGTTAATCATCTAGAAGCAATCAGGATCTTCTTGGCATATGCATCCTACATGAACTTACGTGTTTATCATATAGATGTCAAGACAACACTCTTATATGGATGGTAAATAGAGAGATATATGTATGCTAATCATTAGGTTTTGAAGACCTCACTCACCCTAAGTATATCTACAAACTAAACGAGGCTTTGTATGATTTACACTTGCACCTTGTGCTTGGTATGTCAGATTAATAGAGCAATTGCTTGCAAATGGCTACACATGTGGAACTATTAATAAACCCTATCCATGCAAAAGGTGAAGATGATCTGATTCTAGTTCAGATATATGTTAATGATATATCTTCTGATCAACAAACAAAGATCTTTATAAAGACTTCGAGAGTGTGACGAAGAAGAAGTTTGAGATGAGCTCATTAGGATAGATAATATTTTAATAGGACCGTAGGTGAAACAAGATGCAAATAGGATTCTCATACATCACGATAAGTATGTAGTTGATACTTAAGCTAAATTTAGATTTACTGATGCAAAACCTGTTTTCACTCCCATGCTTGCTAGGCCTGTTTAGATGTTGATATAGATGGAGTTGCAGTTGATCAGAGAATTTATGGCTTAATGATTGGGTCGATTGGCTCATTGATGTATCTCACTGCAAGTAGTCCCGACATAATGTGTTTGCTTTGTTAGTGTGGTCGTTATTGGCTAATCCCTAAATCTCCCATCTAAGTGATGTTTAGAGAATTTTAGATACTTAAAAAGGCAAGCCTGGGCTTAGCCTTTTGTATTCGAAGGATTCTGATTTTGATTTACATACTTTTACTAACAATGATTATGATGGTTGTAGTCTTCGCAGGAAAATCATGACTAAATGATGTCAGGTTCCGGGAGAACAACTCATTTTACGGTCGTGCAAGAAGCAAACCATGATCTCCATTTCCATTGTTAATGCATAATATGTTACTGTGTTGAGTTGATGTTCACAAGTTATCTAGACGTAACACAATTGCTAGACTGCGGTTTGACTTTTCTTGACACTCATTTTTTGTGGTAATAACAATGCAAATAGTTAAAAATCCAATACAACATTCCAAAACCAAGCATATTGACATACGGATTCATTTTATTCAAGATTTTAAACGTAAACTAATTCATATGGAACATGTCTATACTGATAATAACATTGCTGGCCTGTTTATTAATGTTTTTCATATGCCTCGGTCCAATATGCTTGTTGATCTCTAAAAATGATTTGTTTTGACTTTTAAAACTGGTTAGACAAAAACATTTTTTAAATTTGTTCATTTGTTAACTTTTAATGCACAAATTTAAGGGGAGGAATAAAAAAAATACAAACATATTTTAATTTATATGTATATTTTTATTTAAAATAATTAAAAAAATTTAAATAGATTTTATTTACTTTTCTTTGTCTAGAAAAGTCAAAATTCAACAAATTTTTGTTCTCTTTAACCTTCAGAAAAATCTAAAAAGATATTAATTTTGTTTGTGTGTTTCTATCTTTGCATCATATATGGAAATGGTATGTCTATGAGTATGATTATTTGAGCATGTGACGGAGCCAATTGAAAGTTCACATGTATATAATGTGATATGTTGATAGGCTTTATACATAAATAAAAGTCAATATCCGTATTGGTTAAATTAAGTTCTTTATGCTAATACGTGGTTTTCCATCTTAATATGTTAGTTTAAACTAGGGGTGCTAAATATTCGAAACGGGTTGAAAAATCAAAATTCGATTCGATTTGAAAATCATCAATTTGAAATTCGATTCAAATTCGAATTTTTTACTGAATTCAAATCGAATTTCGGAATCCGATATTCGATTCAATTCAAATTTGAATTAATAATATACATGTAATTTTATATATACAAACATATAATATATTTATTTATTTTATAATTTATAATAATGTTTGTTTTTTGTACATATACTTATTTAAATATATACTAATTCCTATCTTCAATTTCAAAATGCCAATTTTTCTTTACTTACGTTGCTTGTTTATTTGTCTAAATTTTAGTTTGTTAACTCATTATATTCTACTTTATAATATGTTCGGTTTGATTATAGGCTTGTAGGTTGTAGCCATGAACTCGTAAAGCTTGAAAGTTTGAATTTAGTTTGTTAACTCATAATATTTTACTTTGTAATTTGTATTATTTTATTGAATTTTTTGAATGTTAGATACTATTATTCTGTTTTGAACTTTATATCGTTTAAAAAGCTTAAGTTTGTATTTTGAATTAGAAGTTATTTTGAAAATGAAAATAAAAATATTTTTTTGGTTGAATTCATTTTTGATTCGAACTCGGCATTCAAATTCGAACTTAGTTCTGAACTCGAAAACGAATTGAATCCTACGAATCCAGATTCAAAAAATCAAAAGTGGAATAATTTGATTCGAAGAATTCGAGAATTCAAAATTCAATTCGTTAAACACCCAGAGTATAAGCTGCAATATGTTGAAATATAGGTTGATAGTTATATTCCATTTATATACACACTAGCTGCGATTGACGTATACTACTTCACACATGATAAGTAATATATAGATGGCATGGAAATAAAAAAACAACTACAAAAGATGACAAACTAAAAGATTAATTTGAGCAGAAAAAACCTAATGTGGACATATAAAAAAATCAAAAAACTAATATGGCCAAAGCTAAATATATATCAATGTACATACATACTATAGCATAAGTATTCAGCTATTGAGACATAATTTGTACATACTATATCAAGTGTGAAGAACCGCGGCATGCCTCCCTAGGCAAAACACCTGCTGGGCTTCTTGTAATATTTTTTCTTCACATTTCTTCATGTATTCCTTTATTTGTTTAATTAGAAGTTGATTATTCTTACGAATCAAAATAAAACTAATTGAGTATCAAATCCATGAAAATCTACCACTCAATAATCGAAATTGAAATGTAATTAATGTATAGATGATGTGTAACACTAGGAAATAAAAATGTTTTTAACACATAAAAAATTTAGTTTCAAATGTTAAATATAAAATGGAGGTTTCTATTTTCAAATTTCGTATTAACTACAACACAATATTTCAATGACATATTAACTCTAATAAAATTTTATTACATTTATATGTATCTTTAGACACTGACTTTTTCCTATCTGACTTAGATGTTTTGCATGTGTTATACCACGTAAGAGGGGGGTGGCTACCAATTTAGCAGCCACAAGCGTGGAACACCGCTCTTTGGGGCATTGAAGAGGGCATGGAGGCACAGGCGTGAGGGCTTATTTGGTTGTTTGTACTTGTTCAATGACAAAATTAAATACTTTTTTTTTTTCTAAATTTTGACCTTGTAAATACAAGTTAAATTCATTTTGCATTATACATTCCATATTTTCAATCCATTTCACATTCTACTCTATTATTTTTAAGGAAGTGGATTCGTCGTTGTTCCCATCCTCGTCTTCAGATTCATCTAAGGCCGTTGAGCTTTCCTTTCCGTTAGTGAGTTCAAGCCATGATCCAATTTTCAGGTTATCGAGCCAAAAGTTCGCTTTCGCTTAAAAGACACCCTCAAACTAACTGAGATAGTAAGGCATCTAACAATCGTCTTATAAAATAGTATTTTCTAAGGACCAAGTGTATGATGACTAATCGTTTAGACATCGATTTCGCATGAGTTGACAAATATTTGTACGAATAGTTGTAGATATAGAGCGAGAGTTTGAAGGTTCTCAACAATGGTATGACGAAAGATGTAAACGAGGTTTTATCATTTACAAAAGTGTACATCCGTAATTCGTTAACTTGTGTATGACACTAGCGACAAGTCACGTGATGAATATTTGAATACGTCGGATAAAACCTGAAGATATAGTCTTGATCATTTTTGTGAAGGTATTACTATTTATTTATTGAGTTGACTATTATCATTTATTTATTTACAGTACTATAATTAGTATTTTTGAATAGACTACTATTATTTATTTAAACAATTCACTATTACTAATTATTTATTGAAAATGTGTAATTCATCTTTATTATAAGAGAAACTTGAGGTGTTCAATTAACATGGAGATATATTCAACAAATATATGAGGTGCATGAAACCGTACTTGTTTTTTTGGATGATCATTAGTATCAATTGCACACATTAAGAGTGGAAAAATTGTTTAACTGCTTGGCACCCATGAGTCGACCATACACACATTATCATAATGCTTGAAGTCGTAGCATCACATGATCTTTGGATTTGCTATGTGTTATTTGATGTTATTTATCAATGGTGTATCTTTGCAGATCAGTTGTATGACCATAAGTGCATAAGACTGCTGCCTTTTTCTCTTCAACTCAAAGAATATCATTATACAATATACTTTGTTTTGGTACAGATTTATTAAAATCCATTTCATCATATATATAAAAACCAGAAACTTGAGAAAAAAAATACTGATGATTGGGATTCATACAAAACAAACGCAATTAACTAAAACATGTTAGAAGGCCTATTTCAACCATAAGTTCGACTAACAAAAACACATAACAGGAAATTAGTCTGTTACTTAAGAAGCTAATCAGATGTAACCTCAATGCCATCCATGACTTGTTCGATTATGTTTTTCGATTCTTTGAGCACGCTAATACTGCTTTGAAGCCGCTCCCTCTTTTTAGCCACAGAGGTGGTTCATCCAACATCACCTCATGTGTTTGGCGGAACATTAATCAGATGCTTAGTGTTAACTGTCCCATAACCTTCCACATTTGTAGTACAACTGACGTTGCTCATCGACTTCAAAACCTGATCGCGCTTGCCCATTAGCTTGTTGTAAGAATTAATGAACTCAGGATCACACGTGTAGTCAATAATCTTCTCCATCTCTATTATTTCCTCAACTCTTTCCACAAAGTTTACTTTTATCTTCTCAATCACATGTTGTGTTGCTTTCCTCATTAAAGGAAGCAGTTGTGGGTAATTCCCACAACGATCAATCCATACTCTAGCGCAAACGGTTTCAAGATAATCCCACACTTTGTCTACGAAGCTAACGGACAAATCAGATATGTTATTCACTTTTTTCTTAAGCAAGGTGAGAAAGACCGAGTGAGGGAGGAAATGAGGCAACCTAATCCCATTAGCTTCTTCTAAAACCTTCATTTCCTCAACCACAAAATCTTCACAAAACTTAACACTTGATTGTAGGTCTATTGATAACTTGTCTACCATTTCTACCAATCGCCTGTTGCCGTGCATTTGTTTATCATTCTCATAGTCTTCATGCTCGCCTCAGATCAAGACCCTTTGAAGAGTTTCTTTAAAGGACCCAACAAGTTGCATAAATGCAACCATTGCTTCAGAAATGCTTGCAAGACTCCGTGGTAATCTATTGAAGTCCAAAACCGAAGCATTGAGCCTCTCATTGATCTTCATGACTATATCCGGCAAACACTTTGATATGATCACCGATTGGATCTAAACAAGCCTTTGGGCCAAAATAGGAATACCCACCATAGATTTATCAATCTTGGATAGTCAAGCGTGATTTTCAAATAGCGCGCCTTCTTCATATCGCGCTTCTTCGTAAGTTTCATCGTTGATCCTGTTTCTAACACAAACATAACCAAGGCCAATGTTGACATCATTTGTGGTCACTTTTTCAAGCAAACCATCGGGGAATCGGTCGCATTTGGACACTACGGCTAGTGTCCTCTTCCCGGTGCTGTCCACACTTCGCGACATGCAAATAGATTCGCATGTAGTGAAATCCACAGAAGCAGAAAGAACATTCAATATAATGCTTTCTTCTGGTTCTAGGTACTCCATTATCATACCTTCAAACACGCACAAACAAATATAATATATAACTACATATATATATACATATACATATACATATATATACATATACATACATGTATATATATATATACATATACATATATACATATACATATATACATATACATATATACATATATACATATACATATACATATATATGTACATATACATATATATATATATACATATATATGTACATATACATATATATATATATATATATATATATATATATATATATATATATATATATATTATATATAATATATATATATATATATATATATATATATATATATATATATATATACATACATATATATATACATATACATATACATATACATATACATATACATATACATATACATATACATATACATATACATATACATATACATATACATATACATATATATATATATAAGAACGTGATCTTATGTATCAATCTTTTATACAACATCTTCTTTACTCAAATAAAAGATATATAAGAGTACACGTGACAACACCACATTTATTTTCATTATAATTTATTCGCTTCTCTCTCCTATTAAATAAACACATTAGTTATTAATAATATTATTTAATTCTATTTTAGAGTAAAATAATTTTTTAATAAATTAAGAAAAAATATTATTTTAATATTATTCAAAAGAAATATTTTTTTATAAAGTAAGAAATTTCTCTAAAACATCAAACTTTTCTAAAAATACAAAATGTTTTAAAATTGGTGTTTTAAACAAGAAAATATTTATAAGCAAAAAATAATCACAACTAGGAGTTATAATAAGGAATGTTTTAAAAATGCCATTTTCTTAAAACGTTTGTTTTGTAAAAAAAAAGTTAAAAACTTTTATTTGAAAAAACAAAAGATTAAAAAGTTGATATCATTCTTTTATTATTTATAGTTCTTACTTATACGTAATTTCAATCATATCTTATCTTAAAATATTATTTTATATTTAATAAAATTTAATTTTATTTAATAGTTTATTTATTAAACCCGTGTAATACAAGGGTTTACTAAAACTAGTTACTATATATATTGATCAACTTAACTAGAAACAACCTATTAGTTGACAATAATATTAATTTTAAGTAGAAAACTACGATAACCATATATAAACACTCATACCTGAAATTTGTTCGTAAATGTCTTTCGGTTGATCACCAACCGGAACCTGAGTGATCCCAGGCAAATCAACCATGGTAAGATCCGGCACACCTTTCTTCTTCACTACCAGAGTCATCGAAATATTCAATATACCCTTAGAGTTTCCGGTGACCTCCACCATAGCTTTACCAATGGCTTCGGATATCTTGCATTCATCACCGTTCTCAACCGACTTTTTTAGAAACTTCAGCTGAAACTCCGGCATGGGGTCTTGATGGTGTTGGAGCCTTATTACAAGGGGTACCCTGGTGTAGATGTCTTTTTATATCAATATTTTCAGTCAATTGCCTATTTTCAACAGCATCATTGATGGAGTTCCAACCAAGTCTTCATTTTATGTCAATGGAACAAAGTACAAACTGCGAGCACTAGTACTATTTTGTTGATGGTATATATCCTGAATATGTTACATTTTTCAACATGTCTACATGATCTCAAAAAGATGATGATAAACACAATTATAAAACAAAACCAGCGAGGGAGGATAGCGAGCGGCCATTCGGCGTCCAAAAAATAGCATATGGTCTGCAATCTGATGTAGGACATAGGTTCGCTTCTATTAATAATTAATAAAATAATAATCAAATTATTAATGAGAAATGCATAATTGCAATACCGCATACAAGCCAAATGTAAGGCATGGCACCTTATAGATCAAAGAAGTTATGATCTTGAATTAAATGATGATGATTGTTTGTGTAATATATATATATAAAAGACATACCTAAATACAATAGATTAGGGATGTTAAATTGTCTAAATTGAAGAGTGAATGTGGAAAAAGGATAGTGTGATGTTCTATATGGCTGTGAAGAACTAAAATGATGCATCTTCTATTCACATGCAAGTATTGAATCTAAAGCATGCTAGATAGATACATGTTAATTAGGGTGTATGGAGACTAGTTAACAAGAAACATTCAAATATATATAACACAAGATTGGTTTGTGTTTAGACAATTTGGAAATTGTTTTTCATTTGATCTAAGGAAATATTATAACGTGTGAGGATCCTAAGAAGACATCCATTATCTAGGCGTGTCCTAGATGGTGATTTAAAATCCTTCTAAATCTATGGTAGTTTGCAAACTACCTTACGACAAATCTAGTTTCAACACTAGTAAGTAGTGAAAACTTGCACCAAGGCATGTCTTGCTTTATAAGTGAACATTGATGAACTCCATGATATAAAGACATGGTCTTGTTCAAATGATGAGTATCAAGTTATTATCATGAGCATTGTTAATCAAACTTTATCAAAATGCAAGACATGTGAAGGGAGAAGCCATTTAAGAAACAACCCTTATGGGTATATTAACATAATGATTGAGATGATTTCTTAATTTTTGTAGAAAGGGAGAACCTTTCCTTGTCCCATTAGGAAGTTGGATGATGCATAAAGTGTGCATTGTGCACTAAAGTGTGGCATTAAAATGTGGGGCTTACATGCTTTACCATGTTGAAACTTGAATGATTTTATTTAATAACATTTAAATGTGAGGGTGACTTGCATCTGATATACTTGAATGTTTGACAATAAGGATTTGTGAAATTCGAAAACACATGACCAAGTAAAGTACATGAAGGTCATGAGAAGTTAAATTAGTGATTAGCTTTGGATTTCTGTTGGTTAGATTTAGTATCAAGTGACAGAAGGCACAATGAAGTATGTAAAATGCAATTGCATCTTTTAAGACATAATTTATAGCTACAGGCCTGAGGTTATTGTCTTTAAAGTTGACAATATGTAAGATTAACTTGAGAGTTAAGAACACACCATTAGAACTAATCTTAATTATAAGTTATCTATAGTGACTTAAAGAATTCAAAGATAATAGCTTGGATCTAACAACCCAAGAGTTGATAAGAGATTAAGGGGCTGTTTGAAATTCAAGTCTCTATCAGAAGGTTGTAACCGGGTAAGGGGTTGTTCCAAAACTGACCGGGTAAGGGGAAAAATATGCATGGGTCAGTGGTGTCGGACCGGCTCAGACGCGAAAGAGTGAGAATCAAACACGCTGACTGGCCAAAATGTCTGACCTGGTCAGTGAGCCAGACATTTTGACCAATTCAGAAGCAAATTAAACAGCCCCTAAGTTGGGGTGGAATGAGACTAAAGGTCATGGATAAAGATATATATGAAGGAACCCTAACTTGGTTGACTGAAGATCCTAAGATCTACGTTCAATAAGGCAACCGACTTACACATCTAAGGGTGGTCATTATGGGGCATAACTATCATGTAAGCTAATATATATGATTATATATATATATATATATATATATATATATATATATATATATATATATATATATATATATATATATATTCTAAGGAATACACTTAGAGGCTGATGCAACCAAAGAACAACCAAGAGCTCTCAGCATGCAAAAATGAAGTACAAGGAAGTTACTTCGAAAGATTTGATACAACTCAGTGAATTATGCTAAGTGTCAAATCTTCCGAAGCCAAAAGACCATATCTTCCGAAGCCAAAGATGATGTCTTCCGAAGCTTCATGGACAAAGTCTTCTGAAGCCAGAGATTGATTTCTTCCAAAGACAGAGAAGACATGCTTTCTCTGAATCACCTTTTGACAAAAGTTGAACCACTTTCCGCTGCTACTTCTGAAGACTCACCAACTTATATGAGTTGGTGAAAAGTCCATGCTTTTGTCAACTGTAGATTAAGGTTTTTTGTTTGTATCTTTCCAACTATGTATTTTTATCCTCTTTGTAATATATTAGGATGTGGGCTATGGCATATTATAGTCACAAGTCAAAAGGCAATCTACCTTTTGACTCTACATTGATCTTGTTGTCTAGATTAGAGTTTCCAGCTAGCCTTCAAAATATGGCCAGCTGTAAGATGTAGTATAGAGTGTCTCAAGTGCTTGTATCTTAGAATATGCTTTGTAACACTAATTAGAACTTGAGAGCAATATACATCATTCTTGAAAATCATATTTGAGTGTTCTTGTTCTTGTTCTTTTACTTGTGTTCTTTGTATCATCACTAACTGGTTCCCTATTTGATCTGCTAAGTGCTTCATATCTCTCCATCTTATGAAACTGTTGCATTGACCACCCTTCACCAGTCATGCAATTGGTATCAAAGCATTTTTGGCTCTTGATTGTAAGATCTCACCATCTTTGATCACTTCAGTTTCACAGAACAAATAACAACTCAAATGGCAGCTCTTGCTAAAGCTAATATGGAAACCGGTACTATGACAAAGTCTCCACTGGTCAATCATGATGACTTTGATACTTGGTTCCAATGTATGGAAGGGTTCATCAAGTCTCAAGACAGCAGGATATGGAGATCTGTTGTTGAAGGATCTTACATCACATGCACCTCTTCAGCCACTGCTGGAGGTGGGATGATACCAAAGGAAATGGCTGCCTACTCTGAAAAAGACTGGAAAAGAATAGATGTAGATCACAAGGCCATGACCACTCTTTAAACTTCTCTTCCCAACTCCATATACAGAGGCTTTAAGAACTGCAAGACTGCTAAGCAGCTCTGGGATGCACTGAAGCTGATGTATAAGGGGTCTGATGAAGCCAAGAAGAACAAGAAGGATATCATGAAGCAGCAGTTTGAAAACTTCCCCTACAAGATAGGTGAAACCATGACTCAACAATACTTCAGGTATGTTAAGATTGTGGATACTCCGACTAATGTTGGAGTAAAACTTGAGAATAGGAACATAGTGAGGAAGTTCATGTTTTCTCTTCCCAGACAATGGACTCACTACTGTATGGCCATTAAGAGAAATGAGAACCTCTCTACTCTTACTCTTATAGAGTTGTATAGTATTCTTAGTGGATACCAGATGGAGATGAACTTGCAAAATCCATCTAGCAGCTCTTCTAACAACCACCAGAGTTTAGCCCTTCATGTGGTTGAAAGGAATAGCATAGAACCACAGCATCATCTTATATTCTTCCCTAAAAACTCACAAGAAGGTCCTTTTATCACCTTCCCCAAGACACCAAGGGAGAGCTACATCCAAAGAAGCCCATTCCAAGAGACAAGTTTTGCACAAGCCTTTGTGTCTACTGATGAAAGTTATGGCAACTTTCTTTTTACTCTTAAAGATATGGACTGCATCCATCCAGATGATCTGGAGTACATGGAGATAGTCCAACAGATGGCTCTTCTCACTCACAGGACCAAGAAGTTCTACAAGAGGATAGGAAGAAAGTTTCCCAGCAATGTGGCCAGTGGAAAGTTTGGACTGGACAAAAGCAAAATGAAGTATTACAACTGTAAACAAATGGGCCACTTTGCTAGAGAGTGCAAGGCACCAAGGACTAATGGTGGCCAAGCACAAACAAGACCAAACTACACTGATGCAGCTCTAAGAACTGAGAAGCCAAGCCAGCCCAAACAACATGCTGCTATTGGTGTTGAAGAATAAGGCTTTGATTGGAGCTTTCAGGTAGAAGATGCTTCTCCAAACCAAGCACTGATGGTTGATCATAAAGAAGCAAAGGTATTGGAACACCTTTGTACTCCTGAATGCATTGCTAAAGTTAATATGTATAGGTCCTATAATTTGAAAGTGAGATCTGACCTTGAGTCCTTGAATATTTTAAAAGATAATTTTAAAAAAGCTGAAACTGACTATAATTTGGAAGTGAGATCTGACTTTGATACTTGGTGCCAACGTATGGAAGGGTTCATCAAGTCTCAAGACAGCATAATGTGGAGATTTGTTGTTGAATGACCTCACATCCCAAGCACCTCTTAAGCCACTGCTGGAGGTGGGATGATACCAAAGGAAATGGCTGACTACTCTAAAGAAGACCAGAAGAAAATAGATGTAGATCAGAAAGCCATGACCTCTCTTCAAACTACTCTTCCTAACTCCATATACAGAGGCTTCAAGAAGTGCAAAACTGCTAAGCAGCTCTGGGATGTACTGAAGCTCATGTATGAGGGGCCTGAGGACGCCAAGGAGAACAAGAAAGACATAATAAAGTAGCAGTTTGAAAACTTTACCTACAAGACAGGTGAAACCATGACTCAATAATACTTTAGGTATGTTGAGATTGTGGATACTCTAATGGAGTTTGGAGTAAAACTTGAGAATAGAGACATAGTGAGGAAGTTCATGTTCTCTCTTCCCAGACAATGGACTCACTACTGTGTGCCATCAAGAGAACTGAGATCCTTTCTACTCTTACTCTCATAGAGCTGTATGGTATCCTTAGTGGTTAACAGATGGAGATGAACTTGCAAAATCCATCAAGCAGCTCTTCCAATAATCAGCAGAGTTCAGCCCTTCACGTGGTTGAAAGGGACAGCATAGAACCACAGCATCATCTTATATGCCTCCCTGAAAACTCAATAAAATTTCATCACCTTCCCTGAGACACCAAGGGAAGGCTACATCCAAGGAAGCCCATTCCAAGAGACAAGCTCTACACAAGCCTTTTTATCTACTGATGAAAGTTGTGGCAACTTTCTCTTCACTCTTGAAGACCTAGACTGCATCCATCCAAATGATCTGGAAGTGAGATCTGACCTTGAGTCCTTGAATATTTTAAAATCTAATTTTAAAAGAGCTGGAAATGACTATAAACTTAAAATAGAAGATTTAGAGA
This sequence comes from Flaveria sonorensis, assembly GCA_025506505.1. NCBI lineage: Eukaryota > Viridiplantae > Streptophyta > Magnoliopsida > Asterales > Asteraceae > Flaveria > Flaveria sonorensis. Next base: position 49,163,624 of record CM046427.1, on the reverse strand, counting down.
AAACCATTTCAACTCTTAAGCATGAGCACACAAATTACAGGACTTAGATCAAGGATCTCATTACTAAATTAACTGAATGCCAAGCTGAGCTTGTGATCAGCAAAGCTAAGGCAGAAAAATATATTCTTGAAGAGGAAACCTTTAAGATCATAATATCTTCATCCATGCATGCAAAGATTTTTTATCAAAACAGACAATGATTGGGTTCAAGTGAGATAGCTCCTCCACACACATTATTATCTGTAAGATCTCCAAGGTGTGAAACTTGTCAGGATGAGTTGCCCTCCATAGTTCCCATTCAAGAAGAGGATGAAGATAAAAAGGATGTAGTGAAGGATGAACCTGAGGTGAGTGACAAGGGTTATCCTGAGAAGGGATATTATTCTCCTGGAGAGAATAATGAATTCAGGATGACCAAGTCCACAAGGAAGAACTTGATCAGGGCAGCCAAGAAAAAATCCAAGAAATCCTAAGAGATCAAGGCCATCTTTAGCTCCAAGCAAAAGCAAATCTTCATCTTTGCTAGATTTGAAGTGGTAAAGATTGAGGACACAACCATGGAGTCTAGTACCAAGAGTTCTAGTTCATGTCCAAGTCATCCTGATTCAAAGAAGAAGGCTAATAAAATATGCACCACTGCTGTACAGCTTGAACCATCTAGTTCCAAGAGCAAGCCTCATCCCAAGAAGCCTGCTACATCATTTGTGAAGATGAAGAAGGAAGTAAAGAGTGATCAGGCTCAGCCTCCCTCTCAAAAGAAGACTCTCAGAAGTATGCCAACTGAATGCATTATGTCTGGTAGTACTTCTCACATTGCCAAGGATTGCATCTACAATCCCAAAAGTACTATCCATATGAACAAGAAGAAAACTTTTGAGAAGAAGAAGAAGAAAATAGCTTCGGAACTCTAAAGTGAAGAAGAAGATAAGTAAAACTTACCTTCGGAAGAAATTTTGGTCTTGGAAGAAAGGAATGCTTCCGAAGTATTAAAGTCTGCTGCAGTGGATGCAAAAGCTTCCAAAAGTCTAGTCTCCAAAACATCTGAAGCCATCAAAAATTCCAAAGTGTTGAAGGCCAAGTCTAGTCTTCCAAATATGGTGTAGAATATGAAGGAAGGCCATGTGACTAAAAGTTCTTCATCAACAAAAGCAAATGATCCTCAGAACTTGCCTATAGGATCAATTACTGTAGCATTATCTTCTTTTCACTTTGACAAGCCCAAGACCAATGAGGCTTGGGTTTCCAAATGTAACTAACTATCTCTCTTTGTGCAGGAACAGCTAAAGACTAAAGGAAATGTATAGATAATTGACAGTGGCTGTTCTAGGCACATGACAGGCAATGGCTCTTTGCTTCAAAACTTGGAAAGAATTAATAGAGGGCCAGTTGCTTTTGAATGGTTACATTACTAGAAGGGGCAGGGTCACAAATGGTAAGCATAGCATTAAAAAGGTAAAGTTTGTTAAGGAGCTTGGGTATAATCTTCTGAGTGTATTCCAATTTTGTGATCAGAGACACAACATACTCTTTACTGAGCATGAGTGCATTGTTCTCAAGCCCAGGGTGGTTATTCCTCAAGAGCATATACTGTTAAGAGCCCCCAGGAAAAAGAACATGTACAAGATGGATTTGTAGGAAATATCCCCTTCAGGAGAAGTTTCTTGTTTTCTATCTAAGGCCAATAGTGATGAGTCTTTCTTTTGGCATAAAAGAATGTGCCATGTAAACTTTAAAAACATTAATAAATTAATTAAGAATGATTTGGTAACTAGAATGCCAAAGAAAGAGTTTACAAGTGATGATCATTGTGTTGCATGCCTGAAAGGGAAGCAACACAAGGTATCTCACAAGCCAAAGGAAATAAACTCCATCACTACACCCCTACACTTATTGCATATGGATCTCTTCGGCCCCACCAGTGTAGTGAGTTTAGGAAGGACCTCTTATTGCTTGGTGATCACAGATGACTTCACAAGATACACCTGGGTCTTCTTTCTTAGAACTAAGGATGAGACCCCTGAGATCTTAAAGAGTTTCATTCTAAAAATTGAGAATCAATGTGATCACAGAGTCAAGATCATAAGATGTGATCAAGGAACCAAATTTAAAAACCAAATCCTTGATGCATTTTATGATGAAAAGGGTATTACAAGATAATATAGTGCTCCCAGGACTCCTCAGCAAAATAGTGTTGTTGAGAGGAGAAACAAGACACTTATTAAAGCTGCAAGAACCATGTTGTTTGAATCTAAACTGCCTATCACCTTCTGGGCAGAGGTAGTCAACACTGTCTGCTATGTGCAAAACAGAGTTTTAATGGTAAAGGCTCAGGTAAGACTCCTTATGAACTGTGGCACAAAAGGAGACCTTGCATTAGTTTCCTCAGATCATTTGGATATCCTTGCACCATCTTGAATACCAAGGATCAAATAGCCAAATTTTCTAAGAAATCAGATGATGGACATTTCATTGGATACTCTTCCTAAGATAAGGCTTATAGAGTATACACTCTCAGAACCAAAGTAGTTGAGGAGTCAGCCAATGTGACCTTCAATGAGCATACACCCAGTGTGAAAGGTTCTGGTCCTGATTGGTTGTTTGATCTTGATTTAGTTACCAACTATTTTAACAAATCTTGTGAAGATGTTTCAAGATCTACACGTATCTTATCAACAGGAGATTCTGATCCAAGATTTAAGCTGAGAAAACCAAGTGTTCAAACTACTTCAGCTCTAGTGGTAACTAGCCCTGGAGTTGGAAATCCTGTCAGCACAACCATGACAAATTCTATAGCTGACACATCTGAGATGCCTATAAATTCCAGCATAGAGGCACAGAACTTAGATGAAGGCACTTTTGATGTAGGAGGAGATGGAGGTGGTGATAGTGATCAGGAGTTTCTTGATGCTGATAACCACTCCATAGAAGACAACATCAATTATATAACATACTCATTGGATCAAGTGTCACTTGATAAGTGTGTTGATGTGGTGGATGACTCTCAAGCACTAGATCTGAATTTCACAAATTTAGATCTATCTAAACAACTTGCTGTGATTCCTCAACTGAGAATTCACAAGTCCCATCCCACCACAAACATCATTGGAGATGTTGATACTGGGGTAAGAACAAGAGGACAAACCCATGACAAAAATGTTTGTCTTCACTCTTATTTCTTGTCCCAGATAGAGCCTAAGAAGACTAAAGAGGCTTTGAAAGATGGAAGTTGGGTTGAAGCAATGCAGGGGGAGCTGCTTCAATTCAAGAGACGGAAGGTTTTGAATCTATGTTCTATTCCTCAAGGGAAGACTACCATAGGTACCAAGTGGGTTTTTAGGAACAAGAAGGATGATAGAGTACTTGTCATCAAGAACAAGGCAAGACTAGTTGTTTAAGGATACACACAAGAAGAAGTGATTGACTACACAGATGTTTTTGCTCTTATGGCAAGACTTGAAGCTATTACGATATTCCTAGCTTTTGATGTATCCAAGGATTTCAAGGTCTACCAACTTGATGTCAAGTAAGCTTTTTTATATGGGGCGATTGATGATGAGGTGTATGTCAAACAACCACCTGGCTTTACAGACCCAGATCATCCTGATTATGTCTACATGCTTGATAAAGCTCTTTATGGGCTGCATCAAACTCCAAGGAAGTGGTATGAGACACTATCACAGTATCTTTGTAAGCACATATACAAGAGAGGTACTATTGATGGAACACTCTTCATTAGAGGAACGGGAAATGACTTGATGCTAGTTCAAGTTTATGTAGATGACATTATCTTTGGGTCACCTAATTCAAACCTCTGCAAAGACTTTGAGAAGCTGATGAAGAATAGATTTAAAATGAGTGCCATGGGGGAACTCAATTTCTTTCTAGGAATTCAAATGATGCAGGTTGACAATGGAATCTTCGTAAACCAATCAAAGTATGTGCAAGACATACTTACCAGGTTTCACATGACTGAGTGCAAGGTTGCTAAGACACCCATAGCCAGAAACCACTCTCTTGGACCAGATCTTGAGGGGGAATATGTTGATGAATATCTATACAGGGCTATGATTGGGTCTCTTATGTACCTCACAGCCAGCAGGCCTGATATCATGATTGCTACATGTATTTGTGCAAGATATCAACCCAACCCCAGGATGTCACACCTAGTTGCTATCAAGAGAATTCTTAGTTTCTCAAGGGTTCGGGCCTTTAGTATCCAAAGAATTCTGACTTCAATCTGTATGCATATATAAATAGTGACTACGGTGGCTGCAATATGACTACAAAGTCAACATCTAGGGGATGTCAATTTCTTGGTGGAAGGATAGTCTGATGGCAATGCGAGATACAATCCTGTGTATCTGCATCAACTGCTGAAGCTGAATACATCGCTGCTGCAAGCTGCTGTGCTTATGTGCTTTGGATTCACAATCAGATGCTAGACTATGGATTCAACTTCAAGGAGACTCCCATCCATATAGACAACAACAGTGCTATCTCTATCACAGAGAATCCAATTCAGCAATCAAAGACAAAGCACATCAATATCATGTATCATTTTGTTAGAGATAATTTTGAAAAGGGATTGATAAAACTAGTCAAAGTTAACACAAATGAACAATATGCGGATCTGTTCATAAAAGCTTTTGATGAGCAGAGATTTAAGGATCTTGTATTAGCTATTGGGATGATTAACTTTAAGTAGATTTTCTTTAAACTAAACTCATGATTATTTTTAATAATATGTGTGTCTTAAGTTGTCTATATCATCACCATATAAGCCCAGTTTACTTTGGAATAAACTTTTCAAAATGATATCCCTTAGAATTTTTGAGAATTTTGGATACATTTTCCTTCAGAAGATATCAAGTTGTCTTCGGAAGAAAATTATGTCTTCAAAACAAATAACTACTTCTGAGAAGTTAACCTTCAGAAGAAATTTTAATATATCTTCTGAAGCTTATAATTGTCACCAAGTACTTATATGTATTGAAGGACTATTTTCTTCCGAAAGCAATCAAGTCTCGGAAGACTTATTCTCTTATTGAATAAGATTTCAGATATTTGATATCTTCCGAAGCAAAATCTATCTACGAAGTAAAAATACTCTAAGTATTCTTCTTCCGAAGCAAACTTCTTAGAAACCTAAGGAATATCTTCCGAAGCCAAATTGGCTTTGGAAGTTTTTCTAAAACCTTCCAAAGACAAATTACTTTCGGAAGCTTTAGACTTCCAAGAAAACTAACTTTTTGGGCACTTTTTTAGAGGTAGGACCGACATCCGGATTTCAATTATCCGTTTCCATTAATTTTGTCTCAAATCCATAACATATATATATTTGTACAATGGTTCCCCCTCTTTCACTATTCTCCTTCATCTGAAAGATTCAAACCCAAGATTCACCCATAAACCGACCTTGTTCTTACCTTCCTTCATCATAAAGCTACTCAAAATGGCCAACCCTGATCCCCGAAACCAACTGGATTTTGCCATGCACTTACACAAACAACATAATCAAGTTGCTCTGTTGTCATTTGAAAAGATCCTGGTTTCTCAGATGTTTGCCGCTTTTTATCTCTAACCAACAACCTCACCGAACTCACAATCGACCCTCCATTATATAAAGATCAACTTTTGGAGTTCTGGAGGACTTGCCAAGAGGTCATCTTGGATGGTGGGAAGGCACTGTCTGCCACAATGCAGGGGAGGACAGTATTCATCACTCCAGCCACCATCAACACCCATCTAAGGCTGGATGATGAAGAGGGTGACTTGTCTTTTCCTAAGTTTGTTGTTAATGACTCATTCTGACAGATGAGCTATGAAGGGAACTACTCCATAAGAACCTTCAGGAAAGGGAAGGTCTCATACAAATAGAAGTAACTCTTTCATATGGTCATCCACTCCCTTTCAAACAAGCATGGTGGATGGGACCAAATTCCTGAAACCTTTCCTACATAGTTCATGGAATGGTTCAAGGGGTCAAGTTTAGGTATTTTCAGTTTGTATATATAAATCTGCTTGCAAACTTGGACTCCTTGGAATATTACATGTTCCCAAGATATGTTCAGTACATTCTTAATTATGAACTGAGCTCACAGTTAATGGGAACAGGTAATGTTCCTAAATTGGGACAGATGAAGCCCAGAATCTTCAAGACAATAAGAAAGCCAACTGTTGGCTTCTCAGGGGTAGAAACAGCCCTGGTCCCAAAAATGTTAGAGCTCATTGCTCAAGGTGACAACTTGGCAGCACCAGCCAATGTTAAACCCACACCTTCTACATCTGCAACCCCCACACAGCCATAAATCACCATCACCTACCAAAGAAAATCAAAACGAACCCCTACTCAGTCTACTCGGGTTGAGCAGGCCCCCAAATCACTAACCATACAGGATGAAGTGGACACTAGAGCTCCCACTTCTCCTGAGGAGCAAACCACTCCCATTCTTTCTATGATCAGTGTTGAGGTTCCTAATACTCAGCCTGATGAGCTCATAACCCCAGCCTTAAGCCTTCACTTAGAGTCTCAAAACTCTACTGATCAACCTTCAGGGGAAAGTTACCATCCCTAGCCGCTTGACCTCAACCAACCAGTTCCTAACCTTGAATTCTATGATGATGAAGATATAGAATTCAGTGAGTACCATGAATATCTCTTCTCCACCCATCCTCAAGGAGAGATGAGTACTCCTACATCACCTATATCTAGCCTACATCATCTACCCACAACTGAGGTGGACCTCCCTGAACCTGTTCAGGAGGCCCATATGGAAGAGGCTCTCAATTTTGCAAGTGATTACATCATTCAAACCTCAAACATGGCAACCCAGCCCATTGACACTTCTTTTGAAGCTATTAGTGTGCAGGGGAAAACCAGCAGCTAAGAAATTGAAGCTGGTGATGAGGAAGAAGGCCTAGGTCCTATTCTCTCATCCCTCCGTGATTCTTCTAATAAACATGAGGGGAGTATGCAACTAAAGGTGCACAAACTGACTCAACTCTGCACCTATTTAGTTTCCAAGGTTAGTCACCTAGAATCTCAGGTGACTACCTTACAAAGAAGGGTCAATGACCAGCAACTTGAGATCGCTAATCTCAAGGGAAAGTTAGCTGAAAGACCCATCCAGAGGACTCAACTAGGCCCACAAGAACCTATGGATGTGGTGGACCTAACTTCTAGCTCCCCTATACAAGAGGGTGATGCTACCAAAAAGGGGGAGAAAGTCTTACTTACAATCACAGAATCTGGGAGTTCCCTTCAGAGTATGGACATAGAGGACTCACCACCCTCACTTGAAGTTGTCCATACTCAACAACCTCTTCAAGTTCATATTGATGTGGGCTCTCTCATTCAAAATTTGTTTGAGGAGGGTATACCAAGGGCAATGCCTACTTCATCTCACCCAGCTGATAATCCAATTATGGGATGGAGATATGATGATCAAAGAAGAGCTTTGGTAATCTCTAGGTCTTAGGGTCAACAAGAGATCTTCAACTTCTTTAACCTGAGATACTATGAGAGCACCTATCTAGTTAACCTCCCACTTGCCAACCTAAGTCAAAACAGGCAAGTTGCAAGGTTTGCTGATAGGATTCAACAAAGGGTGCTTGAATAGTTTAAGCTAAAAACAAGATTATATAAACAGAGGCTAGCAGGCAAGACTATTGGTTAATCGGATGTTATGGTGGACCCTAAGATTATCTTTGAAGGGAAAACCTTGGTTGAAGGCCCAGCAGTTGAGCCTGTGAACCTTAAGACAGGAGCTGCTTCAGCACCCTCAGCACCCATTACCCTCAGTGAGGTGCCAGCTGGTGAAGGTGTCTCACAACCTCTTTCTAGACAGAGCTTAAGTAAAGAACCAGGCAATAAAGGCCAAAGCTCTATCCAACCTGAGTCACACAGGCCTGTAAGTGACAAGGGTAAAAGGACGATGACTCCTGAGGAGATTGAGAAGAAAAAGAGAGAGAGGAAGAGGAAGGCAAGGGGAGAGAGTTCAACCAGGACCCCTGGCTTCATGGAAGATACAATCAGGGCTGCCCCTAGGCCAAACACTCAAGATGATGAGTTAAGGGCATCCAAATTATACTATTTGGGGTCTAGAAACTACAGCATTAATGAACTTATCTCTCTCCCTTTGGAGCAATTAAGCGAACTGGCTGACATGGAAGTGTCAAAGGAGAGGAAAGAAGCTGAGGATGTAGAATTACACCTCAAGATCAAAAAAGAAAGAAGGAGAAAAAGACTCTACAAAGCTCCTACCCTCCCTAGTTCAGGAAAGCCCTGAGACAGAGGTTGTGGCTGTTGAACAACAAACTCAGGAAGGTAGGGAACAAGATAGACAAAACATGATCACCTACCTGAGTGCCACAGGCCTCCATCAGGCAGCAGACCTTCTTCCCTTGCCATACGATTACATTGAATTTGAATACCTCAAGCAGCTTGAGTAACAAGTGCAAAAAGAGCAAAAAGCTACAAAGAGGAAGATGTAGGAAGAAGTTGTAAATTCAAGAGCCACCATCAGAGCAAACTTAAAGAAATCTACTGACAGATAGAAGATAGTGAGCTTCTTGAAGCTGTATGGATTCTCCGGAAGGAGACTTGGTCCAATGTCTCTATCTACCATGGATGAGCACATTAGAGTGATAAAGTATAAGATCAAGAGAGGTGAGCTGATTGACTTGCATTCTCCACCAAGTCAGGCTACACCTGAAGCTGAGGTCATGGTTGAACCATAAGAGACAACACAACCTGGACCTAGTGCTGCATCACAGCCAGCTTCATCTTCTGATCCACAGTAGGGTCCTTATCCTTCTCCTTCTGAACCTGTGAAAGACAATGACCCAACTGAGGAAGACAAACAAGAGCAATCTGGTACTGCAGGCCAGTCTCTTTAGTTAAAATACAGGAAGAGGAAAAAGATGGCCATTAGAAGGTATAAGAAGAAGAAGTCCAAGGCATCCACCTCTACACCTCAGGATGGGTCAGAACATCCTGAGGAAGATAAAAAAGAGGCTGCTCATCCAACTCCTATTCAAATAGAGCCTCTTGCTGCTGAGAGACCCATTGTGTCTTGGATGTATGCAACCAATCCAGACAGATGGTATGTCACTAGAGATCAAGGAGGTCAAGGCCTGTATTTCTGGCAAAACATACTTGACCTCCCTCTACATGATCTCTATAACATAAGGAGATACTTTAAGAGTATGAGGAATCCTGACCAGCTGATGATCAAATGAATGGTTTTGATTTTGATGTGGACTGTCAACAGATAAAGATCAAGAATCAAAGATCTATTTAGTTTTGGTAGCATCAGCCTAGGGGGAGTTTGTAAGGAATACACTTAAAGGCTGATGCGACCAAAGAACAACCAAGAGCTCTCAGCAAGCAAAAATGAAGTACAAGGAAGTTACTTTGGAAGATTTGATAAAACTCAGTGAATTATGCTATGTGTCAAATATTCTAAAGCCAAAAGACCATATCTTCCGAAGCCAAAGATGAAGTCTTCCAAAGCTTCAAGGACAAAGTCTTTCGAAGCCAGATACTGATTTCTTCCGAAGACAAAGAAGACATGCTTTCTCTAAATCACCTTTTGACAAAAACTGAACCACTTTCCTCTGCCACTTCTGAAGACTCACCAACTTATATGAGTTGGTGAAAAGTCCATGCTTTTGTCAACTGTAGATTAAGGTCTTTTATCTGTAACTTTCCAACTATGTACTTTTATCCTTTTGTAATATGTTAGGATGTGAGCTATGGAATGTCATAGTCACAAGTGAAAAGGCAATCTACCTTTTGACTCTACATTGATCGTGTTGTCTAGATTAGTGTGTCTAGCTGTCCTTCAAAGTATGACCGGTTGTAGGATGTAGTATAAAGTGTCTCAAGTGCTTGTATCTTAGAATATGCTTTGTAACACTTGTAATAACTTTAGAGCAATATACATCATTCTTGAAAACCATATTTGAGTGTTCTTGTTCTTGTTCTTTTACTTGTGTTCTTTGTATCATCACTAATTGGTTCCTTATTTGATCTGCTAAGTGTTTCATATCTCTCCACCTTGTGAAACTGTTGCATTGACCACCCTTCACCGTTCCTGTAATATATCCCCTAAGCTATGAATAGATTTTAAATACTTCCTAGTCCATTCCTTAACTACTAGTGACATTTGTGTGAGGATAAACATGATATGTGGTTAATGATTTGTGTAAATCATGGAAACCTTAATTTTTATAATGATTTGAGATAAATCAACTATGTGAAAGAGAAGTAGGGTCGCTTAGAATGGACTTATGGGTTACACATTTCTAAAGCTTTTACCAAACCATGGTAGGGTTCAATGACCATTATTGGATACGGTAATGACCCGGATTGGGAGAATCTTGTGTAAACATATATTTTCGTCTCTGTTTACAACCATCAGTTCAAGGACATCAAGTCTACTAACGGTACGGAGTCTAAGTGTATTTTACAAGGGAAGATCCAAGGTGAATAACAACATATCCTATACAAGATTCAACTGTTGAGGTTTTATTGAGATTTGGTGTTTTGATCGATCTCCATTCATATGGGGGATTGTTGGAAATTTAGTAAAAGAGTGGGTTTTTACTACTTTTGGACACTAATAAATAATAGTATTTGTTTCTAATATGATTATCATATATTAAGCTTGTGAGAGGATCACAACATATCAAACAGGGTCCAAATGCAGCTAAGATGAACGAGACATCAATACTCTAAGGTGTGTGGTTGAAGGAAATAGATAAGTAGTCACTGTGGATCCTCTACTACGATGCCATAGAGGTTGTGGTACGCTTCAAATTGCAAATGACTGGCACATGATTCCGTTATACATAAGCAAATAGATTTTTCAAATTCTAGAATATTATTTCACAATTAAATAGAATTTAATTTGTGTATTAATATGAAAATTAAATTACCAAATTTAATAGAGTTAATTTGTGTATTTAGAGACTGATTCTTTATATCATGGTTTTAGGTATAAGTATGAGACATATGGGTCTTGTTTAAACGTTGTTTTGGAAAACTCACATGTGTTTGAGAAACCACACACACTCTGGAGAATATCCAGCATTGGTTGTTTTATCTTGAAAGATAGACGAGAGTACATTTCCGGTAGTACAAACATACTATTTTAGTTGTTGTACCTTGGGACATAGACAGGTTCGTCTATAAAGAGGCGCGAAATCTATTTTAAGGGATCTTTGTTGAACAGAAAACCTCAACCACCACTCTAACTTTTAGTTCGTTGATTGTGCAGTCCTAGGTGAAGCTATGAAAAAACTCTACAGTTTGAAGGTTAAAGTGAAAAGGTTCTCTCTGAAGATTATGGTTTAAAATGGTTTCAATTCATGTAAAATTTGTTGTTACTTATATTCGATTTGTATGTCGTATTGCAATTTTGTATTTCCCACCAATGATGTTACTATTATTTTATTAATTATTAATTAAAGTAAACCCATGTCCTAGCAATCGAGGTAACAATGAAAACGAAGTCGTCTTAAACAAGAACGTGTAGTACGAAGAATGAGATATTCTTTAGAGTGTTTGTGTGTGGTTTCTCAAACACGTATGGGTTCTCCCAAAAATCTTCCAAAATAAGATCTACATGTCTCGTATTTGTACCCAAAACTAAAAGTGTAATGGGTCAAGTCACTTAATACATAAATTATCTCTATTTAATTTGTGCATTAAGTTTCATATATATAAACAAATTTAATTTCTATTTAATTGTAAATTAATATTTCAGAATTTAAATAGTCTGTTCACTTCTGAACAATGGAATCACGTGCCCGTCATTTGCAACTTGACGTGTGACGCAACCTTTAGTGGCATTATAGTAGATAATTCATAGTGACTCGTTCTCTATTTTCTTCAACCACACACCTTAAAGCATCGAGATTTCATTAATCTTAGCTCTGTTTTGGACACCGTTTGATTTGTTGTGATCCTCTCACAAACATACTAAATAATAATTATATTAGTAACAAATACTAATATTTATCAGTGTCCAAAAGTTAATGAAAAACCCCACTTTTTTACTAAATTTCCAACATCTGACACATGTTTAGGATAGAAAAAAATCAAATAGCAATGTATGATTGTATAATTTACATTGTATGATTTTTCTGGACAAATAACGTATGATTAGCCAAAAAATGAAGATAACCTCCCGTCTGAAGAGATTAGCAAGGAAGCGAGACAAGCATATCGTGCGATGATTCACAATAGAGAAATATATAACAACCTTAAAGCGGATTTAGTTGAATATAGTTGAAGGAACCGTGATGCATGGTTGAAGTATTGCAATTTTTCCACTTTGTAATGTTTAAGAGTTTAGTATTTTATTTAAGTTTTATAAATAAATACCTGTATTTTATATATGTTTTTTTATAAATGTAAGTGCTCAAAAATAATTGTATGTTCAAAATATATAAACAATTCATGATAATAATTAACTAATAAATACAAAACCGGTTACACTCACAAAACCATAACACATGTTTAATGAGTGTGAATATGACCACAATCACTTTTCATGTGACGCATATGTGACTTTAATTTCGTCATGTAAGAGTTATACTTAGAGGCTGATGCCACCAAAGAGCTTTCAGCATGCATACTGAAGTACATAAAAAGTTACTTCGGAAGATTTGATATAACTCAAGCAATTTCACTAAGTATTAAATCTTCCGAAGCCAAAAACCATTCCTTCTGAAGCCGAACATGAAGTCTTCCGAAGTTTCAAGACAAAGTCTTCCGAATCCAAGAGACTGATTTTTTCCGAAAACAGAGAAGACATGCTTTCTCTGACTCACTTTTCACAAAAGCTGATCCATTTTTCGCTGCCATCTCTGAAGACTCACAAACTTATACAAATTGGTAAAATGTCCATACTTTTATCAACTGTAGATTATGGTTTTAGAGTCTGAAAGTATAAAACATATCACAAGAAATCATTTATAGTTATAGTCAATCTTTTCTTCTCCATGTTACCGATTATTGTAAAATGTTGATGCTGTTTATTTAGCATGAAAATATATACTTATTAATTTATTAGCAAATATAGATATATATTCCATTAAATTTAGTATGTTTGTAGGTGTTATAATGTATTTTTATAAGAACTTAATGGAGTAGTTGGAGGCGAATAAGAATGCTTTTAAGTGGAAGAGTGATTGAAAAAAACTAGTCATATTTGTGTGTGTTGGAGCACTAAGTAATTTTTTTTTTCTTAACGCCTTTGTCTTATACTCTTATTATTAGTGAAACTTTTTCCAATTGTCATATCAGTTTTATTTATATTTAGTAAAGTATAGTAATCATTCCTATATTTAAATTTATAAATTTAGTCAATAAACTGAGTTATGTTTGTTATCTTTACTTTTAATTTTTTACGGTATATTTGATCTATAGTCTATATTAATTGAATAAAATACTTTCATTCTTTCGAGCATCTCTACGTTCCTTGTTATTTTAACTTAACTAGAATTTTTCCCAGCGCGTTGCGCGGGAACTTTCGTCATATTCCAAATATCAAAACGCAAATGCCAAACACGTTGCAATGACTATCGTTACAACAACTGTCATTGCAACGTAAACTCTCAGCATCTAGAAAGGTCAAAAACAGGCAAATCCGACTTTTACTCAGCCTTAAAACACTAACGCGTAATCCGTCGCAAAAGTGACATAAACATAAAAAACAAATAAAAGAAAACCAAAACCACAAATAAAAAAATAAGAAGTTATGCAACTAAACCCAATTCAATTATACTAATGTTTACAAAATCATATTCTTGAGCTGAAAATAAAAATAAAAAACGAACACAAAAAAATGAAAAAAAAGAAGAGGTAAAAAATCATCACTTACAAGATCAAACTCTTGTCCATTAAGTTACAATACCTCCAACTTACCACCAGAACAAATGGTAGTCATTGGCTTAACTCATCGAAGACAATAGGAAATAACTAATCTTTCCGGTTTGACATTTCATTAACCATGTAAATAAACCAAACGTTCGTTCGTTTAACTTTTAACAAACATGAACACGAACACATTATCAAACATGATTTTTTGTTCATGTTCGTTTAATAAAAAAATAAAAATATTCGTGTTCGTTCATGTTTGTTCTTTAAGAAACTAGATGAACACTTCACGAACATAAGTAAACACAAATGAACAATAATAAACGTACATAAATGAACAATAATAAACAAACATAACTGAACATAAAAAAACCCTTAAATGATCATTTTGGAATTTTAGATATAATAATGGAAATCGAAATCTCATTAAACTTACAGATTTCTAGTATAACATAATATGCTTATGTTTCAAATATTAACACATGACACTCTTTTATTAATATATTAATATATACATAAATAAACAAACATAAACGAATGTAAATGAATGAACATATATGAACAAACTTAAACAAACGTTCATGAACATAAACGAATGAATAAAACATATGTTCATGTTTGTTCGTTTAATTAAACGAACACAAATTTATTGTTAATATTTGTTCATTTTCAAAATAAACAAACATAAACAAACTTTCCATTAAACAGTTCATGATTAGTTCATAAACGTTCGATTTATTTACAGGCTTACATTTTATTAATACAAACCAATGTTCAGCTGACACGCAGCTAGCACTATTCCCCCATAAAGTATAGTAATTGCAAAAATCGTCTGTATGATTGACCTAAAGTTGTAAGAAGTCATTATTACAATTCGTTCATTACGAAAATGATTCCTTTAAGTATGTTATATATATATATATATATATATATATATATATATATATATATATATATATATATATATATATATATATATATATATATATATGATACATATATTTGAGCAAAATATACATTATGCTAAAACTTTAAAATGTTAGATACAATCTTATAAACATAAGATACAAGTGTAATATGCATGTATTCTTAAATTGCCCCAAATTAATATAACGAATCCATTAAATATTATCATACTAGATTTATTATTTGAATATTAATATATTTATAATTAACAATTAAATGTTTAGGCGGTGAACTAGAGGTTTAGGAGTATCAATTTTTTGTCTATTACAGATTGCGTGCTGTTGATGTTCTTTATGCTGTTATATTTTTGTTTCTTCCCTTTTTTATACTCTCTTTTGTTAGCTCCTTGTTAATGCCGTTGTTTTTTTAATGTCTTTGTTATGCAAAAGTTTTTTTATTAACATTAAATAGACTAAATAATTTTATTATTTAATAACATAATTATATAACCTAAAGTCTTTATTGCTGCTGCTACTACTAATACTGCTATTATTAACATCTTCATCATCGATTAGTTTTTAATTAACAAAATAGCACACACCACCACTTTCTATTTCTTGATATTTATCATCATGCAGCTTAAATCGAATAGTTATGTCGAAATCCTAAATATCTATGTAAGATCAATATTATATTATATGAAAATTTAACAAAGTAACACAGTTTGTTTATATACTTGGAAAAGATGTAATTTTTGAAAAAAATCATTATAATAGAATAATTAAGTTAACGATAAAAGGATAACTTATAAAGTAATCAGATTTTAGTATGATGAATAATGAAAAATGCTATGCTTATTGTTTATTTATATCTTAGTTGTAATATTAACGATGTTTTCAGACCACTTATATTAAAATTTGATAAAGTTTAGAACATAACTAACATAATAGGTTTATATGACTACTTGAACAAGATGTAATATTTTTAAACATTTAATTATATATAGTACAATAATTAACTCAACGATAAAATGATAAATCATAAAGCAATCAGCTTTAATACAATGAATAATGAAAGATATTATGCTTAATTATATATTTATATTTTAGGTTTTATATAAACGATGCGTGTGATCAGTTTCTTGGAAATCAAGTCAACAATACATAAACCATAATTCTTTTCAAATTTGGTGTATTGATATGTAAAATTTTAAATTTGGTATACATCACTACATATAGGAGTGTAAATCATATAAGATTGACGAAAAAAACACAATACTAACAAGTGCACGTCCCATATTTGTATTCAAGCATATATTATTTAGAAAATGTTAAACAATTTGGTGGTGGGTGTCGGGTATCTCATAGTTAAACCGTCTATTGGTGGGTTAATAATGATATCAATTTAAACAATATATATGTATTAAAATAGATTTTAAAATAGTTTGATGGCTTTTTTGGTTGTTCGTGTGCTGCATGTTCGCCAGCGTGGTACAAGTTTGAGACATTGTCTCACCCTCCATCCTTTGAGGTCGATTCATCGGGTCTTCAAATTACTTATTGGTAAAAATATCATTAGAAAACAAGTCTGGTTAAATAATGCGTTAAAAACTTGTGTTTTGTAAGAATATTAATTTTGTAAGTTTAGAAAGAGTACGTAAATTCTAATTATTTAATAAAACTTTATTACATGTTCTTTGACCAAAGTTATGATATTTTATAAATTTAAACGAACTGTTTGGGATAAATATGTAAACACTGATGTAGACGAAATGAAATATAAGAAATAAAATATTGAAAGTTCATATTTTAATTTGAATAATAATCTTAGCCTTTAGGGGTTTGTTTGGTAGCCTCTTATCGGAACCATTAAGAGGCTACTTCTAAACCGGTTAGCATTCAGTGTGTTTGATTCGTAAAAAAGAGCCATTAAGTGATTAAAACATTTTGAATTAAACATATGCTACCTTTACGCCTTGACCTACATTACGTTCAGCCTTACCCCCCCCCCCCCCAAATCCCACCCGATTGATATGCTCAAACCCTTGATCGTTTGCCGGAGCTGCCATTTTAATGACCCTTTTATGTCGCCATCCCCATTTTGGCCACACTCTCCATCTACGACCACCACCGTAATTCGGGTTATTGCTTAGCTAATATTTATGACAACATGTGTTAACTAAGGAAGAAAGTTACAATCATACTCACACACAACTCAAAAATGTTATTGAGCACGTATACGATGTTTTGAAGGCAAGATTTGCAATCATAAAGCAAATAGCTCTCTTCTCTTTTATAATACAATGAGACATACTGATTGTTTGTTTCAGCATGTATAATTTTATAAGAAAAATGCAATATTCATGATATTATTTATGAACTCTGACAAGAACGCTATGTTTATAGAAATACAAGGTGGACAAAGTGACGACCAGTTCGTTCATGATATAGAATGGGGCTCACAAGACATTGAGTATATGACTATTTTTCATGACGACATAGCTACTCAACAAATTTCAATGATTAAAATCAAAATTGTATGCAAAGAATTAATTTCTATTTGAATTTTAATATGATTCTATGGACTTTAAAGGTTTAAATGTGTACTTTGGATTTTTTTATAATAATTCGTATTTTCCTTTTTATATAATTATCATTATTTAGTATAGTCATTTAGAGTTATAACCAAATAGATACATTTCCTTCAGCATAATATAGTTCAGATTGGTAAAACAGTCATTTTGCATCGTTATGTAGAGGTCCAAGCAAACAATACTTACTGGCTCAATACTTACGAACTTAGAGTCTTTTACCCGGTCAGATCTTTTACTGGTTTAGCATTTACTAGATTAAAAGTTGTCAAATAGTCTCTTAATTTATATAAGTTTTACTTGTAAGATATGGATCGTTTTATAAAGATATTTTGTCAGTACTCTCTTATTAATCATCAAAGACAAATAAGACAAGATGTTGTGACAAGTTAAATTAAAAGGTACATAAAATACGAATGACGGTGTTAGTAAATTTTGCACACTCTTGTTCAAAATATACAATCGAATTGAATATGTATCATAAAGAAAATCAGTTTATATAAAGTCAATTCAAAAATTGAAAATATATAGAAAGAATTGGAGAAGATACCTTCATGGGGTTGTTGACACAACAAAGCATAGGCTCGTTATTGTCACACCCTCAAATTCCACCTGCAAAATTCTTGCGTGAGACGCGTGACAAACCATGATCTCAGTCATCGGTCAAGTCGAACGACCATTATATAAATCTAAATAAAAAGTTTACTCATTCAATCATGAGGTAATATTGTTTTTACAGATAAGTTTTGAAAGCGTAAGTAATAGTAAAGGAAACAAATTATAAGCAATATGCAAAACAAAGCACCCAAATAAAGTAAGGAAACCAATTACTAACGGTTCGCAATGTAAGGGCTTTTCATGATATGTTTACGCTAAAGAAAATAGGTGATATAATATTATTATTAAGTCAAAAAATGTTTGCTTTACATGGTTTTTCCTTGAAAAGGAATGTATGTAACAGAGGGGTCATGAAGACTCATCTTAAATTTGCATGTTAAACAGAAAATGTTAAAATCGGGGTCACTAAATGTTACCTATCACACATAGGGCTGTGAGTGTGTGTGTTCGTGATGATGCATATAAACCTGTTGTATCCAAATAACTCCAATTGTTAGGCGTTTGAAAATAATTAACATAATTGGCCGGTTTGACCAAAGTTGATTTTTGTTGACCAATTTGACCCGACGACCCGTTGATGACTCATTTTAATAAAATCATGTTTATCATGTTCATATAGTTCATTACGGTTTACATACAGTTTCAAGTTAGATTTCTATTTTAGGAAAGTTTTTTTTAAGAAAGTAGGGTTCTCATAAGTATGTGTAATCAAGCACTTTGAACATCTAACATATAGCAATACATGCATCATAGTTCAACCATATCTAATCAAGTTTCCTAACATGGCAACTTAAGAACATCTTATACCTCATTATGAATAAAGTTTCCATTTTTAGTATATGATCACAAGGTATACATTCCATAATTAAAGTTTCCTAACATGTTAATCAATCATCATAATATATAATGAAATACCAATCTAAATTCCTAAAACCAAAACATCAAATCACATCCACATGATTTTTGCAATGTCCCTAACATCAATATAACACACCAATCATTACAATAATCAATGTTTTATAACGAATTCCCAAATTAAAGTTACTATAATAAGTAAGTCTACGTTTCTTTTACCAAAACTAGGGTTTCCAACAAAATCAATCCATACAATCATCATTTTTCATCATATAAACACATAATCAATGTTCATTTCAACATAATTGCTTGATTAGACACAAGCTTGGTTGAACTAGGGTTTCGTGACCAAAGCTAGATCAAAGTAGATGAAACTATTATAAACTTACTTGAAAACTTGGTATACTCAATTACTAGTGCTCTCTTGATGCAAGAAAAGTCGAATTCCACAAACAATTTCAAAAAACAAGATCAAATGAGGGGTGTGTATGGTGTGGGGGCTTTGAGAATCGTAAATGGGATGGGGGTTTGGGACTTGCGGTTGTAAATAAGGGTTATAGGGGATTGGGGTTTGTTTTATTTCTTTTTTTTTTTTCATAATATGTAACTCTCTAATTTTTGAAAAATAAGTTCAGGTGATCCGCGGGCAGGTTGTTACAAAACCAAATTGCTAGGCACTTCAAGTTATTTTATTTAAACCCAAATTAATAAAATGAAGTCCAATTTATTGATTTATAGTAATTTATATATATATATAGGGGAGGATCAATTGAGAACTCATTTTTTTTTGTAAGAACTCCAGGAACCAATGTGAGCCACTAGTTTTCAATGACAAATTGGTAGATAATAAAAACTTAATAAAAAAATTATAAAATGAAAAATAACATAAAAATAAAAAAATAAATACACAAAAATGTTTATCTCGTTTCCCTCTTTCATAAAAAAATTTATAAAAAATAAAAAAAAAACTCGTTGTGTTTTACGAAATTTGTTTTACACATGTGTAAAACAGGATCTACACATGTGTAAAACCGGATTTTTTTAAAAAAAGTATACCAATATGATAGACGTTGGAAATATAAAAAAATACTTATTTTATGGTCAAATTATTTTAAAAATAATAATGTCGTGAAAAAAAGTTATATATGTTTTAAAAGAAAGGTGAAATGGCATGTAACTTGCATATGATAAGAAATATGTGGCTTATATTGGTTAATAAAGTTCTCACCAAAATAGTGATTCTCAAAATAACCCACTATAACACCAAATAAACCGTAAATGTTTAGAACTTTACAATTCTCATAACAAAACCAACCAAATAAGCATGAAATCACATAACACTTAATTCATATAAATTATATTAATTATGTTTGTCTGAAATATCATTTTTGATAAATCACGAATGTTTGGGTACAAGTCTCGTGTATGATCCAATAATTCTCTGTATTATCGTTACATGAATGCTTGTGCAATAACTGAAACACTTAATTAAACTTAATTAAATACATGCATGAATGATCAGATAGTGATGTTTCGGTTAATCGGAAAATAAGGTGTCACAGTTATTCATTAAAGATCTAACATTCATTTATTAATTCATATTACCAATTCTAGTTTTCACAAATCAAAGCTCGAGCTATCTTACATTGTAGCAAGAGGATAAGCCGCCAAGGCTACAACAAAGGTTACAAGTGAAGAATCCAAAATGCATCTCGCACTTATCATCCTCTGATTTTCCATGCCAAGCTATGAATCTCATGTTTGAACCTAATTTTGACATATTCGTGATTAGCCATCATAGCTTATTTTACCATAGGAGCAAAAGAATTTATTATCATGATTATAACAGAGGGTGCAAGTAGAGAAACAAGATGCATCTCGCCTTTACCGTCCTTCAATACCGCCACACCAAATTACAGAGAATCTCAAATCTTGACCGTATATTGAATTGCACTACATTAAGTCATCACTGACTATTTGGTTCTTGAAGATGGTATATGCATTAATATATATACTTATAAAAAGCAATGTTAGCACGATAGAGTAACTATCAATTCTAAACACTCTCTTAATTGGAAAAAAATCATAATGTGACATCTACACTAAATGAAAGTAGTACTATGAAAGAAGGTGAATGTATAGTCGTATAGAATACAAATCCACCTCTCAAAGGCATTCTCATCCTCTTTTTGTAGCATATCAAGGTGTGATTTTCAAATATAAACAAATATACATATAGTTAGTAATAACATCATATCCTTTCATCTCTAACATGT
Source organism: Flaveria sonorensis (assembly GCA_025506505.1). Taxonomy (NCBI): domain Eukaryota; kingdom Viridiplantae; phylum Streptophyta; class Magnoliopsida; order Asterales; family Asteraceae; genus Flaveria; species Flaveria sonorensis. The sequence goes on along the minus strand of CM046427.1, from coordinate 49,142,491 downwards.
AACACTCAAGATATGGTCATGTGTGCGCATTGGGAAAAAGAAAGTAAGTTAAAAAGAGAAGTTTATTACATACTTCATTGTGAATTGTAAAATGCTCTGGACTTAGAGCTAGTTATCAAGTTATTTTCTCCCCATTCCTTCAAGAATTTGCATTTCGTGGCAAAATACAAGTAAGTCACATGAATTTTATAATCAAGAACAATTGAAAGATTGAAGTGTGATGGAGTTACTTTACTAATACCTAGAAACCAAGGAGATATTTACTGTTAAATAAGATAACTTTTTTTTTCTTTTTACATATACATATACATACATACATATACACACACACAACACACACACACACACACACACACACACACACACACACACACATATATATATATATATATATATATATATATATATATATATATATATATATATATATATATATATATATGGAATAGATCATTTGTAAACTATTTAAAATTATGAATATTCTAAAACTCAATTTTTAGTCATCCATTGGTGTAGATCTATGGTTCTTACTATCTGTTAATAAAATATTGGATTGTTTAAAACTAATGCTTAAGAATTAGTGAGAGGTAAAAAAGTAATTTTGAGTTTCTCTCTCCTAGACAACTTCTTCCATCCTTCTTGTACCATAAAATTTTTTCTATACGAGCTTATTTTTCTATAAAAATTATAGCATAAAAACAAGCTTTTTTATTATTAATTAGAGTATAGTCTTATTAAACAAAAATAAAATATCAGTTTTAGTTATTAAAACTATTTTTTAGTATAGTCTTATTAAACAAAAATAAAATATCATTTTTAGTTATTAAAGCTATTTTTTTACACATATGTAAATTTATTATATTGTTTTGTACACATACCTAAACCAAACCTTTTGAAACCAACTTTTCCATTTTCTTTTAAATTCAAACTACTTTCAATCACTATATACATTCAGATTCAATTGATTTACATGAAGTTAAATTTAACTGATCGCAGAAATCAAAGACAAAATTGACAAGTTATGTTCGATCATTATTTCATGGTTACAATCATAATCGAAATTGTTCGATTGATTTGAGGTCTTAACTTCATAAACAACTCTGAAATATGATGAAATAAGTATATTAAGGGACCGTTTTGATTTGCAGTATATTAAGTATATTGGAATCTTGTTAAAATTGATAACGTGTTTGGTTGGTTAATTTTGAGTGGAATCGGAATGTTAATTTTTAACAATCCACTGGAATGTTAAACATTCCATGGGTAAATGAAAGGAATGTGAATTCCAATGAATTTGGGAAAAATTTTCAATCCCAATTTCATCCGTTAACCAAGCAACTAAGATTTTAGATGTAAAATTTTTCAATTTCAATTCTAATTCCTAAGAATTCTGTAAACAAAAAAGGACCTAAAAGTTTTCTTCTCACACACTTGCGTGTATACTCAATCTAATCATCAATTCCATTCCAACTTTGTTTCAGTTACATATTAGTTGCAAATTAAAAGGTAACTTATTATGATCTTCCAATTATAGTTTGCTTTCTAGATTTTGTAAATTCAAAAAATTCAAATTTAAAACAAGCTTTGAGAGATTTAATGATTAAATCGGATAATCAAATTAGATGAGTGATTAATTTTAAAATTCTTGTTATCAAAAGTCTACTCCTTTATTGGTTTTGCACAAAAAGAAGTATATTGATAAGAGTACATGTGAGGTACATCTTGTTAAGCTTTATAGTATAGAAATGTTGCACTTAATTGTCACATAATGTAATGATAATTGTTACAATTATTTTGAAATAGATAGTATTTCATCATATTCTTTTATATGTTAAACATTCGTATAAATGTTTTCAGGTTTATGAAACATATTTGGATCTACACATATATTTGTGTAAATATAGCCTTTTGTACAAAATTATTATTAAACATGTATATACAAAATTCCATCAAATTTTCTCTTTTCCTGTTTAAATCACGACATAGTCATGGTCACAATAAATATATACATACCCTTACCAAAAAACCAAGAAAAGCCTACTCAAAAAGATCCACAAACATTAGAAATCGAGTAAAGTATAAAAAATAAATAAACCCAAAGTGTACGCACACAAGTCACAACGTATAGATATATAGAGAGAGAAACCCACCCCCAAAAATCATTCCTTTGAAGATCTTGATCAACAAAAACAGAGTGTGTGTGTTCTTGGTGGGTGTGTGTGTGTGTAACTGCGGTGGTCGACATTGATATTGTAAAGAAGAAAGAATTGATATAATATAGATATGCAAAAGAAGAGATGGAGGAAGTTAGGGCTCATGAGGCGAGTGCTAACGTGCGCCATAGCTTTGATTTCATTGGTGGCTCTGTTTTCTGCTCATTTGCATCTGTTCTTTCCTCCTTCGCAAGTTTCCATGCTTCCTGATCCTTACAAGCTCCCTACGGTGATTTTCTGAGACTGTGTTGATGATTTGTGTGTTGATTGTTGATTGGTGTAACTAGGGTTAAAGTTTTCTTTGGTTTTTTGCTGTTCTTGAAATGTGATTGTTTGTGGGTTGTCTAGAACAATATTAGAAGATTTATTTTGCTGAAAGTTTTTGATTTTTGGAGCGATGTTTGATTATGTTTATCTTTTCTAAATCAAGATTGAAGGGATCATTTGCTTGCAAAGCTTTGTTGATGAAAATTTTAGTCATTAAAAAGGTTCTAATTTGGGCAAATAATTGCCAAATAGCAACTTTAGTGCAAAGATTTATACTTGCCTTTTTGTTAATTTTATCTTTAAAAGCATTTGTTAATCCTTAAATGGGAATTTTTAGGCGGTTGTGGCAACTTTTGTGGTTAAGATGTGATTGTTGATCTTTAGATTGTAAACATCATCAATCTTGGTTCATATTTTGGGTGCAAATTGATATTTCTAATTTGTTTGTGGTGAAGTACAAACTGATATACCGAATGATCTATATATTGGTAATGGTATATGGGTTCTTCTTCATATTATCAAATTGAGAATAATAATAAAACTGATACCATAAGTACAATTTCTAGGATTTTTGTGGGTGTCCTTGGATTTTGGATTAAGAATGTTGGATACAATTAGCATGAAATTAGATGCTTAATGTTCCATTTCTTGATTTTTGGGGTTGTTTTTCGGATGCCAAAATAAAAATATGATTTAATCTGTAGCAATATGAACTTAGATGGCAAATGTTTTTTTTTTTTTTTTTTTTTTTTTTTTTTTTTTTCTCGTGTAAGCGCCACACGTATTGGAACTGAGAATGCCACTGATCTTGTTAATTCAACTTTGTAGCAACATGAACTTCAATACCAAAAGTTGAGCAGAGAGCGAAGCTGGATACGACCCCATATGTCAAAAGCTCCTCTCCCTGCTCTCAAGGTTAATGTGACTCACTTAACATTTATACACTATTTCCTCATTTAGTTTACCTACTAGTTTTTAGCTTGCAAATCCGGTTGACTTTTCATTTACTGTTTAACAACTGATCTCAGTCATATGTGAGATTTAGGGGGTTTTGTGTAAATACACTTAGCTTTTGCAGTAAACAGTCTATCACTCTTGCAAAAATGTCAGAAATAAGACTAGTTTGTAAGAAAGAACTATTTTCGAAGAGCAAAATTGCAATAGACTAGTTTCACAATTTCTTTTCATTTCTAATTTGGTCGCTGGATTTCAAAAATGTTGTTGGTTATTTTGGGTAGTTTTAACAAAAAAAAAAACTGTAATTGCTGATAACTTTGAGTGGTTCTCTTGCAAAGTATAGTGTTTGTTTGCATTTTGTTAAAAGTAATGGTTTGTCTGCATCAAAGAAAGAGATATGATAGTTTGAAAAGTCATCCACTCCAAGAATTAGCAACTTGTATTGATACAAAAGTAGTCATGCATCTTTCATGTTTTCACTCCTTTAGACTTGACAGTTGGATGGTGCTAACCGCTCATTGGATTTCAACAAATTGTGGAAGCCTCCACCCAATCGTGACTTCACCCCTTGTGTAGAGCCAAGTACATCCTATTTAGGTTAGCAACTCTTGTGTTTTTCTATAAATAAATGTATAAAAGCAGCCTTCTTTCTTATATTTCATTTGGTTTATTTATGATCTCAGCTCCACAAGAAACTCGAGGTTACTTGCTTGTTCATACAAATGGTGGCCTCAATCAAATGCGTGCCGGGGTATGTTCAGCAATTCTTTCTTTGTTCATTTGTGATATTATAAGTCTTGGTAATTGAGTATGGTGACACAACAGAAATTGATGTGATAGATGGGGGGAAATTATTTATTTGATTTCATGTTTCATGATATCTAACATATTTTTGTTTTCTTCTCACAGATATGTGATATGGTAGCTGTTGCCCGTATTATAAATGCTACTCTTGTAGTGCCAGAGCTTGATAAACGCTCTTTTTGGCAAGACACAAGGTTCTGTTTTCCAAATTATGGAAAACGTTAATTATATTTTTGGGTTTCGGATACTAAAAAGGTTAAATTCATTTGCAATGCAGCAACTTCTCTGATGTATTTGATGAAGATTATTTCATTACTTCATTGGTTAACGATGTAAAAATAATCAAAAAACTTCCAAAAGAATTAATGACTGCCACAAGAGCTGTTAAGCACTTTAGAAGCTGGTCTGGTATTGATTACTATGAGCAAGAGATCGCAAGATTGTGGGACGATTATCAGGTAAATTTACGCGTTTTATCAAGCCTAATTTTTTTATAGCAAATAAACAATGAATCATGCAAAATTGAACAGAAGGCAAGCTGTAATATTTCTGTCAATTACTATTTTTTCCACTATTTAACATAATCTTTCCACAACGGTTCAAAGAACCATTTAACTTTATGACTGTTTAAAGATTTTTGGTCACAATTACCCAGAATAATCGGTTTAGTGGTTTTGGTAAAGGTGTTTGTTTAGTAGCATAACCAAATTAGATATATGCTGAAAGTATGTTGCCATATATTACAATTTGCCCAATTGAAAGCAAACACTGACTTTACAAGAATGAGTCCTCTTTGAGGAATTGTGGAAATCAAATGTAAAAAGAACTTGGTATCTTTGTCCAAATTCCTTTAATTCTTACCAGTTTTAATTCATCTGTTACAGTTTGAATGGGAAATATATAGTCCCCAAATTCATGATTAATCCATAGTTTCTTATTACATAATTACTCTGTTTTGGTTCCTATGTAATGATCATTGTGTTTTTTGTAGTTATGACTTCTCACCCAAGATTGAATATATTCTTATCTTGTAACTGAAAATATCTTTTTAGGTTCAAAGTAAAGGTATAAACACCAATAAACTAATATTTAATCTCTCTTTTTAGGTTATCCGTGCCGCAAAATCGGATTCGAGATTAGCTAATAATAACCTTCCTCCAGATATTCAGAAATTACGTTGTCGTGCATGTTATGAAGCCCTCCGTTTCTCTCCTCGTATTGAAGCAATGGGAAAGGTAAAAAAATAATTTAATTTACCTTATGAGCATTCTTTAGTATAGTTTGATTAAATAATTTCTTTACAGTTGTTGGTGGACCGAATGAGGTCTTATGGTCCTTACATTGCTTTGCATTTGAGGTATGAAAAAGACATGCTTGCTTTTAGTGGATGCACTCATGATTTATCCATTGAAGAAGCTAATGAACTTACAGCTATTAGGTAAAATATATTATTACGATGAATATGTTCAGCATCAAGTATGATGACTCTGACGTAGTTTTTTAACTTCTTTTTTATTTTTATTTATTAAGAGAAAATACATCCTATTGGAAAGTGAAAGATATTGATTCCACTGAACAAAGAGCAAAAGGGTATTGTCCATTAACTCCAAAAGAAGTTGGAATATTCCTTCGGGCCCTTGGATTCCCACCTACAACTCCTATATATATTGCTGCTGGAGAAATATATGGTGGTGATTCGCGTATGGCTGATATCACCTCCATCTTCCCAATTTTGATGAGAAAGGTGTGTGCTAAATCTAGTCATGGAATTGACTTTGACTTGGACTTCTAGCTTTCTCTTACTATCAGAAGATAGTGATATTCTTGTTGAAAATTTGAATCTTGAAACAGTAATTGATATTTCTCACTTAATTAATCCCTGAATGGTTCAGTGGTTTATTTTAAACTATTTATATTAAAACTGTTTGTTGACTCATCCAATTTAATCTTTACATTTAGTTTGCCCCCATCAGGAATCAGAACTCCTAAAAATTAAATCAGACTTGCAATCACATTTCGGTTTTTTGTGACTCACTGTGACCCACAAAGTGAAAATGAATGACCAAATTATGATCATTCTTATTATTTCAAATTCTTTAGTTTTTAAAATTTTGTGTTTTTCTTTAGGAAAAATTGGCAACAGCTGAAGAACTTGATCCTTTCGTCAACCATGCATCTCAAATGGCTGCTTTAGACTACATTGTATCTGTGGATAGTGATATTTTCATTCCCTCTTACTCTGGGAATATGGCAAGGGCAGTTGAGGGCCATCGACGCTTTTTGGGACACAGAAAAACTATTTCTCCCGACAGGCAAGCTATTTGTTTTGCAATTCCTTAGACATTGATGCTTAATACTTAACAAAAGTTCAATAATCTGGTTCAATAAGTTGATCTATAAAGTATTGATGTATTTGATTTAAAAAAATATTTTCTTGCTTGAGGGTATTATGGTAATTTCGTTCTAGAACCTTTATTGGTCTCTGCTCATTATTTCATCAGTATGGTCTTCTGCTCTTTATTGTATTGATTATTTTCTTACCCTTGTATTCATCAGAAAACTCCTTGTTCGGATTTTTGACAAAATTGCTAATGGCACAATGAAAGAAGGCAAGAAACTTTCAAGTCGGATAATTGAAATGCACAAAAGACGGTATGTCTATTGTTTACCTTGTGCTGATAATAGCTGTTGCATGATGTGATTCATAAACGGGCCTCAGGGACAAAGACGTGTGCTCAATTAAATCGTCAAAACCACAATTATTATTTTCACATAGATTCTTAAATCTTTAATATATCAATGGGTAGAAATTGCCATCCGTCAATATCTTATCATATATCAGCAATGTGATACAGTTTCAGACACAAATTCTTGATTCTACATGTCATTTTGACGTCTATTGGTGCGGTTGTTGCAGGCAAGGCTCACCAAGGAAGAGAAAGGGACCAATATCGGGGACAAAAGGAACAGATAGGTTCCGTTCAGAAGAAGCATTTTACGTGAACCCTTTGCCTGATTGCTTATGTCAAAAGGAATCAACAGAGAATCAAAATAGCACCACTGCTGTCCTCAAATAGACCTTTAAAACGTCTTGTTTTGTATCCATTCTGAAGCATATCGATGCTGCTGACATGGTTGCCCACGTTTCCCATTATCTTCTGACAGTAGATACCTTTTCCGAAGAAAACTCTGGTTTGAGGAATGAGAAAAAAAAGATATCTTGGATATGGTTTAGAAGCATTGATTTCGGGGGGACATACTTTATAGCATTAGTGTCCTTAAAGAGTAGTATTTCTTGTATTCAATCTGTTTTTGATCACAGAAATAAAATAGAGAAGATAGAAAGTTTAGTTAGGTGTTACCTCTTTCCTTTTGCTTAGATGCTTATAGATACATGTACATCTAAAGTAAATCATCTTAAACGTTAATTCGATGATTATTAACCCGAATGCCAAGTCAATTGCTGTTTTTTTTTTCTGAACGACTTTATATATTACTTTATATCAGTTAATGTCGTCTTTTTAGTATCTTGATACATGACTTGTGTGCTAATACTAATTTTCACCATATATGGAACATACCTTTTATTTAAATTTAGTACGTGATACACAATACCAAACAAAGAAATTTCAGTCAAGAACAAGGAGTTGCTAAAACAAGAATGGGATGCTTCTTATGAACCGTAATACCATTTGTCTCACTCATGTCCAAACACTCTTCGCCCCCTGCTGCCAAATCAAACTTATACACCAAGTTAGCCAAAACGAGCTCGTTAACATTCATCGCAAATTGAATGCCCGGACACCCACGTCGTCCAGCCCCAAATGGTATCAACTCAAAGTGAAACCCTTTATAATCGATCGGACTGTTCAAGAATCTCTCTGGTCTAAACTTCTCGGGTTCTTCCCAATTTGAAGGATCTCTTGCTATCGCCCATGCGTTAATGAGGACTTGAGTGCCCGATGGGATGTCGTAGCCGAGTAGTTTGACGTCGTGTGTTGATTGGCGAGGAACTAGCAGTGGAAGTGGAATGTGCAACCGTAGGGTTTCTTTCAGGATGGCTTTTAGATAGGGCATTTTTTCTAGGTCGTCTTCGGCTATGAATGATCGTCCCTGGCCTATTTCAAATGCCTCTTTTCGTAATTCTTTCATCGCTTGTGGATGTCTTATTAGCTCACTGATCGCCCACTCGAGGCTTGTGAATGTAGTATCAGTTCCAGCAGTAAATAAGTCCTACGTGAAAGTTATGTATCAATAATTACACTCCACAATAATAAAAAAACCCTCAAGATTTAAACCATACATGCAAACAGTTTAAGAATGTCATGTACTAAAAACGTTCAAACATAATGGTTTGTTGCAAATGTTATTTTATATGGTCATGAATTTCTAGCAATAATCCTACTTATTAAGTAAAAATAAATAAAGGTATTTATAAAATTTCCAAATAACAAAAAATGCTTATATGTATGGGTGTGTATATATGTTCGTGTAATTTGGATACGAAAAGAGTACCACGACAATAGCCTTTATCATATCTCTTTCAAGATGAAAACCCTTAACGTTATCTCTTTGAATTTCTAGCAAGACATCAACAAGATCTCGGCTTTCGACACTCGCACCTTTCTTGCTTACATGTTCATCGATAACACCCTCAAGAAACTCATCGAACTCTTTAGCAACTCCATCAGCTTTTCGCTCTAATCCGCTCAATCGATCCACCCACCTTAGCGACGGAATATAACTCCCAACGCTAAAACATCCCAACAACTCCATAGTCCTTTCTAACAAGTTCTTGAACCTCCTCCCTTCATAAGTCCTTCCCAAAGCCACCCTACATACCACATTATTCGTAAGCGTAATAAGCAACTCGCTCAAATTAATAACCGATCCATTCGCTCTTTGAATCGTGTTCATCATACGCGCCATCTCGTCCGTTCGCACTTGATGATACGACTGAACCCTCTTGTTGCTTAAAAGATGGAGCACTGCAATGCTCTTCACTTGCCTCCAATACTCTCCGTATTGCGAAAACGCTATGTCTTTATTGCCATAAAATATTCTTCTAGGAATATTTAAATGCGGTCTACTCGCAAATATTAAATCATGGGTTTTCATGATCTCTTTAGCTGTATCAACAGATGAGGCTATAAGTACTGGTACGGTACCGAGGTGAATCAACATGAGTGGACCATAGGTTTGAGCCATAGCCTTAAGGGCTTGGTGCGGGCTCGAGCCTAGTTGGTGAAGGTTTCCGATTAACGGTAACTTTGGTGGCGATGGTGGTAGGTTTTTGCGGGATTTTGAGGAAGAAAAACATAATTTTAGAAGTATTGAAAGAATGAAGAGAATTGAAGAGAAGAGGAAGATTTGCATGGTGAAATACATTTTTAGTATATTATTGATGTGTTGCTAGAGAGGTTCTATATATAGATAAGCGTTACCCTGTTAACATTAAACTAAAAATTGTTTATAATCATTTTAATATGAAAATAGGCGATTTTAGAAAACAATAGAAGGTGACTTGAGAGCTAGCGGGTCTTAAATATAACTTTTTGTGCATTCACAAGATATCAGTTATATTTTTTAACAACCACTAGACACAAGAAGTCTATATAGAAAAACTAGGGGTGAGCAGAAAATCGGTATTCCCGAGTTAAACCGATAACCGTACCTATATTTACCCGATACCCGATCCCGTATTATATAAATTAATTGGTACTCGGTACCTATATTACTAATGTATCGGTGTCGGGATCGGTCTCGGGTATAGGCCGAGGTTACCCGAATTGAACAATACCGAACTGACCTACCATTAAACAAACTTGAAAACCTATTAAAAATCGAACATACCATATATTCATGGGAAGACCTGCATAAGACTCACGTATATTGGCTGCAAATTTCGACATACCATCAATTCATCAAAAAGTGGCAGCAAATCTTCGACACCTTCACAATTCCAATCCATTAAAACAAACTTGAAAGTTATCTTCTATCAAACATAGGCTGCAAACGTTCATCAGGTAGTTGGCTGCAATCTTCGACATCCAAGGGTGAGCAACATCGATTCACAATTCCAATCCATTGATTCGTTGGGTGTTGTAAGCCTTCCCTGTTATTATTCTTCAAAGTAAGTTTTTTCAGTTCAACAAAACAAACCTAATCACTATGATTCTTAATCACTATTCTTATGCATTCACCATCAATGTTGTATATCTTTTGATCGGCTACATGTATTAACGATAAACAATTGGGTCTTGATGATGTTATCATGATGTATTAACCTATTCATCATAAAAAATTGGGTTTACATGGTTAAACAAAAGAATATGAGAATGTTTTCGGTATGTTTTCATGATGTTATTGATGATTTCATCATAAACAATTGGGTCTTCCTGGTTTTTGCGATAGTTTGGTTATATTTTGAACTTCATTACTTGTATGATTACTAATCATTATGCTTCTTTATTTGGTCTTATACATTAGATTAGGATGGATTCAGATGATGTTCAAAACTTATTGAGCGATGAATCTAATGTTGAGAAAAGCAATGACTCTCATGGTGAGAAAAGGAAGAGACAACCAGATCAAAAGAAGCAAAAGAAAGAAAAAAAAGTAAAACAACAGACGGTTCTAAGAAAGGTCGATTTAAAGTTTGGGATGATTTTGAAAAATTTATAGACGAGGAGGGGAACAAAAAGGCAAGATGTAAGCATTGCTCAAATGTATTGGCTGCGAACCCATATACAAATGGAACATCAGGACTGAAACGCCACATTAAGTCATGTACAAAGCATCCTGCTCAGTTAAAAGATCAAAGCAACCTATTTTTTAAAAAAAGTGAGGATGGAACGGGTGGAAGTAATGAAGTTAAATTTTGAAAATTCAGTGCAGAACTAAGTAGAAGGGTCATAGCTGAGATGACCATAATAGATGAGCTCCCATTTGCAACCGTCGAGCACGAAGGTTTTAGAAAACTTATAGAAACCATTTGCCCTAATTTTAAGCTTCCAAGCAGGTTTACTGTTGCACGAGATTGTGTGGACATCTATTTAGAGGAGAAAGGGAAGCTTAAGTCGTTTTTTGCAAAAAGTAACTGCAGGGTGTGTCTAACCATAGACACGTGGACATCCATCCAACGTATTAACTACATTTGCATCACAACACACTTTATCGATGACAACTGGGTCTTACACAAAAGGATACTAAATTTCAAACCAATCTACAACCATAAGGGGGAGGAAATTGCTCGGGTTATACTTCAGTGTTTAAAAGAATGGGATATTGAAAATGTCCTGACAATTACTACAGACAATGCCTCATCTAATGATACTGCCATATCAATTTTGAAATCCAGATTACCAAATGTTATGGGTGACGGGAGATATTTACACATCCGTTGTATGGCACACATAATAAATCTAATTGTAAAAAGATGGATTAAATTATCAGGGATCGTCAATTGATCGTATCAGACTGCCATTCGATATATTACACATTCTGCTAAAAGAATAGACACATTTAAAAATTGTGTGAAAGATTTAAATATTGAGAGCAAGGCAATGTTGTCTTTAGATGTGAGTACAAGATGGAACTCGACGTATGAGATGTTGGATACGGCCAAGAAGTTTGAAAAGGCTTTTGAATCTAATGATTTTATAGATGCCAACTATTCGAAAGAGTTGGGTATCAATGTTCCTATAATTACAGACTGGCATTACGCAAGACATATGACAAAGGTTTTAGAATTATTTAAGCGTAAAACCACAAAAGCTTCTGCATCGACACAGGTATTTTATTTATATTTTATACTTTATTTTTAAATTATTAAATTTAAATTTTATTTATATTTCACACAATACTTTCGTCAAACAGGTGGTTGCTAATCAATTTTTCACTGAGTCGATGCACATTGATAAGCATTTACGAATGTTGAAGAGTTAAAATGACGTGGTAAATATGCAAATGGGTAGCACTATGCAAGAGAAGTATGATAAATATTGGAGGAAGTATAAAATTTTTAATAAGCTTCTATACTTCGCAACCATACTAGATCCTCGTTGGAAAGTTCGTCTCATTGCATTTGGTTATAACAGAATATTTATGGCTGAGAAATAAAGTGAGAAACTAAATATGAAATCAAAAGAAAGGTTGACGCAATGGTTAAATCTATCATAGAAGAACTGGAGATAGTATTTGATTTCTACAAAATAGCAAATGAAACCCGAAGTTCAAAAAATGTTACACAAAAAAACGTTGAACCATCATCACAAGGAGATAACGGGGACAATGATTTTTTAAGTGACTTCAAATCGGATTGTGGATTTACAGTGTACAACACCAAGACGAAACTCCAAAGGTATCTTGAGGATAAGGAGGAGGACGATTACCAGGGATTTGATATTTTACAATGGTGGAAAGGTTCTTCTTCAAAGTACCCAATATTAGCAAAAATGGCTAAAGGTATGTCAAATTATATATTCTTAATATTTACTTTTTTCTTTTAATTTAAATTATTCCTTAATATTTTCTGTAGATTTATTAGCCTTTCAAGTTTCAAGTGTAGCTTCCGAGTCAGTTTTTAGTACGGGTGGAAGAGTTGTGGAAACTCATAGAAGTTCACTTTCCCCTCCGGTTGTCGAAGCACTAGTATGTTCACAAAACTGGATTCGTAGGTCAAGTGTTGACATAAACTACAAGGAGGATGGAGCAAAATTTGATGACATTGGAACACGTAAGCTAACATACAATTTATACATACTTCGTATATGTGATCTTATTTTTAAGTTAGAATTTTTCTTTGCAGTTAGTTCTGATAACCTGGAACCGAGTAACATGAATGTGGATTGAGATTAATCGATGATCGTGGGTGCATGTGAAAATATGAATGAAGACTTTTTTTAATGATGATAATTACTGACATTATTGTTTTTACTAGCGTCTTTTCATATTACCTGATAAAATAAATTCAGAAAACTCGAAATTTGATAAAGTTATAAGAAACTGATTAAGTATTCAAATAATGTAAAATATATCAAGTAAATAAAAATTCAGAAATCTTTTATACCAAGTTAAACACATCAATAAATCGAATAAGATAATAAAAGGTTATATTTAGTTCAAAATTTTGGATCTTTTTGAAGTTTTCAACCGAGTGGCATGTGACTATGTGCATGTTGTTTTGCACTGCATCCCTGTGTTCTATCACTGTTGGAATGCTGCATCACTCCAAATCTCTAAAAAAGTCAACTTCTGCAAAACTTGAAAAAGCTCATGTTTTTAGGTATTTAGTTGGGTCATTAGCTAAAACTAAATTCTTTGGATGGATAGGGAGAATATCGACACCTAAGAGATTATGTTGATTACAAGTGCGAAGTCTTAAGAAGGTCAATGATGCATTACTCGTTAAATGATGGCGGTGATACGAACCCGAAAACACATGTTTACGTCCTAAGGTTATAAATGCTATTCACCAACTTAAAACTTTTGTATTATATGGATTGAATAAACATATTAAATTAATATTTGTTTTTTTTATATTTAGAAATTATAAAATATTTTGAAGATAAAATATGATTAAAATTAAATACACTTAACTACTTTAAGTAATAAAACAAGAACAATTTTTTTTCAAACTTTTGTTTTTAAAAAAAGTTTGCTTTAATTAAGCTTTTTTGAACACTCCAATTTATTATAAAAATACTTTTTTAAACAATGCCATTTTTCTACAAGTTCTTTGAATTAATTAGCTTCATATTTTATAAAATTTTGTTTTTAAATTATGTTTTTAATAAAGAGAAACATATTTTTAATTTATCAAAAATCTGTTTTATAATTTGAAAAATATATAGACAATATCATTAGCACTTAATGTATCATCAAATAGTTAATTTTAATTTTAGTAACAACACGTGTCCAATTCTAAGTGAAGCTTTTGTTGACAGTGTAGACAACTGTAATGTGATGTAAGGAACCCGATTTTAGACCATAATGTTTTATTTTATTTTAACGTGATATAGCCTAGATACATTTAGAGAATGTAAGGGGGAAAGAAAAGAGATCGACTTGGACTAATTGCGCATATACATATATGATCGGGCCATAAAAATTTATTGGGCTTGGGCCATAAAATTTTATTAGGCTTGGCCCATTTAACTTACTGGGCCTATATAGCATAACCCATTTAGAATACTTGACCCAAAAGTAAGTCTTGATACTATTTCAGAACCATATAGTTAGTTTTAAGGACATGATGAATAAGGATAGTATTGCAGGACCGAGAAGGGTGGTCAATGCAACAGTTTCACAAGGTGGAGAGAGTTGAATCACTTAGCAGCTCAAATAGAGAACCGGCTAGTGATGCAACAATGAACACAAATGAAAGAACAAGAACAAGAACACACAAATATAGTTTTCAAAAATGATATATATTGCTCTCAAGTTCTTACGAGTGTTAAAAAGCATACATAAAGAAACAAGTACTTGAGATATTTTATACTACATCTTATAGCTGGCCATACTTTAAAGGTCAGCTGGAAATATTAATCTAGACAACAATATTAATGTAGAGTCAAAAGGCAGATTGCCTTTTGACTAGTGGATATGACATTCTATGACACACATCCTAATATATTACAAAAAGGATAAAAAATATATAGTTGAAAAGTTACAGACAAAAGACCTTAATCTACAGTTGAAAAAAGTATGAACTTTTCACCAACTTATATAAGTTGGCGAGTCTTCAAAAGTGGTAGCGGAAAGTGGTTCAACTTTTGTCGAAAGTTGATACAGAGAAAGCATGTATTCTCTGTCTTCGGAAGAAATCAGTCTTTTGCTTCGGAAGACTTTGTCCTTGAAGCTTCGGAAGACTTTATCTTTGGCTTTGGAAGATATGTTCTTTTGGCTTCGGAAGATTTGATACTTAGCATAATTTACTGAGTTATATCAAATCTTTCGAAGTAACTTCTTTGTACTTTACTTGTACCTACTGAGAGCTCTTTTGTTATTCTTTGGTTGTATCAGCCTCCAAGTGTATTCCTTACAAACTCCTCCTAGGCTGATGCTACCAAAACTGAATAGACCTTTGATTCTTGATCTTTATCTATTGACAGTCCTCATCAGAATCAAGACCATTCCTTTTATCATCAGTTGGTCAGGATTCCTCAGATTGTCAAAGTATCTCCTCATGTCATAGAGATCATGTAGAGGGAGGTCAAATATGTTTTTCCAGAAGTACATGTCTTGACCCCCTTGATCTCTAGTGACATACCATCTGTTTGGATTGGTGGAAAACATCCAAGACACGATGGGTCTCTCAGCAGCAAGAGGCTCTACTTGAATAGGAGTTAGATGAACAACCTCTTCTTGAGCACCCTCAGGATATTCTGACCTGTAAGGATCTTTCTGAAGATTATGAGACTGATGCAACCAAAGATCTTCCAACATGCACTAAGGAACAAGGATGAACTTGCTTTGGAAGCTTTACACTCTCTAAAAAACTCTAAGTGTAAAGTCTTCCGAAGCCAAAAGTTTAGAAGAAATTACTTCGGAAGCTTTACACGTAACAAGGAAAATATTCCAAGTGTAAAAACTTCTGAAGCCAGAGGCCAAGTTCTTCCGAAGCCAAAGATGAAGTCTTCCTAAGCTTCAAAGAAAAAGTCTTCCGAAGCCATTTTGCTGTGAAGACTGATTACTTCGGAAGACAGAGAAAAGATGCTTTCTTTGATCTACTTTTGATAAAGCTGACCAACTTTCTGCTGTAACTCTGATAACTCACCAACTTGTATGAGTTGGTGAAACTTTCATGCTTTAGTGAATAGTAGATAAAGTCTTTGTCTATAATTTTCTTCTTTTGTTCCTTTATACTTTTTGTAATAGGAAAAGTCAGTGAGCTATGGCATGTCATAGTCACTAGTCAAAAGGCAATCTGCCTTTTGACTATAGATTGATCTTGTTGTCTAGATTAGTCAATTCCAACTGCCCTTCCAAGTATTGACGGTTGTAGTATAAAAGAGTCTCAGGTCCTTGTATTTTAATTATGCTTTGAACACTTGTAATAGAACTTGAGATCAATATACAACATCCTTGAAAAATAATACTTGTGTTATTGTTCTAAGTTCTGTCTTATTGTTACTTGTGTTCCTTGTATCTTCAAAGTTTTTTGTTCCCTATTTGAACTGTTAAGTGATCTAAGATCACTCCTCTTGTGAAACTAATTGTTGTTAACACCCTAACAGGTCCTGCAATTGGTATCAGAGCATTTCAGGCTCTTGATTATAAGATCTCACCATCTTAAATCCTCTTAGTTTCATACTTCACTTAACTTTTCAAATGGCAGCTATCTCAAAGGCTGATATGGAAACTGGAACTAGGACAAAGTCCCCACTGATCACTCCTGAGGACTTTGATACTTGGTGCCAAAGAATGGAAGGCTTCATCAAGTCTCAAGATTCTAGGATGTGGGAGTCTGTTGTCAATGGACCTTATGTACCATACACCACTTCAGCTGCTGGTGGTGGTATGATACCAAAGGAAAGGGATGATTTTTCTAAAGAAGATTGAAAGAAAATTGATATTGATCAGAAATCTATGACAACCCTTCAAACTGCTCTTCGTAACTCCATCTACAGTGGTTTCAAGAAGTGCAAGATCGCCAAACAGCTATGGGATGCACTGAAGCTGATGTATGAGGGGTCCAATGAAGCCAAAGAAAACAAGAAGGACCTCTTGAAGCAGCAGTTTGAAAATTTCACCTTCAAGACAGGTGAAACCATGACTCAACAATACTTTAGGTACTTTGAGATTATGGATACATTAGCTGATGTTGGAGTAACTATTGAGAATAGAGATATTGTTAGGAAGTTCATGTCTTCTCTTCCCAGACAATGGACACATTACTATATGGTCATTAAAAGGACTGAAAACCTCAAGACTCTTACTCTCACTGAGTTATATGGAATACTCAGTGGATATCAGATGGAGATGAACATGCAAAACTCATCTAGTAACTCCAACACTCATCAGAGTTCAGCCCTCCATGTGGTTGAAAGGGATTACAGAGAACCACAGCACCATCTCATCTGCTACCAGGACAAATCACAAAAGGGTCCTTTCATCA
The DNA here is from genome assembly GCA_025506505.1 of Flaveria sonorensis. NCBI lineage: Eukaryota > Viridiplantae > Streptophyta > Magnoliopsida > Asterales > Asteraceae > Flaveria > Flaveria sonorensis. The sequence goes on along the minus strand of CM046427.1, from coordinate 49,125,130 downwards.
CCTTTCTGAAGACACCAAGGGAAGGCTACATCCCTGGAAGCCTATTCCAGGAGACAAGTTCTTCATAAGCTTTTGTGTCTTCTGATGCAAGTTCAGGCAACTTTCTCTTCACCTTTGAAGACCTGGACTGTATCCATCCAGATGATCTAGAATATATGAAAATAGTCCAGCAGATGGCTCTACTCACTCATAGAGCCCAGAAGTTCTATAAAAGGACTGGGAGAAGGTTTCCCAGTAATGCAACTAGTGGAAAGTTTGGGCTGGACAAAAGCAAGGTAAAGTGTTACAACTGTAACCAAATGGGACACTTTGCCAGGGAGTGCAAGGCACCCAAGTCAAATGGTGGCCAAGCACAATCCAGGCCAAACTACACTGAGGGAGCTTACCAGAATGAGAAGCCAAGACAGCAAGCTGCAGTTGCTGTTGAAGAAGGAGGCTTTGACTGGAGCTTTCAGGTTGAGGATGCTTCTCCAAACCAAGCACTAATGGCAGACCATGATGAAGCCAAGGTATTGGAACATCTTTGTACTCCTGAATGCATTGCTAAATTTAATAGATACAGGTCCTATAACTTAGAGATGAGATCTGATCTTGAGTCCTTAAATATCTTAAAAGCTGACTTTAAAAGAGCTGAAAATGATTATAAACTTAAGATAGAAGATCTAGAGAAAACCATTTCAACTCTTAAGCATGAGCACACAAACTACAAGACTCAAATCAAAGTTCTCATCTCAAAGTTAGCTGAATGCCAGGCTGAGCTTGTGATCAGCAAAGCCAGGGCAAAAAAATCTGTTTTTGAAGAAGAGACCTTTAAGAACATAATATCCTTATCCCTACATGCAAAAGTTTGTTATCAGAATAAGCAGGGACTAGGATCTACTGAGATAGCTCCTCCACACACTCTATTGTCTGTAAGATCTCCAAGGTGTGGAACTTGTGAAGATGAGCTTCCCCTCATAGACCCTATTGTTGAAGAGGATGAAGAGGAGATAGTTAAGGATGACTCAGAGAAGAGTGAAGAATATCATCCTAAGAAGGGTCACTATTCTCCTAAAGAGAGGAAAGAGTCTGGAATGACCAAGTCAAAGAGAAAGAACTTGATTAGAAGAGCTAAGAGAAGATCAAAGAAGGCTAAAGAAATCAAGGCCACTTTTGACTCAAAGCAGAAACAAGTGTTTATTTCTGTAGGTTTTGAAGTGGTAAAGACTGAAGACTCAACTATGAACTCTAGTACCAGGAGTTCTAGTTTAGTTCCAAATCATTCCAGCAAGAAGAACACGGACCAGTTGTGTACCACTGCTACATAGCCTGAACCATCCAGCTCCAAGAGCAAGTCTCTCCCTAAGAAGCTTGTTGCATCATCTGTAAAGATGAAGATGGAGAAGGAAAGTGATCAAACTCAGTCTTGCTCTCAAAAGAAGACTCTTAGAAGGAAGGAACTCAACTGTATCATGTGTGGTAGTACTTCTCATCTGGCTAAGGATTGCAAGTACAATCCCAAAAGTACCATCCACATGACCAAGAAGAACACTTCTAAGAAAAAGAAGGAACAAACAACTTCGGAAGGAAAATCTATTTCCTTCGGAAGCTCCAAAATGAAGAAGAAGACAAGTGAAAAATTGCCTTCGGAAGAAAAGTTGGTCTCGGAAGAAAGGAATGCTTCCGAAGTACTGAAGCTTGCTGCAGTGAAAGCAAGATCTTCCGAAGGTCCAGTCTCCATGACTTCCAAAGTTATCAAAACTTTTGAAGCTTTGAAGGTCAGACCCAATCTTCCAAAGGTGGCGTGGAAGATGAAGGAAGACCATGTGACTAAAAGTTCTTCATCAACAACATCAAATGATCCTCAAAGCTTGAATATAGGATCACTTACTGTTACATTGTCTTCAACTCATTTTAATAAGCCCAAGACCAATGAGGATTGGGTTTCTAAGTGTAACTAATCACCTCTTTTTATGCAGGAACATCTAAAGACCAATAAGAATGTTTGGATTATTGATAGTGGTTGTTCCAGGCACATGACTGGCAATGTTTATCTGCTTCAAAATTTTGAGAAAATTGATGGAGGACCAGTTGCTTTTGGAGAGGATTCTGGTGGTTATATTTCTGGAAGGGGCAGAGTCATAAATGGCAAGCTCAGCATTGAAAAGGTAAACTTTGTCAAGGAGCTTGGATACAATCTTCTAAGTGTATCTTAGTTTTGTGATCAGAAACACCATATGCTCTTCACTGAGCATGAGTGCATTGTTCTCAAGCCCGGGGTGGCCATTCCTCAAGAGTATATCCTGCTCAGAGCCCCCAGGAGAGGGAACATGTACAAGATGGATTTACATGAAACATCTCCCTCAGGAGAAGTTTCTTGCTTTCTGTCTAAAGCAAATAGTGATGAGTCTTTTCTTTGGCATAAAAGAATGTGCCATGTAAACTTTAAGAACATGAATAAACTGATTAAGAATGATTTGGTAACTGGAATGCCAAAGAAAGAGTTTGCAAGTGATGACCACTGTGTTCCATGCCTGAAAGGGAAGCAACACAAAGTGTCTCATAAACCAAAGGAAATGAACTCCATCACTACTCCCCTACACCTATTACATATAGATTTGTTTGGCCCCACCAGTGTATTCAGTCTAGGAAGGACCTCTTACTGCTTAGTGATCACAGATGATTTCACATGATTCACTTGGGTCTTTTTCCTTAGAAATAAGGATGAGACCCCTGAGATCTTGAAAATTTCATTCTAAAAATTGAGAATCAATCTGATCATAAGGTCAAGACCATAAGATATGATCAAGGAGCAAAATTTAAGAACCAAATCCTTGGTACATTTTGTGATGAAAAGGGTAATACAAGATAATATAATGCTCCCAGGACTCTTCAACAAAATGGTGTTGCTGAGAGGAGAAACATGACACTTATTGAAGCTGTAAGAACCTTGCTGTCTGACTCTAAACTGCCCATCAGCTTCTGGGCAGAGGCAGTTAACATAGCCTGCTATGTGCAGAATAGAGTTTTAGTGGTTAAGACTCATGGTAAGACTCCTTATGAGCTGTGGCACAAAAGGAGACCATTTATTGGTTTCTTCACGTCATTTGGATGTCCTTGCACCATCTTGAATACCAAAGATCAAGTAGTCAAATTTGATGAGAAGTCAGATGATGGACACTTTATTGGAGACTCTTCCTAAGCTAAGGCTTATAGAGTATACAATCTCAGAACTAGAGTAGTTGAGGAGTCAGCCAATGTGACCTTCAATGAGCACACTCTTAGTGTGAAAGGTTCTGGTTCGGATTGGCTATTTGATCTTGACTTAGTTACCAACTGTTTTAATAAGTCTTGTGAGAATGTTTCAGGATCTACAAATAGTATATCAACAGGAGATCCTGGCCCAAGATTTGAGCTGAGAAGACAAAGCAAGATTATTACTTTAGCTCCTTTGGTGACTAACTGTTCAAATGAAGATCCTTATCACAAACATGACAAATTCAGCTGGTAATCTAAGGTGCCTTCAAATTCCAGTTCAAAGGTTCAAAACTCAGGAGAAGGAGCTTCAAATGTAGGAGGAAATGGAGGTGGTGATAGTTATCAAGAATTTCTTGATGCTGATAACCACTCCATAGAGGACAACATAATTGATTTCACACATTCATTGGATTAAGTCTCACTTGATAAATTTGCTGATGTGGTGGGTGACACTCCATTGCCAGATCTAAATTTCTCCAATCTGGACCTGTCCAATCAACTTGTTGTGATCCCTCAACTAAGGATCCACAAGTCACACCCCACCACAAACATCATTGGAAATGTTGAGACTGGGGTAAGAACAAGAGGACAAACCCATGACCAAAATGTTTGTCTGCACTCTTGTTTCTTGTCCCAAATTGAGCCGAAGAAAGTTGATGAGGCTCTGAAGGATGGAAGTAGGGTTGAAGCTATGTAAGAAGAGCTACTTCAAATCAGAATACAGAAGGTTTGGAACCTATGTCCTCTTCCTCAAGGGAAGACTGTCATAGGAACCAAATGGGTTTTTAGGAAGAAGGATGATAGAGGACTTGTCATCAAGAATAAGGCAAGACTAGTTATTCAAGGATACACACAAGAAGAGGGAATTGATTACATAGATGTTTTTGCTCTTGTGGCAAGACTTGAAGCTGTAAGAATATTCTTGGCTTTTTCTGCATCCAAAAATTTCAAGGTCTACCAACTTGATGTCAAGTGTGCTTTTCTGTATGGGGTGATTGATGAAGAGGTGTATGTCAAACAACCACGTGGCTTTGCAGACCTAGATCATCCTTATTATGTCTGCAAGCTTGATAAAGCTCTTTATGGGCTGCACCAAGCTCCAAGGAAGTGGTATGAAACATTATCTCAGTATCTCTGCCAACATGGTTACAAGAGGGGTACTATAGATGGAACTCTTTTCATCAAAGGGACAAGGAATGACTTAATGCTGGTTCAAGTATATGTGGATGACATTATCTTCAGGTCAACTAATCCAAAGCTCTATAAAGACTTTGAGAGGCTGATGAAGAACAGATTTGAAATGAGTGCCATGGGGTAACTAAATTTCTTTCTGGGAATTCAAGTGAAGCAAGTTGACAAAGGCATCTTCATAAGTTAGTCAAAGTATGTGCAAGACATACTTACAAGATTCAACATGACTGAATGTAAGGTTGCTAAGACACCCATAGCCAGAAACCACTCCCTAGGACCTGATCTTGAGGGGGAGTGTGTGGAAGAACATCTTTACAGGGCTATGATTGGGTCTCTTATGTACCTAACAACCAGCAGGCCTGATATCATATTTGCTACATGCATTTGTGCAAGATATCAAGCCAACCCAAGATGTCACACCTGGTTGCTGTCAAGAGGATTCTTAGATATCTCAAAGGTGCTCCCAAGCTTGGCCTTTGGTATCTAAAGAGTTCTGACTTCAATTTGTATGCTTATACAGATAGTGACTATGGTGGTTGCAACATGACTGCAAAGTCTACATCTGGGGGATGTCAATTCCTTGATGGAAGGATTGTCTCATGACAATGAAAGAAACAATCCTGTGTCTCTACATCAACTGCTGAGGCTGAATACATTACTGCTGCAAGTTGCTGTGCTTAAGTGCTTTGGATTCAGAATCAGATGCTGGACTATGGATTCAATTTCAAAGAGACTCCCATCCACATAGACAAAAACAGTGCTATCTCCATTACAGAGAATCCTGTGCAACACTCAAGGACAAAACACATTAACATCAGGTATCATTTGATTAGAGATAATTTTGAGAAAGGATTAATCAAATTAGTCAAAGTTAACACAAATGAACAATATGCTGATCTGGTCCTTAAGCTTTTGATGAACAGAGATTCAAATATCTTGTATCAGCTATTGGGATGATTAACTTTGAGTAACTTTTTCTTAAAAACTTAAATCAACTTTATTTCTAAAAACTGTGTGTCCTAAGTTGTCTATTTTATCACCTTCATAAGCCCAGTTTATTTTGAAAGAAAAATTTTAATGATATTCCTTAGATTTTTGAAAATTTTTCAAAACATATTTTCCTTCGGAAGATTTCAAGTTGCATTCGGAAGAAATTTATGTCTTCAAATCAAGAACTACTTATAAAAAATTTACCTTCGGAAGAAATTCTGAGAATATCTTCTGAAGCTTAACTATGCTTCTAAGTACTTGCGTGTGTTTGAAGGACAAATATCTTCCGAAAGCAATTAAGTCTCGGAAGATTTATTCTCTTTAGAATAAAACTCCCAAGACTTAATATCTTCCGAAATCAAATATGTGTCGGAAGAAAAACTCTCTAAGAATTTTTCTTCCGAAGCCAAATTTTCAAATTTCTTTAGAATATCTTCCGAAGCCAAATTGGCTTCGGAAGCTTTTTCTCAAAACTTTCGAAGGAAAAACTACATTCGAAAGATTTTCAAATTCCAAGAAAACTACCTTTTTGGGCGCTTTTTTAGAAGTGGGACATACTTTCGGATTTCAAAGTTTATCCTTTTGCATTAACTTTGTCTTAAATCTATTCTATATATATTCTCAATGGTTCCCCTTCTTTTCACTCTTTCCTTCTTCCACAAATTCTTGACCTAAAATTCTCCCAAAATTAACCTTCTTCTTCACCAACAAACTTCCTTCATGGCAAACATTGATCGACGAAACCAACCGGGCTTTACCATGCACCTTCACAGACAACACAATCAGGTTGCTCTGTTGGACTCTAAGAAAGATCCATATTTCTCAGAGGTCTGTCGACACCTTTCAGCGTCTCAGTACTTCACCTCCCTTACTATTGATCCTCCTCTTTATGAGGATCAGTTACTTGCATTCTGGAGGACCTGCCAAGAGGTCACCATGGATGGGGAGAAGGCACTATCTGCTATAGTGCAGGGGAGGACAATCTTCATCATTTTGGCCGTCATAAGCTCACACCTTCAGCTGGATGATGAAGAAGGTGAGTTGTCCTTTCCGAAAGCTGCTGTCAACTATTCTTTTTAGCAGATGGGCTATGAGGGTGACTTCTCAGTCAAAACCTTCAGGAAGGGGAGGGTCTCATCCAAATGGAAATACCTCCTTCATGTCATCATACACAGTCTCTCCAACAAGCATGGAGGATGGGATCTAGTTCCAGAGGACCTCTCCTTCATAGTCCATGGAATGGTTTAGGGGGTCAAATACAGGTACTCTTAATTTGTCTATACAAATTTACTTTCTAATTTAGACTCCTTAGAATACACATGTTCCCGCGATATGTCCAGCACATTCTCAACTATGAACTGGGCTCACAGTTGAGGGGAACATGTAATATTCTTAAATTGGGACAGATGAAGCAAACATCTTTAAAATACTGAGAAAGCCTACTATTGGCTTCTTCGGGTAGAAACAGCCCGGTTCCAAAAATGTTTGAGCTCATTGCTCAGGGTGGCAACCTAGCAGCACCAGCTAGTGTTAAACCCACAGCCTCTATCTCAACTGCACCCCCATAGGCTCAAATTATCATCATCTACAAAAGAAAAACCAAACAAACCCAGTACCTGCTACTGAGCATGTGTAGGTCCCCATATCACAACCCATACAGGAGGAAGTGGAATCTTGAGCTCCCACTTCCCTTGAGGAGCAGACCACTCCCATCTTTCAAATGATCAGCGCTGAGGTTCCTCATGCTTAGCCTGATGAGCTCACATCCCCAACAGCCTTAAGCCATCACTCTGAGTCTCAACACTCAAGTGATCAACCTTTAGGGGATAGTTACCACCCACAGCCGCTAGACTTAAACCACCCTATTCCCAGCCTTGATTTCTATAATGATAAGGACTTGGGTTTTAGTGAGTACAATGAATCTCTCCTTTCTTCCCACACTCAAGGAGAAATGAGTACCCTTGACTCACCCAGGTCTAGCCCACATCAAATACCCATAACTGAGGTGGGTCTTCCTGAACATGTTCAGGAGATTCATATGGAAGAGGCTCTTACTTTAGAAAGTGATTACATTAGTAAGACCTCAACCATGGCAACCCAGCCTCTTGACATTTCTCTGGAAGTTATCATGATGCAGGGGAAATCCAACAGCCAAAGACACTATGCTGGTGATGAGGAAGAAGACTTAGGTCCAATTCTCTCTTCCCCTAGTGATTCTTCAACTGAAGATGAGGGAAGTCTAAAACATAGGGTGCACAAACTGACAAACACATGCATCTATCTAGTTTCAAAGATAGTTTACCTGGAATCTCAAGTGACTATCTTGCAACAAAGGGTCAATGACTAGCAACTTGAGATCACCGATCTCAAGGGCTAATTAGCTGAGAGATCCTTAAGGAGGACTCAACCAGGTCCGCAAGAACCTATGGAAGTGATGGATGACACCCCCAACTCACCTATGCAAGAAGGTGATGCTACCAAAAAGGGGGAGAAAGTGCTTACAACCACAAAACCTGGGAGTTCCTCCCAGAGTATGGACGTAGAGGAGTCACCAACCTCTCTTGCAATTATCCAGACTCAAAAACCTCCTCAAGTCATGAACATAGACTTACTCATTCAACACTTGCTTGAGGAGGGAATTCCAAGAGCAATGTCTGCTCCCTCTGAGAATCCAATTATGGGATGGGGGTATGACACAAACAAAAGAGCTCTTGTGATCTCTAGAGCTCAGGGTCAACTGGAAATCTTCAACTTCTCACACCTGAGTTTCTATGAGTGCATTAATCTGGTGAATCTTCCACTTGTCAACCCAAGCCACAACAGACAAGCTGAGAGATTAGCAGACTGGATTCAAAATAGGGTGCTAGAGGAATTCAAATTAAGATCAAAATTATATAGACAGAGGCTAGCAGGTGAGATCTTTGGTCAACTGGATGTTGAGGTGGACCCTGAGATTAGCTTCGAAGGGAAAACCTTGACTAAAGGCCCAGAGGTTGAGCCTGTGAACCTTGAGACAAGATCTCCCTCTGCACCCAGTACCCTCAGTGAGGCACCAGCTGGTGAAGGTGTCTCACAACCTCTCTTTGGCCAGAGCTTGACTGCTGAACCAAGCAATAAAGGCCAAATTTCTCTCCACCCTGAGTCACCAAGGCCTGTGGTTGACAAAGGGAAAAGGAAATTAACTCCTAAGGAGTTAGAGGAGGAGAAGAGAGAGAAGAAGAGGAAGTTGAGGGGAGAGAGTTCAAGTAGGTCCCTAGGCTTCATAGAAGCTGCAATCCGGGCTACCCATAGGCCAAATACTCAAGAAGATGAGTTACGGGTAGCTAGGCTAAACTAGCTGGGGACCAGGAACTACAATATAAATGAACTCATCTCTCTCTCCTTAGAAGAGTTAAATGAGCTGGCTGACACTGAGCTGTCAAAGGAGAGGAGGGAGGCAGAGGATGCGGCATTGCTCCTCAAAATTAAGGAAGAAAGGAGACTGAAAAGACTCTACAAACATGCTCCTGTCCTCTCCCCAGTTCAGGAAAGTCCTGAGACAGAGACTGTGGCACAGGTACAACCTCAGGTAGATAGGAAAGCTGAAAAAATGAATATGATCAACTACCTGAGTGCCACAGGACTCTATCAGGCAGCTGCACTTCTTCCCTTATCCTTTAAGTACATAGAGTTTGAATATCTCAAGCAGCTGGAGGAAAAAGCCACAAAAGAAAGAAAAGCTGCTAAGAGAAAGCTAAGGGAAGAAGTTGCAAGGTCAAGGGCTATCATCCACAAAATCCGAAAGAAGTCTAAAGATAGACAAAGGATGATGAGCTTTTTGAAGCTGTATGGATTCTCTAGAAGGAGGCTTGGTCCTATGTCTCTATCCACAATGGATGAGCATATAAGGGTGATCAAGCAGAAGATCAAAAGGGGAGAGATTGTGGACTTACATTCTCCACCAAGTCTAGCTCAACCTGAAGTTAAGGTAAAGAATGAACCCACTAAGACAACACAACCTGAACCTAGAGTTGCATCTCAGCCAACTTCTTCTTCTAATCCACAGCAGGGTTCTCTTCTCTCTCCTTCTGAACCTGTGAGAGAAGAGAACCCAATTGAGAGGGACACTAACCCAACTGAGAGGGACACTACTGAACCATCTGGTGTTGAAGACCAGTCCTCTCAGTTGAAATCATCAAAGAGGAGAAAAAGGATGGATAGAAGTACCCCTACAAAGAAAAAGAAAACTAAGGCATCTACCTCTACACCTCAGGATGAGTCAGAACATCCTAAGGAAGTGCATGAAGAGGCTGCTCAACCAACTCCCATCAGAGTAGAGCCTCTTGTAGTTGGAAGACCCATCGTGTCCTGGAGTTTTGCTGACAATCCAGACAGATGGTATGTCACTAGAGATCAAGGAGGTCAGGATGTCTACTTTCAGCAAGACATGCTTGCCCTTCCTTTACATGATCTTTATGACATGAGAAGATTCTATGAGAGTCTGAAGGATCCTAACCATATGATGAAGAGAGGTTTGCTGCTGATCCTAATAAGGACTATCAGCATTTGAAGAATCTGTCTATTTTGGTAGCATCAGCCTAGGGGGAGTTTGTAAGGATCTATCTGATGATTATAAGGCTGATGCAACCAAAGATCTTCCAACATGCACTAAGGAACAAGGATGAACTTGCTTTGGAAGCTTTACACTCTCTAAAAAACTCCAAGTGTAAAGTCTTCTGAAGCCAAAAGTTCAGAACAAATTACTTCGGAAGCTTTACACTTAACATGAAAAATATTCCAAGTGTAAAAACTTCCAGAGCCAGAGGCCAAGTTCTTCCAAAGCCAAAGATGAAATCTTCCTAAGATTTAAAGACAAAGTCTTCCAAAGCCATTTTTCTATGAAGACTTATTTCTTCGAACAATAGAGAAAAGATGCTTTCACTGATCTACTTTTGATAAAGCTGACCAACTTTCTGCTGCAACTCTGAAAACTCACCAACTTGTATGAGTTGGTGAAACTTCCATGCTTTAATGAATAGTAGATAAAGACTTTGTCTGTAATTTTCTTCTTTTGTTCCTTTAGACTTTTTGTACTTGGAAAAGTCAGTGAGCTATGGCATGTCATAGTCACTAGTCAAAAGGCAATCTGCCTTTTGACTTTAGATTGATCTTGTTGTCTAGATTAGTCAATTCCAACTGTCCTTTCAAGTATTGACGGTTGTAGGTTGTAGTATAAAAGAGTCTCAGGTCCTTGTATTTTAATTATGCTTTGAAAACTTGTAATAGAACTTGATATCAATATACAACATCCTTGAAAACTAATACTTGTGTTATTGTTCTAAGTTATATCTTATTGTTACTTGTGTTCCTTGTATCTTCAAAGTTTCCTGTTCCCTATTTGAACTGTTAAGTGATCTAAGATCACTCTTCTTGTGAAACTAATTGTTGTTAACACCCTAACCGGTCCTGCATGACCCATCTTGAGGTACAGAGGTGGATGCCTTGGACTTCTTCTTCTTCTTCTTCTTCTTCTTCTTGTCCCTTCTTATGGCCATCCTTTTCCTCTTTTTGAACTTTAACTGAGGAGACTGGCCTGCAGTACCAAGTTGTCCTTATTTGTCTTCCTCAGTTGGGTCCTTGTCTTTCATAGGTTTAGAAGAAGAAGGATCAGGACCCTGCTATGGATTAGAAGATGAAGCTGGTGATGATGCAGCACTAGGTCCAGGTTGTGTTGTCTCCTGGGGTTCAAACTTTTCCTCAGCTTCAGGTGTAGCCTGACTTGGTGGAGAATGCAAGTTAATCAGCTCACCCCTTTTGATCTTTTGCTTGATCACTCTAATGTGCTCATCCATGGTGCATAGAGATATTGGACCAATTCTCCTTCTAGAGAATTCATACAGCTTCAAGAAGCTCACCATCTTCTGTCTATCAGCAAATTTCTTCAAGTTTGCTCCGATGGTGGCTCTTGACTTTGCAGCCTCTTCCCTCATCTTCCTCTTTGCAGCCTTTTGCTCTTTTTGCACTTGTTGCTCTAGCTGCTTGAGATATTCAAATTTAATGTAGCCATATCGTAATAGAAGAAGGTCTGCTGCCTAATAGAGACTTGTGGCACTCAGATAGGTGATCATGTTTTGTCTGTCTTGTTCCCTACCTACCTGAGTTTGTTGCTCAGCAACCACAGTCTCTGTCTCAGGACTTTTTTGAACTAGGGAGAGGGTAGGAGCTTTGTAGATTCTCTTTCTCCTTTCTTTTTTGATCTTGAGAAGCAGTTCTACTATCTCAGCTTCCTTCCTCTCCTTAGACACTTCTATGTCAGCCCGTTCATTTAATTCCTCCAAGGGGAGAGAGATGAGTTTATCAATGTTGTAGTTTCTAGACCCCAAATAATTCAATCTGGCTACCCTTAACTCATTATCTTAAGTACTTAGCCTGGGGGCAGCCCTGATTACAACATCCATGAAGCCAGGGGTCCTACTTGAACTCTCTCCCCTTGCCTTCCTCTTCCTCTCTCTCTTCTCCTCCTCAATCTCCTCAGGATTCATCTTCCTTTTCCTTTTGTCACTCACAGGCCTGTGTCCTCTAGATGGGTCTCTCATCTAACTTGCCCTTGAGATCGATGATCTCAAGTTGCTGGTCACTGGCCCTTCTTTGTAAGGTAGTCACCTAAGATTCTAGGTGACTAACCTTGGAAACTAAATAGGTGCAAATTTTGGACAGTTTGTTCACCTTTAGTTGCAGACTCCCCTTATTTTTATCAGAAGAATCATGGAGGGAAGAGAGAATAGGACCCAGGTATTCTCCTTATCACCAGCTTCAGTTTCTCGGTTGCTGGTTTTCCCCTGCATACTGACAGCTTCAAAAGAAGTGTCAATGGGCTGGGTTGCCATGGTTGAGTTCTGAATGATGTAATCACTTGCAAAAGTGAGAGCCTCTTCCATATGGGCCTCCTGAACAGGTTTAGGGAGGTCCACCTCAGTTGTGGGTGGATGATGTGGGCTAGATATAGGGGATGTAAGAGCACTCATCTCTCCTTGAGTGGGGGTGGAGAAGAGAGGCTCATGGTACTCACTGAATCCTATATCTTCATCATCATAGAATTCAAGGTTTGGGATTGGTTGGTTAAGGTCAAGCAGTTGGGGATGGTAACTTTCCCTTGAAGGTTGATCACTAGACTTTTGAGACTCTGAGTGAAGGCTTAAAGCTGGGGTTGTGAGCTCATCAGGCTAAGCATGAGGAACCTCAACACTGATCATAGAAATAATTGGAGTGGTTTGCTCCTCAGGAGAAGTCGGAGCTCCAGTGTCCACTTCTTCCTACATGGTTGGTGATTTGGGGGCCTGCTCATCCTGAGTAGACTGAGCAGGGGTTCGTTTGGATTTTCTTTGGTAGGTGATGGTGATTAGTGGCTGTGTAGGGGTTGTCGATGTAGAAGGTATGGGTTCAACATTGGCTGGTGCTGCCAAGTTGTCACATTGAGGAATGAGCCCTAACATTTTCGGGACTAGGGCTGTTTCTACCCCTAAGAAGCCAACTGTGGGCTTTCTCATTGTCTTGAAGATGCCGGGCTTCATTTGTCCCAATTTAAGAGTATTACTTGTTCCCCTTAACTAGGAGCCCAGTTCATAGCTAAGAATGTATTGAACATATCTAAAGAATATATAATATTCTAAGGAGTCCAAGTTTACAAGCAGATTTGTATATACAAATTGAGAATACCTGAACTTGACCCCTTGAACCATTCCATAGACTATATAGGGAAGATCCTCGTGAATTTGGTCCCAACCTCCATGTTTGTTTGAAAGGGAGTGGATGACCATATGGAGGAGGTACTTCCACTTGGATGAGACCTTACCTTTTCTGAAGGTTCTTACGGAGTAGTCCCTTCATAGCCCGTCTGCCGAAATGAGTTGTTAATAATAGACTTAGGGAAAGACAAGTTACCCTCTTCATCATACAGCCTTAGATGAGAGTTTATGGTGGCTGGAGTGATGAATACTGTCCTCCCCTGCACTGTGGCCGACAATGCCTTCCCACCATCCAAGATGACTTCTTGGCAGGTCCTCCAGAACTCCAAATGTTGATCTTCATATTATGGAGGATCGATTGTGAGGGCGGTGAGGTGGTTGGTTAGAGACAAGAAGCAGAAAATGTCTGAGAAACCAGGATCTTTCTCAAACGATAACAGAGCAACTTGATTATGTAGGCTATGCAAGTTCATGGAGATATCCGATTGGTTTCGGGGATCAGGGTTGGCCATTTGTACCTTTTAAGTGAAGAAAGTAAGAACAAAGTCGGTTTATGGGTGAATCTAGGGTTTGAATCTCACAGATGAAGGAGTAAGTAAAAGAGGGGGAACCGTTATACAAATATATATATATATATATATATATATATATATATATATATATATATATATATATATATATATATATATATATATATATATATGATATGGATTTGAGACAAAGTTAATGCAAATGAATAAACTTTGAAATCCAAATGTCGGTTCCACCTCTGAAAAAGTGCTCCAAAAGGTAGTTTTCTTGGAAGTCGAAAATGTTCCAAAGGGGATTTGTCTTCGGAAGTTTTGAGAAAATTTCCGAAGCCAATTTGGCTTCAAAAGATATTCCTTAGTTTTTCAAGAATTTTGCTTTGGAAGAAAAATTAATTAGAGTATTTTTACTTCCTAGATAGATTTTGCTTCGGAAGATATCAAATATCTGAAATCTTATTCAATGAGAGAATAAAGCTTCCGAGACTTAATTGCTTTCAGAAGAAAATAGTCCTTCAATACATATAAGTACTTGGTGACAAATATAAGCTTCAGAAGATATATCTAAATTTCTTTTGAAGGTTAATATCTTAGAAGTAGTTATTTGTTTTGAAGACATAATTTTCTTCCGAAAACAACTTGATGTCTTTCGAAGGAAAATATATCTAAAATTCTCAAAATCCTAAGGGATATCTACATGACCGATTGAAGGGGGTCTATACAACAGTTTCACAATAAGAAGAGACTTAAAACACTTACTAGATCAAATAGAGAACCGGGTTTGTATGGATGATGCTAAGAACACAAGCAAATATGAGATAGAATAAGAACAATAACAAGATGATATTGGTTTCAAGAATGATGTATATTGCACTCAAGTTCTTGTACAAGTGTTACAAAGCATACATAAAGATACAAGTACTTGAGACACTTTATACTACATCCTACAGCCGGCTATACTATGAAAACCAGTTGGAAGCACTAATCTAGACAACAACATGATCAATGTAGAGTCAAATGGCAGATTGCCTTTTGACTAGTGACTATGACATGCCATAACTCACATCCTAATCTTTTATAAAAAGGATAAAAGGTACAAAAGTAGAAAGTTACAGACCAATGACCATAATCTATAGTTGACAAAAGCATGGACCTTTTCACCAACTCGTATAAGTTGGTGAGTCTTCAGAGTGGCAGTGGAGAGTTGGTCAGCTTTATTAAAAGGTGATAAGAGAAAGCAAGTCTTCTTTATCTTTGGAAGAAATTAGTCTTTGGCTTTAGAAGACTTTGTCTCTGAAGCTTTGGAAGACTTCAACTTTGGAAGATATTGGTCATTCGGCTTCAGAAGATTTTACACTTCGCTTATTTCCTTTAAGTTGTGTAAAACTTCTGAAGTAACTTTAACCTGTACTACATGCATGCATGCTGAGAGCTCTTTGGTTTCTTTGGTTGCACCAACCTTTAAGTGTAAACCTTACAAACTCCCCTAGGTTGATGCTACCAAAACAAAAGAGATTACTCATCTATTGATAGTCCTCATCAGGATCAAGATCATTCCTTTCTTCATCATTTGGTCAGGATCCCTCAGACTTTCATAGTATCTTCATGTCATAGAGATCATGCAGAGGAAGATCAAGCATGTCTTGCCAGAAGTAGACATCTTGATCTCCTTGATCTTTAATAACATACCATCTGTTCGGATTAGCAGTACACGTCTAGGACAGAATGGGTCTCCCAGCAGCAAGAGGCTCTTCTTGAATATGAGTTGGATAAGTAGCCTCTTCTTGATCACACTCATGATATTCTGACCCATCCTAAGGTATAGAGGTGGATTCCTTGGACTTCTTCTTCTTCTTCTTCTTCTTTTTGTCCCTTCTAATGGCCATCCTTTTCTTCCTCTATCCAAATTTCAATTGAGAAGATTGGTCTTTAGCACCAGGTTGTTCTTGTGTGTCTTTCTCAGTTGGATCCTTTTCCCTCACAGGTTTAGAAGGAGAGTAATCAGGGCCCTGCTATTGATCAAAAGATGAAGTTGATTGTGGTCTAGCACTAGGTCCAGGTTGTGTTGTCTCTTGTGGTTCAATCTTGACCTCAACTTCAGGTGCAACCTGACTTGGTGGAGAATGCAAGTCAATGAACTCACTCTTTTTAATCTTTTGCTTGATCACCCTAATGTGCTTATCCATGGTGGATAGAGACATTAGGCCAAGCCTCCTTTCAGAGAATCCATACAGCTTCAAGAAACTCATCATCCTCTGCCTAGCAGCAGACTTCTTTAGACTCTTTTGGGTGATAGCTCTTGAGTTTGCAGCTTCTTCCCTCATCTTCCTCTTAGAAGCTTTTTGTTCTTTCATTACTTGTTGCTAGAGCTGCTTAAGGTACTCAAACTCTATGTAGTCATATGACAAGGGAAGAAGGGCAGATGCCTGATAGAGGCCTGTGGCACTCAGGTAGTTAATCATGTTTTGTGTGTCTACTTCTTTGTCTACCTGAGATTATTACTCAGTTGCCACAACCTCTATCACAGGGCTTTCTTGAACTGGGGAGAGGGTAGGAGCATGCTTGTAAAGTCTTTTTATCCTCCTTTCTTCCTTGATTTTAAGGTTCAGTTCTGCATCCTCTGCCTCCTTCCTCTCCTTTGACAAGTCAGTGTCAGCCAGTTCATTCAACTCTTCTAAGGGAAGAGAGATCAGTTCATCAAAATTGTAGTTTTTGGGCCCCAAGTAGTTTAATCTGGTTGCCCTCAACTCATCATCTTGAGTGCTTGGCCTGGGGACAGCCCTGATTGTAGCTTCCATAAAGCCTAGGGACCCACTTGAACTCTCTCCCCTTAGTTTCCTCTTCCTCTCTCTTTCCTCCTCCTTAATCTCCTTAGGAGTCATCTTCCATTTAACTTTGTCACTCACGGGCCTTTATGACTGAGGTTGGAGAGAGCTTTGGCCATCATTGCTTGGTTCTTCACTTGAGCACCGGCTAGAGAGAGGTTGTGAAGCACCTTCACCAGTTGGTGCCTCACTGAGGGAAATGGGTGCTGAAGTAGTTCCTATCATCTCAAGATTCACAGGCTCAACTGCTGGGTCTTCAGTCAAGGTTTCCCCTTCGAAGCTAATCTTGGGTTCCACATCAACATCTAGTTAACTAACAGTCTTGCCTGCTAGCCTCTGTCTATATAGTCTTGTCTTCAGCTTGAACTCTTCACGTACCCTCTGTTGAATCCTATCAGCTAGACTTGCAGCTTGCCTATTTTGATTTGGGTTGATAAGTGGAAGGTCAACTAGATAGGTGCTCTTATAGAATCTTAGTGTGTAGAAGTTAAAAATCTCTTATTGCCCTTAAGATCTAGAGATTACCAGGGCTCTCCTTTGATTATCATATCTCCATCCCGTAATTGGGTTCTCAGCAAGATGAGATGGAGTAGGCATGGCCCTTGGAATACCCTCCTCAAACAGACTTTTTATGAGTGAGTCCATATCAATGTAAACTTGAGGAGGTTGTTGAGTATGGACAACAACAAGTGAGGGTGGTGAGTCCTTTATGTCCATGCTCTGAGAGGAACTCCCAGGTTCTGTGATTGTAATTAAGACTTTCTCCCCCTTTTTGGTAGCATCACCCTCTGGCACATGGGAGCTAGGGGTTAAGTTCATCATATTCTCACGTTCTTGTGGACTTGGTTGAGTCCTCTGAGTGGGTCTCTCAGCTAGCTTGCCCTTGAGATCGGTGATCTCAAGTTACTGATCATTGACGACCCTCTTTTGTAAGGTAGTCATTTGAGATTCCAGGTGAGTGAACTTTGAGACTAAATAGGTGCAGGTTTTAGTCAGTTGTTGTACCTTTAGTTTCAGACTTCCCTCATCTTCAGTAGAAGAATCACTAAGGAATGAGAGAATAGGACCAAAGTCTTCTTCCTCATCACCAACACTAAGTTCTTGGCTGTTGGATTTCCCCTGCACCATGACAGCTTCAGTTGAAGTGTCAATGGGCTGGGTTGCCATGGTTGAGGTCTTAAAGATGTAATCAAGTGCAGAAGTGAGAGCCTCTTCCATATGGACCTCCTAAACTGGTTCAGGGAGATCTACCTCAGTTGTGGGTGGATGATGTAGGCTAGACATTGGCGAGTTAGAAGTTCTCATCTCTCCTTGAGAAGGGGTGGAGAAGAGAGACTCATGGTACTCACTGAATCCTATATCTTCATCATCATAGAAGTCTAGGCTGGGTATGGGTTGATTAAGGTCAAGCGGCTGGGGATGATAACTTTCCCTTGAAGGTTGATCACTAGAGTTTTGAGACTCTAAGTGAAGGCTTAAGGCTGGTGTTGGTGTAGTGAGCTCATTAGGCTGAGCATGAGGAACCTCAGCTCTGATCCTTGAAGTGATGGGAGTGGTTTGCTCCTTAGGGGAAGTGGGAGCTCTAGTGTCCACTTCCTCCTGCATGGGTGATGATATTGGGGCCTGCACAGCATGAGTAGCTTGTGCAGGGGTTAGTTAGGATTTTCTTTGGTAGGTGATGGTGATTTGAAGCCGTGGGTGGTGCAGATGTGGAAGGTATGGGTTCAAAATTAGCTTGTGTTGCTAAGTTGTCACCTTGAGTAATAAGCTCTAACATTTTTTGGACTAGGGCTGTTTCTACCCCTGAGAAGCCAACAGTTGGCTTTCTCATTGTTTTAAAGATGCCAGTTTCATCTGTCCTAATTTAAGAACATCACATGTTCCCTTTAACTGTGAGCCCAGTTCACAGTTAAGAATGTACTGGACATATCTAGGTAACATATAATATTCTACGGAGTCCAAGTTAGCAAGTAAATTAGTATAAAAAAATTGTGAGTATCGGAACTTAATCCCTTGTACCGATCCATGGACTCTATAGCAAAGGTCTTCTGGAAGTTGATCCTAACCTCCATGTTTGTTTGATATACAGTGGATGACCAAACTGTGGATAAATAGTGGAAATTTTCCCCTTCTTGAATGTTCTTACAGAGTAATCACCATCATAGCCTATCTGCCTGAAGGACTGGTTCATAGCAGATTTTGAGAAGGACAATTCACCTTCTTCATTATCCAGCCTTAGATGAGTACGGATGGTGGCTGGAGTGTTGAAAATTATCCTGCCTTGTATTGTGGTAGACAGTGCCTTCTCTCCATCCATAATGACCTCTTGGTAGGTCCTCCAAAACTCCAAAAGTTGATCTTCATATAGTGGAGGGTTTATGGTGAGGGAGGTGAAGTAGTTTGTTAGAGCTAAGAAACGACAAACATCTGAGAAGCCAGGATCCTTCTCAGACACTATTAGAGCAACCTGATTATGTTTCCTGTGTAGTTGCATGGAGAAATTAGGCTGGTTTCATGGTTTAGGGTTGGCCATTTTGAGTAGCTTTGAGATGAAGGAAGGTAAGAACAAAGTCAGTTCGTGGGTGAATTTAGGGTTTGAATCTTTATGGATGAAGGAGAAAGTGAAAGAGGGGGAACCGTTGTACAAATATATATGGTATGGATTTGAGACAAAGTTAATACGAAAAGATAAACTTTAAAATACGGATGTCGGTCCCACCTCTGAAAAAGTACCAAAAAAGGTAGTTTTCTTGGAAGTCTAAAATCTTTCGAGGTAATTTGTCTTCGGAAGTTTTGAGAAAACTTCCGAAGCCAAATTGGCTTAGAAAGATATTTCTTAGCATTTCAAGAATTTGCTTTGGAAGAAAATTACTTAGAGTAATTTTACTTCCAATATAAATTTTGATTCGGAAGATATCAAATACCAAAAATTTTATTCATAAGATTGAATAAAACTTTCGAGACTTAATTGCTTTCGGAAGAAAATGGTCCTTCAACACATATAGTACTTGATGAGAAAAATAAGCTTCAGAAGATATTTCAAAATTTCTTTCGAAGGTTAATTTCTCAGAACTAGTTATTTGTTTTGAAGATAAAATTTTCTTCCGAATACAACTTGACATCTTCCTAAAGAAAATTTATTCAAAATTCTCAAAATTCTAAGGGATATCAGTTTTGAAAAGATTTCTTCCCAAGTAAACTAGGCTTATATGCTGATGATATAAACAACTTTAAGACACACATATTTTAGAAATAATCTTAAGTTTAGTTTATGAAAAATATACTCAAAGTTAATCATCCCAATAGCTAGTACAAGATACTTAAATATCTATTCATCAAAAGCTTTTGTGAATAGATCAGCATATTGTTTATTTGTGTTAACTTTGACTAGTTTTATCAATCTCTTTTCAAAATTATCTCTAATCAAATGATACCTGATATTGATGTGCTTTGTCTTTGAGTGCTGCACAGGATTCTCTATAATAGAGATAGCATTGTTGTTGTCTATGTGGATGGGAGTCTTCTTAAAGTTGAATCCATAGTCTAGCATCTGCATCTGAATCCAAAGCATTTAAGCACAGCATCTTGCAGCAGCAATGTATTCAGCTCCAGCAGTTGATGTAAACACACAAGATTGTTTCTTGCATTGCCATGAGACTATCCTTCCACGAATAAATTGACATCCCCCAGATGTAGACTTTGCAGTCATATTGCAGCCACCATAGTCACTATCTGTATAAGCATAGAGATTAAAGTCAGAATTCTTTGGATACCAAAGGCCCAATTTAGGAGCACCCTTGAGATATCCGAGAATTCTCTTGACAGCAACCAGGTGTGATATTCTAGGGTTGGCTTGATATCTTTCATAAATATATGTAGCAAACATGATATCAGGCTTGCTGGCTCTGAGGTACATAAGAAACCCAATCATAGCCATATATAAATGTTCATCCACACACTCCCCCCTCAAGATCTGGTCCTAGGGAGTGGTTTCTGGCTATGGGTGTCTTAGCAACCTTGCACTCAGTCATATGAAATCTGGTATGTATGTCTTATGCATACTTTGACTGATTTATGAAGATTACATTGTCAACCTGCTTCACTTGAATTCCTAGAAAGAAATTGAGTTCCTGCATGGCACTCATTTCAAATCTATTCTTCATCAGCTTCTCAAAGTCTTTGCAAAGCTTCGGATTAGTTGACCCAAAGATAATGTCATCTACATAAACTTGAACTAGCATCAAGTCATTTCCTGTTCCTTTGATGAAGAGTGTTCCATCAATAGTATCTATCTTGTACCCATGCTGACAGAGATACTATGATAGTGTCACATACCACATCCTTGGAGCCTGATGCAACCCATAAAGAGCTTTGTCAAGCTTGCAGACATAATTAGAATGATCTGGGTCTGCAAAGCCAGGTGGTTGTTTAACATACACTTCCTCATCAATCACCCCATATAAAAAGGCACACTTGACATCAAGTTGGTCGACCTTGAAATCCTAGGATGCAATAAAAGCCAAGAATATCCTAACAGCTTCAATTCTTGCTATAAGAGCAAAAACATCTGTGTAGTCAATCCCTTCTTCTTGAGTGTACCCTTGAATAACTATTCTAGCTTGTTATTGATTACAAGTCGTCTATCATCCTTCTTGTTCTTAAATACCCACTTGGTACCAATGGTAGTCTTCTCTTGAGGAAGAGGACATAGATTCCAAACCTTTTGTCTCTTGAATTGAAGCAGATCCTCGTACATTGCTTCAACCCAACTTCCATCTTTTAACACCTCATCAATCTTCTTAGTGTCACACCCTGGGCCCAGGTAGGGTGGGACGTCACAGACTAGTAACAATATATGGCAGCGGAAACAAACCAACATAAGAGCACAAAAGGAGAGAACATCACATGGCATTACAGTTTAAAGAAATACCGGGCTAGATGTGGGTCTAACCACCCATACGAGTATAAGTTTTCAACAATACAAATTGTTCCCAACCGAAATAAATAGAAATAAGTCGAAATTGTTTGAAAATCAAAACAAGCCAATGCCATGGTCACGGTGCTAGGTCAAGTCTTCTACACAGCTAGACTCCCTTCAAAGATTACCTGAAACATGCTCAAAAGAAATTTGTGTCAACTAAAAAGTTAGTGAATTCAAGTGCTTAAAGTTCAAAAACAAAAGGATTTAAAAGAATCCACATTTGATTTAAAATTCATAGATCATAGTATCATAGTTGTGGGGATCACAATCAACCCTGCACTCAGTCGCGGCTAGCCTCTTCTAAAGTTATGTTACACCGGCTAATCCCGAGGGAAGAACTGAGCGTCATATGGTGGACCATACCTGCCGGATGGTTCACCTTAGTATCTTATTAAAACTTTTCACATGCCACAAATGACCCTGCAGGATCTCAGTGTGGTACCCTTCCCGTTCATCAAGGAAGGCACTGTGTGTGGGGGATTCCCCAAGTAGATCTACCCATATAAAACAAGCGGTTCACACAATAATTAATGATCATGATAAAAGTAAAAGCAGGTTCTAACATTTACACAACATATAGCAGCATATTATAGCATAGAAAAGTTCAGTTTAAACAGAGCATGCTTCACCCCAAAAACAGTAGTAAAAAGGGGACACTAGAACTCACCTTAGAGCTTCAAGTAACGGGTTCTTCGTGTACCGGGAAGGTTTCAAGTTTAGCATCCTACGAACAAGATTAAGTGTTAAGCCACTAATTCTAAGGTCATACGAGGTAGATAATAATGTGTTAAGGGGTTAAATGTTCAACTAGTTTAGATTTGCCAAGCCTTGCATTAGAAAGTTTCCTTTTATAGTAAGTCATGGTTTCTTATGGATAATTATAGGTTTTTACACTATTAGGTCATTGATACCAGTTAAATTAAGTTACCAAGTGATTACATGTTCGTAGGGTCGTTTTATAGAGTTTTGGCAGAATTTACAGTTTAGCCCCTCAAGTTTCAGAATTTACAATTTCTACCCTAAAGTTTGCTTCTTTACATTTAATGGCCTTTTTGACAAAATAAAAGATTTTGGAGTTAAATAATACATCTTAATCAAGTTAAACTTCCAATTTTAGAACTTTAGAATTTAGTTGGTAAACATGTGTTTTTACGTTACCGGTTACGGTGAAACAGGGGTTTTTTAACGGTTAAGTATTAAACCTTATAATTTTATGTCTTAAAATTTGAAGTATTATACTAAGGACTTTTAATAAGTTTTTATAATCTGTTAAGAATGTATTCTTAAGCCCTTTTTGTTGAAAGTCTCGTTTTTAAATTCGACCCGTTAAAACGCGTTTTTACCCGAAACCGATCGCTCGAAATCATATTTGACCAATTTTTCACCATATTTAAGTCTTAAAGTTATAATATTACTGAAATAACAAGTTTTCCATAGATTTTAGGTTTATTCTTGTATTTCCATGAATTTCTTCCAAAAATCACCCGGTTAAGGCCCGTTTTTAACTAAAAATTTCATTTAAATTGTTCTTAGACCCATTTAACCACAAATTCGACCAATTTCACTTTTTTAACCTTTTTAGAGCCTGTAATTATTTTTAACATGGTTATACCCTATGTCCTCATATTTTTAAGTCAATTTACCACCTTTTCGGGTCCCCGAATAAGTCCAAAATGCCTATAGTCCCTACTATTTTAATTTTTCAGCTTTTGAAAACATTTAATATGCCCAATAACATCTAAAAACTACTGAAAATCAGTTCTAATACACGGATCTAACATGTAACCATAATATAAGCTTGTATTTGGGAGATTTTTACCATTTTAGCCCTTTACACATGTGTAAAACATATTAGTTGTACCCATTCACCACCAAATTGTTTTGTAACTTTCAAAACAGGTTTTTAGGAGGTTTAAAAAGAATTTTTAAGCAGATGCCAAGCTTTGGTTACGGAGGGTTACAAAACATAAAGTTCATGGGTGTCAAAGTCACCCAAAAGAGGGTTTTCTAGGTGTAACTTGTGTTCCACCCGTAGCATGACCAATATTTCATGTGAGATACCTCTAGTGAAGTTAAAATATCCTCAGGAAAGGTATGATAGCAGTGGACTTCTGTTAGAACAAAGAAAGTAAGGGTTTTGGTGGATAGAAGAAAGAATAAAACATGACATAGTTTGTTTCGGGTAGGATGAAGCTTACTCTTGTATGGTTCACGATTTGGAGAGTGTGTAGAGTGATAGAATGGTCTGGAAGTCTTCGAAAAAGGTCTGGAAGAGTCGAGTTTGATGAAACCATGTGTCAAAGGCTCACAAGATAGCACCCTCTTGCTAGTATGAAGCTTGACCGATGATGTTTGATGCTTGAACTTCGACTAGGGGGCTGAAATGAAGCTGAAACCGTGGGTGTGTGTGTGTTTCAGCTAGAGAGGATTCGAGAGAAGAGGGAAGAGAGTGAGAGGTGAGAAATGAGGGTGGGTTCAAGTGTTTCATGTAATAGGAGTGGAGGGGGAATGGTGGCAAGTTTGGGTGGTGTAGAAGAGAAGAGATTGGTGGAGAGGGGGGGTGAAGGGGCGGCCGATCTTGGAGCTTTGTGGGGTGTAATTAGTTTTAAATTTTAAATGAAAATTTGTTATTGTGTAGTATTATTTTGTAGTGTAGTATTTTAAGTGGGTAATTTTTATTAGTTGTTTAAGTATTAAGTATGTATATGTATATGTTAAACCATGAATTGTGTGTGTATGCACACATATTTAATTGTTTCAATTAAGATTAAATTTTGAAATGGACTAATTGACTTTCCCGGAACACGAAGTTATTCTATGCTAAGGCTAGATCTGACAAATTCATGCAAAATGGCACATGAAATAACAAAAATGACAATAATAGCAATAGTAATAATAACACTGATAGTAATAGTAATAGTGATGTTGCATTAATATTAATTGTATGGATAATGATGCGGGAGGGGTTAAAGGTTAGGGTTATGACCTGGAGGTCGGTTGTTACATTCTCCCACCGTTTAGGAAATTTCGTCCTGAAATTTTAGCTTCGATAGTTCCGGAACGGGTGGGTCTGAAGAGATGTGGATAATTCTTTTATCTCGTCTTCTTGCTCCCAAGTGAATTCAGGTCCTCGCCTAGAATTCCATCTTACCTTGACCTTGGGTATGCGACTTCGTCTGAGTTTCTTGACCAGTCGGTCAGTAATCTCTACAGGCTCTTCCATGAAGTTCAACTTGTCATTAATCCTTGCTTCCTTCAGGGGTAACTCCATGGCTTTGTCTACTATGCACTTCTTCAAATTTGACACATGGAAGGTGTCACGTATGTGGCCTAGCTCTTGCGGTAGCTTTAATTGATACGCCACGGGGCAAATTCTCGCTAGTATCTCAAATGGTCCTATATATCTCGGGCTTAGCTTTCCTTTTCTTCCAAACCTCACAGTCCCCTTCCATGGTGCTACTTTTAGCATTACCCTGTCACCCACTTGAAACTCTAAAGGTTTTCTCCTTCTGTCAGCATATTTCTTCTGACGGTCTCTGGCCGCTCTCAAATGCTCCTTAATTTTAAATATCTTGTCGGTGGTCTCCATCACAATGTCGGGTCCCATTACTTGACTATCCCCGATCTCATTCCAACTCAACGGTGATCGGCATTTCCTGCCATATAGGGCTTCATAGGGAGCTGCTTTTATACATGCGTGATAACTATTGTTGTAGGAGAACTCTACTAGAGGAAGATGGTTATCCCAGTTCCCTCCAAAGTCAATCACGTAAGCCCTTAGCATATCTTCCAAGGTTTGGATGGTTCTTTCACTCTGACCGTCAGTTTGTGGGTGGTAAGCAGTGCTTAAATCCAGACGGGTTCCTAAAGCCCGTTGGAGTGACTTCCAGAAATGAGAAGTGAAACGACTATCATGGTCGGAGATGATTGATAGTGGCACCCCATGCCTGGTCACTATCTCGTCGATGTACAGTTGGGCTAGCTTCGTCAGGTCGTTGTCCTCTCGAATTGGCAAGAAGTGAGCCGATTTAGTTAACCGGTCAACTATTACCCAGATGGCGTCATGTCCTCTGAAAGTTCTAGGTAGTTTGGTAACAAAATTCCATTGTGAGGTTATCCCATTTCCATTCTGGAATTTCAGGCTGTTGTAACATCCCTGACGGTTTTTGATTTTCAGCCTTCACCATGGCGCATGTTAAACACTTCCCAACGTATACGGCGATTGATTTCTTAATTCCAGGCCACCAGAAAAGTGCCTTTAGATCTTGGTACATTTTGTCACTTCGGGGTGAATCGAGTACCTAGATTTATGGGCTTCGTCTAGGATCACCTCTCTAATTCCCCGTACTTTGGTACCCATGTTCTTCCTTCATATTTATATATACCATCGTTGCTCAATTCTAACCACTTCTCCATTCCTGTTACCAACTCCCCTGCTAAATTATCTTCCTTTAGCGCTTCACCTTGAGCTTCTTTTAGTCTCGCAACAAGGTCAGTATACACACTCATCCTTAAGGCACGGACACGAAGGGGTTTTTCTCTTTCTTTCCTGCTCAAGGCATCCGCCACTACATTGGCCTTGCCGGGATGATAGCGGATTTCGCATTCGTAATCATTCAATAGCTCAACCCATCTTCTTTGACGTATGTTTAACATTTTCTGATCAAGAATGTGTTGCAAACTTCTATGGTCAGTGTAAATAATGCACTTCGTGCCATAGAGGTAATGCCTCCACATTTTGAGTGCAAATACCACAGCACCCATTTCTAGATCATGCGTTGTGTAGTTCTTCTCATGATCGTTCAGCAGTCTGGATGCATAAGCAATTACCTTGTTACGCTGCATTAGCACGCATCCCAGTCCCTGACGCGAGGCGTCGCAATAGACCACGAAATCTTCAACTCCTTCTGGGAGGGCGAGGATAGGTGCACTACATAGTTTCTCCTTGAGTGTTTCGAATGCTTCGTTCTGCTCTTGTTCCCACTCAAAAGCTGTATTCTTCTTGGTCAAGGCAGTTAACGGTTGTACAATACGCGAGAAGTCCTTGATAAACCTTCTATAGTATCCGGCCAATCCAAGGAATTGCCTTATCTCGGTAGGAGTTTCCGGAATTCTCCAATTCTTAATGGCCTCTATCTTTGAAGGATCCACTTGAATTCCGTCTTCATTTACGACATGCCCTAGGAATTGGATTTCCCGCATCCAAAATTCGCATTTGGAGAACTTGGCATATAGTTGCTCATTCTTGAGCAACTCGAGAATCAGCCTAAGGTGCTTCTCATGCTCTTCCTTTCCACGGGAGTAGATCAGGATGTCGTCGATAAATACAATCACAAATTTGTCTAGATATGGGCGGCACACTCGGTTCATGAGATCCATAAATGCCGCTGGTGCGTTAGTCAGTCCAAAGGGCATAACCAGGTACTCATAATGTCCATATCTAGTTCTAAAGGCTGTTTTGGGTATGTCTTCCTCTCTTATCTTCAGTTGATGGTACCCTGACCTTAAGTCTATTTTGGAGAAGTAGCTTGCCCCCTGCAGTTGATCGAATAGGTCATCGATTCTCGGAAGAGGGTAACGATTCTTTATTGTCAGTTTGTTTAGTTCCCGGTAATCAATACACATACGTAGGGTCCCATCCTTCTTTTTCACGAATAGCACCGGGGCACCCCATGGAGACACACTCGGTCGTATAAACCCCTTGTCGAGTAGCTCTTGGATTTGTAGCATTAGTTCTTTCATCTCGGGAGGGGCAAGTCGGTACGGTGCTTTGGCTACCGGTGCAGCACCAGGCAATAGGTCTATTTGGAATTCAACCTGACGGGTCGGAGGGAGTCCCGGTAGGTCTTTGGGAAATACCTCCGGATATTCCGAAACCACTGGTATATCCTCAATCTTCTTTTCCTCTTTGGCTTTTATCACGTAAACTATGAAAGCTGGGCATCCCTTCATGAGACTCTTGGTTGCCTTCAAATGGGATATCATAGGATATAACGTGTTACATCTTTCACCATGAACAACTAACACCTTCCCGTCGTTCAATGGTATCCTAAGTAGGCGCTCATCACACACGATTTCGACTCTATTCTTAGCCAGCCAATCCATGCCAACAACCACATCGAATCCTCCTAGCTTAATAGGCATCAGGTTTATCTTAAATGTACTACCTTCTAGGTTCATTAAGCAATCCTGGATGACTTCATTAGTTTCTAAGATGTTACCGTTAGCTAATTCTACGGTAAACGTATCAGTCAGGACGCATGCACTCAAGTCAATCAAAGGCCTAAAAGCGCTAGAGACAAAACTAGCAGTTGCTCCAGTATCAAATAGAACGGTAGCAGGATGATTATTTATAAGGAACGTACCATTGACCACATCAGGTTCCTTACGAGCACCGGCTGGATCCATCACGAATGCTCGTCCCTTGGGCTTATTGGGTCTGGCGTCCTTATCTCTCCCCAGCTTAGGACACTTATTCCTCATGTGTCCTGGATCTCCACACTCATAGCATTGTTTACCTGGCACATACGTACAATCCTTAATCAGATGACCCGGTCGTTTGCATCGGAAGCAGGGCATCGGGTTGCACTCCCCTTGATGATGCAGTTTACACTTGTTGCAGAATGGGCTTGTTCCCGAGTATAGCTTCCGAGTCCTTCCACCCTGGTCTTCGCGCCTCATACCTTCAAAACTCTTCTTGTTTGACCCACTGCTGCTACCAATTGCCTTCTTCCCCTCAAACCATTTTCTCTTCTCACCCATCGGCTTCCTCCTTTCCTCTATCCTGTTTTGTTCAGTCCATCCAGCCCTGACTAGATCATCGGTCAAACTACTGGTGAAGTCGACCGCAGCTTGCAGGGTTGGGGGCCTAGAGGATCGAACCATACCCCTGACTCTAGGATGTAGTCCCCAGATGAAACGTGCTACGCCCTTGGATTCCGGTGTCACCAGATGTTGCACCAGTCGAGCCAGGGCTAAGAAGTGGTTGATGTACTCGGTGTAGTTAGGGCCTTTCATTTCCAGGCTCAGAAATTCGGACTCCAGTTTCTCCAGTTGATTGATGGGGCAGTATTTGTTGGTTGTCAATTCCCTGAATTCTGTCCAACTTATTTGGTTAGCAGCGTTTCTTCCCCGGGGTTGAGTAACAATCTTCCACCATTCCAGTGCTGATCCCTTGAGTGACTGGGAAGCATACCTCACCATGTGTTCCATCTTACATTCGCTGATATCTAGGACGGCTTCCATTTCATCAATCCATCGGTACGTCTCAATCGCACACTCGGTACCATAGAAATCCTTCGGCTTGCATGCCATGAAGGTCTTGTAGGACCATCCATTCCTTAATGCTTCAACTTCCTCATTGTTGCCCTCATTGCTCCCAGATCCACCATTACCACTGGGGTTATTCCGGTCCGCATTAATTTGGGCGATGATGGTCGGGATGGCGTTAGCAATTTGTTGTGCTACGAGGTTGGCAATTCTCTCATAGTTCCCCTGATTGACATGCTCTCCACGGGAAGCTCCTGGTGGAGTAAGGGGTTGGTTGCCGGTTGGTCTAGCTTCCTCATGACGACCACTCATAGCTCCAGATCTTCCAATATGGGTTCCTTGTCTGGTCGGCATTCTGGTAGCATCACAGATAAATTTGTTTAGCATCTCATAAATTTTTGGTTTCAACAGCCCATGCATCACTTATCCTAATATACCATGTTCTAACAGGAGAGTGTGTAATATACGCACCACTAATACCTTTAATATGTTCCATTAAATTAATTTAAGGCAGTTCAACCCAAAAAGAATGCAAGACAAATTCCTACACATGACATATCACATTGCAATTCAATACAAATTACCCTGCAGAATCAACACCATAAGAAGTAGTTTCATAGATAGATAGGGTTAATAGTATCAGCGAAATAGAAATGCATCAGAGTTAAACTCTTACAATTTGGAAGGTGCCATCACCCCCATAATACATAATAATAATAGTGTCTGATAATAATAAAATTGTTTCCTTCAGCTGTCTAAGAGACAGATAATCCCATATCTCCCCCCTGCTCTCACATCCATTTCTTCTTCAGCCACCCTAGCCACCCTGAGTTATTCTTCCTTCGATCTTGCTCCAACCACTGGACCCCCTGTGACGCCATCATGGCCTGAAACTGGGCGGACTGGGAGGTCCGAGTGGTGTGCTGGAGTGTCAGCTTGTGACAACGGACGGTCTTCAGAATCTCGTCCAATGCAGCATCAGAAGGTCCTACGTTGCTTGCCCGGCGGCTAGACTAGGAGTACCGGTCACCAGCTAGCACACTAGGGCCATCGTACACGCTGTGCCTCGGTGGCATCCAGTGCTCATCACGTGGATGGTGTCGGAGCGGGTCAATCATCGGTGGTGTAGGTGCCGATGTCCTAACAGGTGGTGGAGGAGGAGGTGGCATCCTAAAGGAGACTGAGGGTCCTGGCCTAGTACTCTTGCGTGGGCGGGTGATAACACGTGCACCCCTATTCCCGATAGGTGGGATAGGTGAGTGTGCAGGAGCTGCGACATGCGGTGACTGGGAGCGCGTCCGGCTCCTGGAGGGAGATGTCGAGGAAGAGTCCTCCGATGGCTCAGTGTCATCAGACGTAACAGATATCCAGCCCGGGTGTCCGCATCTTCTCAAGTATTCTTCATACTCCGTCAGCGGCTTCGCCCTCTTAGGGCTCCCAGCTGGTGCAGTACCGTCAGTCGGGTACGCAGGTGCCTTCCCCTTGTCAGCCATAGCCTTGATGTCCTGTAAGAAATATCATGAGTAATTTTGTTTCTCATAGCTCATGATTGCAATAATAATAGTACTTATAGTTGTAGTGATGGCAATAGTATCAGATATCCCAACAGTATCAAATACCAGAGGTATCAGTTATCAATAGTATCATCAATCCTTAGTTTCTTCAAATAATTAACAAATAAATTAGTTTCATTTTAAGAAACCCTTAAACCACTCAAAGAAAATTTTAAGAATTATAACATTCAAACAAAAGTCCAATTATTGCCTAACAATCCATGCTGGAATTTTCGCGTCCGGTAAGTTCATGATTACGTTGATCAAGTGTAATCATCAATTTACCCAACCCGATCATCCAAACACTTTCCATGAGGATGGTCCTAAGGTATCAGGGTTGTAGCCTAGGGTCTACTATGGTATTCCCGACTTCTCTACAACCTTTGGCTCTGATACCAATCTGTCACACCCCGAGCCCAGGTAGGGTGGGACGTCATAGACTAGTAACAATATATGGCAGCGGAAACAAACCATCATAAGAGCACAAAAGGAGAGAACATCACATGGTATTACAGTTTAAAGAAATACTGGGCTAGATGTGGGTCTAACCACCCATACGAGTATAAGTTTTCAACAATACAAATTGTTCCCAACCGAAATAAATAAAAATAAGTCCAAATTGTTTGAAAATCAAAACAAGCCAATGCCATGGTCATGGTGCTAGGTCAAGTCTTCTACACAGCTAGACTCCCTTCAACGATTACCTGAAACATGCTCAAAAGAAATTTGTGTCAACTAAAAAGTTAGTGAATTCAAGTGCTTAAAGTTCAAAAACAAAAGGATTTAAAAGAATCCACATTTGATTTAAAATTCATAGATCATAGTATCATAGTTGTGGGGATCACAATCAACCCTGCACTCAGTCCCGGCTAGCCTCTTCTAAAGTTATGTTACACCGGCTAATCCCGAGGGAAGAACTGAGCCTCATATGGTGGACCATACCTGCCGGATGGTTCACCTTAGTATCTTATTAAAACTTTTCACATGCCACAAATGACCCTGCAGGATCTCAGTGTGGTACCCTTCCCGCTCATCAAGGAAGGCACTGTGTGTGGGGGATTCCCCAAGTAGATCTACCCATATAAAACAAGCGGTTCACACAAGAATTAATGATCGTGATAAAAGTAAAAGTAGGTTCTAACATTTCCACAACATATAGCAGCATATTATAGCACAGAAAAGTTCAGTTTAAACAGAGCATGCTTCACCCCAAAAACAGTAATAAAAAGGGGACACTAGAACTCACCTTAGAGCTTCAAGTAACGGGTTCTTCGTGTACCGGGAAGGTTTCAAGTTTAGCATCCTACGAACAAGATTAAGTGTTAAGCCACTAATTCTAAGGTCATACGAGGTAGATAATAATGTGTTAAGGGGTTAAATGTTCAACTAGTTTAGATTTGCCAAGCCTTGCATTAGAAAGTTTCCTTTTATAGTAAGTCATGGTTTCTTATGGATAATTATAGGTTTTTACACTATTAGGTCATTGATACCAGTTAAATTAAGTTACCAAGTGATTACATGTTCGTAAGGTCGTTTTATAGAGTTTTGGCAGAATTTACAGTTTAGCCCCTCAAGTTTCAGAATTTACAATTTCTACCCTAAAGTTTGCTTCTTTACATTTAATGGCCTTTTTGACAAAATAAAAGATTTTGGAGTTAAATAATACATCTTAATCAAGTTAAACTTCCAATTTTAGAACTTTAGAATTTAGTTGGTAAACATGTGTTTTTACGTTACCGGTTACGGTGAAACAGGGGGTTTTTTAACGGTTAAGTATTAAACCTTATAATTTTATGTCTTAAAATTTGAAGTATTATACTAAGGACTTTTAATAAGTTTTTATAATCTGTTAAGAATGTATTCTTAAGCCCTTTTTGTTGAAAGTCTCGTTTTTAAGTTCGACCCGTTAAAACGCGTTTTTACCCGAAACCGATAGCTCGAAATCATGTTTGACCAATTTTTCACCATCTTTAAGTCTTAAAGTTATAATATTACTGAAATAACAATTTTCCCATAGATTTTAGGTTTATTCTTGTATTTCCATTAATTTCTTCCAAAAATCACCCGGTTAAGGCCCGTTTTTAACTAAAAATTTCATTTAAATTGTTCTTAGACCCATTTAACCACAAATTCGACCAATTTCACTTTTTTAACCTTTTTAGAGCCTGGAATTATTTTTAACATGGTTATACCCTATGTCCTCATATTTTTAAGTCAATTTACCACCTTTTCGGGTCCCCGAATAAGTCCAAAATGCCTATAGTCCCTACTATTTTAATTTTTCAGCTTTTGAAAACATTTCATATGCCCAATAACATCTAAAAACTACTGAAAATCAGTTCTAATACACGGATCTAACATGTAACCATAATATAAGCTTGTATTTGGGAGATTTTTACCATTTTAGCCCTTTACACATGTGTAAAACATATTAGTTGTACCCATTCACCACCAAATTGTTTTGTAACTTTCAAAACAGGTTGTTAGGAGGTTTAAAAAGAATTTTTAAGCAGATGCCAAGCTTTGGTTACGGAGGGTTACAAAACATAAAGTTCATGGGTGTCAAAGTCACCCAAAAGAGGGTTTTCTAGGTGTAACTTGTGTTCCACCCGTAGCATGACCAATATTTCAAGTGAGATACCTCTAGTGAAGTTAAAATCTCCTCAGGAACGAGAAGATTGCAGTGGAATTCTGTTAGAACAAAGAAAGTAAGGGTTTTGGTGGATAGAAGAAAGAATAACACATGACATAGTTTGTTTCTGGTAGGATGAAGCTTACTCTTGTATGGTTCACGATTTGGAGAGTGTGTAGAGTGACAGAACGGTCTGGAAGTCTTCGAACAAGGTCTGGAAGAGTCAAGTTTGATGAAACCGTGTGTTAAAGGCTCACAAGATAGCACCCTCTTGCTAGTATGAAGCTTGACCGATGATGTTTGATGCTTGAACTTCTACTAGGGGGCTGAAATGGAGCTGGAACCATGGGTGTGTGTGTGTTTCAGCTAGAGAGAATTCGAGAGAAGAGGGAAGAGAGTGAGAGGTGAGAAATGAGGGTGGGTTCAAGTGTTGCATGTAATAGGAGTGGAGGGGAATGGTGGCAAGTTTGGGTGGTGTAGAAGAGAAGAGATTGGTGGAGAGGAGGGGTGAAGGGGCGGCTGATCTTGGAGCTTTGTGGGGTGTAATTAGTTTTAAATTTTAAATGAAAATTTGTTATTGTGTAGTATTATTTTGTAGTATAGTATTTTAAGTGGAATTTTTATTAATTTTTTAAGTATTAAGTATGTATATGTATATGTTAAACCGTGAATTGTGTGTGTATGTACACATATTTAATTGTTTTAGTTAAGATTAAATTTTGAAATGGACTAATTGACTTTTTCGGAACACGAAGTTATTCTATGCTAAGGCTAGATCTGACAAATTCATGCAAAATGGCACATGAAATAACAAAAATGACAATAATAGCAATCGTAATAATAACACTGATAGTAATAGTAATAGTGATATTGCATTAATATTAATTGTATGGATAATGATGAGGGAGGGGTTAAAGGTTAGGGTTATGACCTGGAGGTTGGTTGTTACACTTAGGCTCTATCTGGGACAAGAAACAAGAGTGAAGACAAACATTTTTGTCATAGGTTTGTCTTCTTGTTTTCACCCTAGTCTCAACATCTCTAATGATGTTTGTGATGGGATGTGAGTTGTGGATTCTCAGTTGAGGAATCATAGCAAGTTGGTTGGGCGGATCCAAATTGGTGAAATTCAGATCTGGTGCTTGATTATCATCCACCACGTTAACACACTTATCAAGTAAGACTTGATCCAATGAGTGTGTTACATCATTGATGTTGTCTTCTATGGAGTGGTTATCAGAATCAAGGAATTCTTGATCACTATCATCACCTCCATCCCCTCTACATTGGAAATTCCTTCATCTGAGTTGTGTGCCTCTGTGTTGGAATTTATAGGCACTTCAGATATATCAGCTGAAGAATTTGTCATGGTTGTGCTGACAGGATTTCCAACTGCAAGGCTAGTTACCACTGGGTCTAAAGTAGTTTGAACATTTGGTCTTCTCAGCTTAAATCTTGGATCAGAATATCCTGTTGATGAGGTACCTTTAGATCTTGAAACATTCTCACAAGATTTGTTAAAACAGTTGGTAACTAAGTCAAGATCAAACAGTCAGTCAGGACCAAAACCTTTCACACTAGGTGTGTGTTCATTGAAGGTCATATTGGCTGACTCCTCAACTACTCTGGTTCTAAGATTGTATACTCTATAAGCCTTTGATTGGGAAGATTATCCAATAAAGTGTCCATCATCTGATTTATCAGCAAATTTGGCTATTTGATCTTTGGTATTCAAGATGGTGCAAGGACATCCAAATGATCTGAGGAAACCAATAAAAGGTCTCCTTTTATTCCATAGTTCATAAGGAGTCTTACCATGAGTCTTAACTACTAAAACTCTGTTCTACATATAGCAGGCAGTGTTGACTGCCTCTGCCTAGAAGGTGATAGGCAGTTTAGAGTCAGACAACATGGTTCTTGCAGCTTTAATAAGTGTCCTGTTTCTCCTCTTACAACACCATTTTGCTGAGGAGGCTTGGGAGTATTGTATTGTCTTTTACTACCCTTTTCATCACAAAATGCATCAAGTATTTTTTTTTTTTAAATTCAGTACCTTGATCACATCTTATGGTCTTAACCTTGTGATCATATTGATTCTCAATTTTCAGAATGAAGTTCTTCAAGATTTCAGGAGTCTCATCCTTAGTTCTAAGGAAAAAAACCCAGTACATCTTATGAAATCATCTGTGATCACTAAGCTGTAAGAGGTCCTTCCTAAACTCATTACACTGGTAGGACCAAAGAGATCCCTATGTAATAAGTGTAGGGGTGTAGTAATGGAGTTCATTTCCTTTGGCTTGTGAGACACTTTGTGTTGCTACCCTTTCAGGCATGCAACACAGTGGTCATCATTTGTAAACTCTTTCTTTGGCATTCCAGTTACTAGATCATTCTTAATTAATTTATTCATGTTTTAAATGTTTACATGGCATATTCTCTTATGCTAAAGGAAAGACTCATCACTATTGGCTTTAGATAGAAAGCAAGAAACTTCTCCTGAAGGGGATGTTTCTTGCAAATCCTTCTTTTACATGTTCCCTCTCCTAGGAGCTCTGAGTATGATATGCTCTTAAGGAATGACCACCCTAGGCTTGAGAACAATGCACTCATGCTTAGTGAAAAGCATGTTATGTCTCTGATCACAAAACTAGGATACACTTAGAAGATTGTATCCAAGCTCCTTAAAAAATTACCTTCTCAATGCTGTGCTTACCATTTGTGACCCTGCCCCTTCCAGTGATGTAACCACTAGATTCTCCTCCAAATGCAACTGGCCCTCCATCAATTCTTTCAAAGTTTTGAAGCAAAGAGCCATTGTCTGTCATGTTCCTGGAACAACCACTATCAACGATCCATACATTCCCTTTGGTCTTGAGTTGTTCCTACACATAACGAGATGGTTAGTTACATTTGGAAACCCAAGCCTTATTGGTCTTGGGTTTATCAAAGGGAACTAAAGATAATGCAACAGTAATTGATCATATATTCAAGCTTTGAGGATCATCAGCTGCTGTTGATGAAGAACTTTTAGTCACATGATCTTCCTTTATCTTTTACTCCATCTTTGGAAGATTAGACTTGACCTTCAACACTTCGGAAGTTTAGATGACTTCGGAAGTTTTGGAGACTGGATCTTCAGAAGATCTTGCATTCATTGCAGCAGACTTCAGTGCTTCGGAAGCATTCCTTTCTTCCGAGATCAAATTTTATTCTGAAGGCAAGTTTTCACTTATCTTCTTCTTCACTTTGCAGCTTCTGAAAGGAAATGATTTTCCTTCCGAAGCTATCTTCTTCTTCTTCTTCTTAAAAGTTTTCTTCTTAGTCATATGAATAGTACTTTTAGGATTGAAGATTTAATTCTTAGCAAGATAAGAAGTACTATCACACATGACACATTCAGTTGGCTTCCTTCTGAGAATCTTCTTTTGAGTAGTAGGCTGAGCTTGATCACTTTCTACTTCCATCTTCATCTTCACAGATGATGCAGTAGGCTTCTTAGGGTGAGGCTTGCTTTTGGAACTGGATGGTTCAGGCTGTGCAGCAGTGATGCATATTTGATCAGCCTCTTTTCTTTATAGGGATGAGGTGGACATGAACTAGAACTCCTGGTACTAGAGTTCATAGTTATGTCATCAGTCTTCACCACTTCAAATCCTGCAGAGTTAAAGACTTGTTTTCACTTGGAGTTGAAAGTGGCCTTGATCTCTTGAGCCTTCTTTGCCTTTCTCTTTGCATTTTTGATCAAGTTCTTTCTCTTGGACTTGCTCAACCCTGGTTCTTTCATCTTCTCAGGGGTATAGTGACCCTTCTTAGGATGATCTTCTTCACTTATCTCAGATCCATCCTTTATTATCTCCTCTTCATCTTCATCCTTTTCTTGAATGGGGTCTACGAGGGGAAGCTCATTTTGACAAGTTCCATACCTTAGAGATCTTACTGATAGTAGAGTGTGTGGAGGAGCTATCTCAGTAGATCCCAGTCCCTGCTTCTTCTAATAACAAATCTTTGCATGCAAGGATGAGAATATAATGTTCTTGAAGTTCTCTTCTTCAAGAACACATTTTTCTGCTCGGGCTTTGCTGATCACAAGCTCAGCCTAGCATTTAGTTAACTTGGTAACAAGATCCTTAATTTAAGTTCTGTAATTTGTCTACTCATGTTTTAGAGTTGAAATGGTTTCCTCTAGATCTTCTATCTTAAGTTTGTAATCATTTTCAGCTCTTTTAAAATCGGCTTTTAAAATATTCAAAGACTCAAGATCAGAACTCATTTCTAAGTTATAGGACCTGTATCCATTTACTTTAGCAATACATTCAGGGGTGCAAAGATGTTCCAATACCTTGGCTACTTCATGATCTGCCATTAGTGCTTGGTTTGGGGAGACATCTTCAACCTAAAAGCTCCAATGAAATCCTCCTTCTTCAATAGCAACTGCAACTTCCTGCTTGGGCTTCTTAGTCTTTGGAGTTCCATCAGTGTAGTTTGGCCTGGTTTGTGCTTGGCCACCATTTGGTTTTGGTGCCTTGCACTCCCTAGCAATGTGCCCTATTTGATTATAGTTGTAACACTTCACTTTGCTTTTATCCAGCCCAAACTTTCCACTGGATGCATTGCTGGGAAACTTCCTTCGTGTTCTCTTGTAGAATTCCTTGTCCCTGTGAGTGAGAAGAGCCATTTGCTGGACTATCTCCATCTACTCCAGATCATCTGGATGGATACAGTCCAGGTCTTCAAGAGTGAAGAGAGAGTTACTAGAATTTTTATCAGAAGAAAAAAAGGCTTGTGCAGAGCTTGTCTCTCGGAATTGGCTTCCTTGGATGTAGCTCTCTCTTGGTGTCTCCAGGAAGGTGATGAAAGGACCCTTTTATGAGTTTTCAGGATAGCAGAGAAGATGATGCTATGGTTCTCTACAATGCCTTTCAACCACATGAAGGGCTGAACTCTGCTAATTGTTGGAGGAGTTGCCAGATGGATTTTGCATGTTCATCTCCATCTGGTATCTACCAAGGATACCATACAACTCTATGAGAGTAAGGATCTTGAGGTTTTTCAGTCCTCCTAATGACCATACAATAGTGTGTCCATTGTCTAGGAAGATCAAACATGAACTTCCACATAATGTCCCTATTACCAAGATTAACTCCAACATCCATTAGAGTATCCCCAATCTCAACATACCTGAAGTATTGTTGAGTCATGGTTTCACCTGTCTTGTAGGTGAAGTTTTCAAACTGCTACTTCAAGAGGTCTTTCTTGTTTTCTATAGCTTCATTACACCCCTTATACATAAGCTTCAGTGCATCCCATAGTTGCTTTGTAGTTTTGCACTTCCTAAAGCCTCTGTAGATAGAGTTTGGAAGAGCAGTTTGGAGAGCTGTCATGGCCTTCTGAACTATATCAATCTTCTTGCAATCTTCTTCTGAGTAATCAACCACTTCCTTTGGTATCACGCCACCACCAACAGCAGCTGAAGTAGTGCATGGTAGATGAGGTCCTGAGATAACAGATCCCCACATCATGCTTTCTTGAGACTTGATGAAGCCTTCCATTCTTTGGTACCAAGTATTAAAGTCATCTGGAGGAATCAATGGAGATTTTGTCATGGTACCGGTTTCCATATCAGCCTTGGTAAGAGATGCCATTTGAGTTATTTAGTGTTTTGTGAAACTAAAGGATTTAAAGATGGTGAGATCTTACAATCAAGAGCCTAAAAAGCTCTGATACCAATTGCAGTACCGATTAAAGGGGTCTATTTAACAGTTTCACAATGAGAAGAGACTTAGAACATTTGACAGATCAAATAAGGATCCGGGTTTGTATGGATAATGCTAAGAACACAAGCAAATATGAGACAGAACAAGAACAATAACAAGATGATATTGGTTTTCAAGAATGATGTATATTGCACTTAAGTTCTTTTACAAGTGTACAAAGCATACATAAAGATACAAATACTTGAGACACTTTATACTACATCCTACAGCCGGCTATACTATGAAAGCCAGTTGGAAACACTAATCTAGACAACAACAAGATCCATGTAGAGTCAAAAGCAGATTGCCTTTTTATTAGTGACTACGACATGCCATAGCTCACATCCTAATCTTTTATAAAAAGGATATATGGTACAAAAGTAGAAAGTTACAGATCAATGACCATAATTGACAGTTGACAAAAGCATGGACCTTTTCACCAACTCGTATAAGTTGGTGAGTCTTTAGAGTGGCAGTGGAGAGTTGGTCAGCTTTATCAAAAGGTGATCAGAGAAAGCATGTCTTCTCTTTCTTTAGAAGAAACCAGTCTTTGGCTTCAGAAGACTTTGTATCTGAAGCTTTGGAAGACTTCATCTTTGGCTTTGGAAGACATTGGTCATTTGGCTTTGGAAGATTTTACACTTAGCTTATTTCCTTTGAGTTGTGTAAAACTTCTGAAGTAACTTTAACCTGTACTACATGCATGCATGCTAAGAGCTCTTTGGTTGCTTTGGTTGCATCAGCCTTTAAGTGTAAACATTACAATATCGTTTTGAAAAGTTTCTTCCGAAGTAAATTGGGATTATATGGTGATGATATAGACAACTTAAGACACACATATTATTAAAAACAATCTTGTGTTTAGTTTAAGAAAAATTATACTCAAAGTTAATCATCCCAATAGCTGATACAAGATACTTAAATCTCTGTTCATCAAAAGCTTTTGTAAACATATCATCATATTGTTCATTTGTGTTAACGTTTACTAGTTTTATCAATCCTTTTTCAAAATTATCTCTAATTAAATGATACCTGATGTTGATGTGCTTTGTCTTTGAGTGCTGCATAGGATTCTCTGTAATAAAGATAGCACTGTAGTTGTCTATATGGATGGGAGTCTCCTTGAAGTTGAATCCATAGTGTAGGATCTGATTCTGAATCCAAAGCACTTGAGCACAGCTACTTGCAGCAGCAATGTATTAAGCTTTAGCAGTTGATGCAGATACATAGGATTGTTTCATGCATTGCCATGAGACTATCCTTCCACCAAGAAATTGACATCCCCTAGATGTAGACTTTGCAATCATATTGCAGCCACCATTGTCACTATCTGTATAGGTATACAGATTGAAGTTAGAATTCTTTAGATACCAAAGGCCTAGTTTAGGAGCACCTTTGAGATATCTGAGAATTCTCTTGACAGCAACCATGTGTGACATCTTGGGGCTAGCTTGATATCTTGCACAAATACATGTAGTAAACATGATATCAGGCTTGCTGGCTATGAGATGCATAAGAGACCCAATCATAACCCTGTATAGATGTTCATCAACACACTCCCCCTCATGATCTGGTCCTAGAGAGTGGTTTCTGGCTATGGTTGTCTTAAAAACCTTGCACTCAGTCATATGAAATCTGGTAAGTATGTCTTGCACATACTTTGACTGATTTATGAAGATGCCATTGTCAACCTGTTTCATTTGAATTCCTCGAATGAAATTGAGTTCCCCCATGGCACTCATTTCAAATCTATTCTTCACCAGCTTCTCAAAATCTTTGCAGAGCTTCAGATTAGTTGACCCAAAAATAATATCATCTACATAAACTTGAACCAGCATCAAGTCATTTCTTGTTCCTTTGATGAAGAGTATTCCATCAATAGTACCTCTCTTGCATCCATGCTGAAAGAGATACTATGATAGTGTCTCATATCACATCCTTGGAGCTTTTTGCAGCCCATAGAGAGCTTAGTCAAACTTGCAGACATAATCAGGTTGATTTGGGTCTGCAAAGCCAAGAGGTTGTTTAACATACACCTCCTCATCAATCACCCCATATAAGAAGGCACACTTGACAAAGTTGGTAGACCTTAAAATCCTTGGATGCAGCAAAAGCCAAGAATATCCTAATAGCTTCAAGTCTTGCTAGATGAACAAAAACATCTATGTAGTCAAACCCTTCTTCATGAGTGTACCCTTGAACAACTAGTCTAGCCTTGTTCTTGATGACAAGTCCTCTATCATCCTTCTTGTTACTAAACACCCACTTGGTACCTATGGTAGTCTTCCCTTGAGGAAGAGGACATAGATTTCAAACCTTTTGTCTCTTGAATTGAAACAGCTCCTCCTGCATTGCTTCAACCCAACTTCCATCTTTCAACGCCTCATCAACCTTCGTAGGCTCTATCTGGGATAAGAAACAAGAGTGAAGACAAACATTTTTGTCATGGTTTGTCTTCTTGTTTTCACCCCAGTCTCAAGATCTCCAATGATGTTTATGGTGGGATGTGACTTGATGATTCTCAGTTGAGGAATCACAGCAAGTTGGTTGGATAGATCCAAATTGGTGAAATCAGATCTGGTGCTTGACTATCATCCACCACATCAACACACTTATCAATTGGGACTTGATCCAATAAGTGTGTTACATCATTGATGTTGTCTTCTATGGAGTGGTTATCAGAATCAAGAAATTATTGATCACTAACATCACCTCCATCTCCTTTACATTGGAAATTCCTTCATCTGAGTTGTGTGCCTCTTTGCTAGAATTTATAGGCACTTCAGATATATCAGCTGAAGAATTTATCATGGTTGTGCTAACAGAATTTCCAACTACAAGGTTGGTTACCACTAGGGCTAAAGTAGTTTGAACACTTGGTCTTCTCAGCTCAAATCTTGTATCAGAATAACCTGTTGATGAGGTACCTGTAGATCCTGAAACATTCTCACAAGATTTGTTAAAATAGTTGGTAACTAAGTCAAGATCAAACAGCAGTCAGGACCAAAACCTTTCACACTAGGTGTGTGTTCATTGAAGGTCATATTGGCTGACTCCTCAACTACTCTGGTCATAAGATAGTATACTTTATAAGCCTTGGCTTGGGAAGATTATCCAATAAAGTGTCCATTATCTGATTTCTCAGCAAATTTGGCTATTTGATCTTTGGTATTCAAGATGGCACAAGGACATCCAAATGATCTGAGGAAACTAATAAAAGGTCTCCTTTTGTGCCATAGTTCATAAGGAGTCTTACCATGAGTCTTAACTACTAAAACTCTGTTCTACATATAGAAGGCAGTGTTGATTGCCTCTGCCTAGAAGGTGATAGGCCGTTTAGAGTCAAACAACATGGTTCTTGCAGCTTCAATAAGTGTCCTGTTTCTCCTCTCAGCAACATCGTTTTGTTAAGGAGTCCTGGGAGCACTATATTGTCTTGAAATACCCTTTTCATCACAAAATGAATCAAGGATTTGGTTTTTGAATTTGATTCCTTTATCACATCTTATGATCTTGACCTTGTGATCACATTGATTCTTAATTTTCAGAATGAAGCTTTTCAAGATCCTAGAGGTCTCATCCTTAGTTCTAAGGAAGAAGACCAAAGTATATCTTGTGAAGTCATCAGTCATCACTAAGTAATAGGAGGTCCTTCCTAGACTCATTACACTGGTGGGGCCAAAGAGATCCATATGTAACAAGTGTAGGGGTGTGGTGATGGAGTTCATTTCCTTTGGCTTGTGAGATACCTTGTGTTGCTTCCCTTTTAGGCATGCAACACAATGATCATCACTTGTAAACTCTTTCTTTGGCATTCCAATTATCAAATCATTCTTAATTAATTTTTTCATGTTCTTAAAGTTTACATTGCACATTCTTTTATGCCATAGGAAAGGCTTATCACAATTGGCTTTAGATAGAAAGCAAGAAACTTCTCCTAAAGGGGATGTTTCCTGCAAATCCATCTTGTACATGTTCCTTTCTTGGGGGCTCTGAGCAGGATATGCTCTTGAGGAATGACCACCCAAGGCTTGAGAATAATGCACTCATGCTCAGTAAAGAGCATGTTGTGTCTCTGATCACAAAATTGTGATACACTCAAAAGATTATACCCAAGCTCCTTGATAAAGTTTACCTTTTCTATACTAAGCTTACCATTTTCGACCCTACCCCTTCCGATGATGTAACCACCAGATTCACCTCCAAAAGCAACGGGCCCTCCATTAATTTTCTCAAAGTTTTGAAGCATAGAGCCATTGCCTGTCATGTGCATTGAAAAACCACTATTAATGATCCAAACATTTCCTTTAGTCTTTAGTTGTTCTTGCACAAACAGAGATGGTTAGTTACATTTAGAAACCCAAACCTCATTGGTCTTGGGCTTGTCAAAGTGAACAGAAGATAATGCAATAGTAATTGATCCTATATGCAAGTTTTGAGGATCATTTGATGTTGTTAATGAAGAACTTTCAGTCACATGGCCTTCCTTCATCTTCTACACCATCTTTGGAAGACTAGACTTGGCCTTCAACACTTCAAAAGTTTTGATGACTTTGGAAGTTTTGGAGACTGGATCTTCAGAAGCTTTTGCATCCACTACAGCATAGTTTAGTACTTCAGAAGCATTCCTTTCTTCTGAGACCAAATTTTCTTCTGAAGGTAAATTTTCACTTATCTTCTTCTTCACCTTGGAGCTTCTGAAAGGAAGAGTTTTTCCTTCCGAAGCTGTTTTTTTTCTTAGAAGCTTTTTTCTTGTTCATATGAATAGTACTTTTGGGATTGTATATGCAATCCTTGACAAAGTTAGAAGTACTACCACACATGATGCATTCAGTTGGCATGCTTCTGAGAATCTTCTTTTGAGTGGGAAGCTAAGCTTGATCACTTTCCACTTCCTTCTTCATCTTCTCTGGATCAGGATGATTTGGACATGAACTTGAACTCCTGGAACTGGATGGTTCAAGTTGTGTAGATGAGGTGCTCATTTTATCAGCCTTTTTCTCTAGATCAGGATGATTTGGACATGAACTAGGATTCTTGGTACAAGATTCCATAGTTGAGTCTTCAGTCTTTACCACTTCAAATCCAGTAGAAATGAAAGCATGCTTTTGCTTGGAGTTGAAAGTGGCCTTGATCTCTTGGGCTTT
Source organism: Flaveria sonorensis (assembly GCA_025506505.1). Lineage (NCBI taxonomy): Eukaryota > Viridiplantae > Streptophyta > Magnoliopsida > Asterales > Asteraceae > Flaveria > Flaveria sonorensis. Next base: position 49,081,301 of record CM046427.1, on the reverse strand, counting down.
CTTGGACTTTCTTTTGGCTTCCCTAATCAAGTTCTCGTTGCAGACTTTATCATCCTTGGTTCTTTCCTCTCTGCAGGAGAATAGTGTCCCTTCTTAGGATAACCCTTGTCACTCACCTCAGGTTCATCCTTCACTATCTTCTTTTCATGTTCATCCTCTTCTTAAATGGGATCTATAGAGGGCAGCTCATCTTGACAAGTTTCACACCTTGGAGGTCTTACAGATAACAATGTGTGTGGAGGAGCTATCTCACTTGAACCCAATCCTTGCCTATTCTGATAAAAATGCTTTGCATGCATCGATGGAGATATTATGTTCTTGAAGGTTTCATCTTCAAGAACACATTTTTCTTCCTTAGATTTGCTGATCACAAGCTCAGCTTGGCGTTTAGTTAACGTGGTAATGAGATCTTTTATTAGAGTCATGTAATTTGTGTGCTCATGCTTAAGAGTTGAAATGGTTTTCTCTAAATCTTCTATTTTAAGTTTATTATCATATTCAGCTCTTTAAAAATTAGCTTTTAAAATGTTCAAGGACTCAAGGTCTGATCTTACTTCCAAGTTGTAGAAACTACATATGTTAACTTTAGCAATGCATTTAGGAGTACAAAGATGTTCCAATACCTTAGCTTCTTCATGATCAACTATTAGTGCTTGGTTTGGAGAAGCATCTTCTACCTGAAAGCTCCAGTCAAAGCCTCATTATTTAACAACAACAACAGCATGTTGTTTTGGTTAGCTTGGCTTCTCAGTTCTTGTAGCTGCATCAATGTAGTTTGGTCTGGATTGTGCTTGGCCACCATTTATCCTTGGTGCCTTGCACTCTCTAGCAAAGTGTCCTATTTGGTTATAGTTGTAGCACTTCACCTTGCTTTTGTCCAGTCCAAACTTTCCACTAGCCATATTGCTAGGAAACTTTCTTCCTTGATGGATTTTGCAAGTTCATCTCCATCTGGTAACCACTAAGGATACCATACAGATCTGTGAGATTAAGAGTAGAGAGGTTCTTAGTTCTTTTGATGGTCACATAGTAGTGAGTCCATTGTCTGGGAAGAGAGAACATGAACTTCCTCACTATGTCTCTATTCTCAAGTTTTACTCAAACATCCATTAGAGTATCCATAATCTGAACATACCTAAAGTATTGTTGAGTCATGGTTTCACCTGTCTTGTAGGTGAAGTTTTCAAATTGTTGCTTCATTATGTCTTTCTTGTTCTCCTTGACTTCCTCAGACCCCTCATACATGAGCTTCAGTACATCCCAGAGCTACTTAGTAGTTTTGCACTTCTTGAAGCCTTTGTATATGGAGTTAGGAAGAGCAGTTTGAAGAGCGGTTATGGCTTTCTCATATACATCTATTTTCTTCCAGTCTTCTTTACAGTAGTCAGCCATTTCCTTTGGTATCATCCCACCTCCAGAAGTGGCTGAAGAGGTGCTTGGGATGTGAGGTCCTTCAACAACAGATCTCCACACCCTGGTGTCTTGAGACTTGATGAACCCTTCCATATGTTGGCACCAAGTATCAAAGTCATCAGGAGTGATCAGTGGAGACTTTGTCATAGTATCGGTTTCCATATCAGCCTTAGAAAGAGCTGCCATTTGAGTTGATAAGTGTTTTGTGAAACTTAAGTGATCTAAGATGGTGAGATCTTACAATCAAGAGCCTAAAAAGCTCTAATACCAATTACAGGACTAAGAAGGTAGTCAATACAACAGTTTCATAAGGCGGAGAGAGTAGGAACACTTAGAAGATCAAATAGGGAACTGATTAGTGATGTAACAATTAATACAAGTGAAAGGACAAGAACAAAAACACACAAATATGGTTTTCAAGAATGATGTATATTGCTCTCAAGTTCTTACAAGTGTTACAAAGCATACATAAAGATACAAGTACTTAAGACACTTTATACTACATCCTATAGCCAACCATACTTTGAAGGCCAGCTAGAAACACTAATCTAGACAACAAGATCAATGTAGAGTCAAAATGCAGTTTGCCTTTTGACTAGCTACTACGACATGCCATAGCTCACATCCTAATATATTACAAAAAGAACAAAAGTACATAATTGGAAAGTTACAAATAAAAGACCTTAATCTAAAGTTGACAAAAGCATGGACCTTTTCACCAACTCATTAAGTTGGTGAATCATCAAAAGTGGCAGCGGAAAGTTGTTCAGCTTTTGTCAAAAGGTGATTCAGATAGGCATGTCATGTCTGTCTTCGGAAGAATCAGTCTTTGGCTTCGAAAGACTTTGTCTTTGATGCTTCGGAAGACTTCATCTTTGGTTTTGGAAGATTTGGTCTTTTGGATTTGGAAAATTTGATACTTAGTATAATTCACAGAGTTATACCAAATCTTTCAAAGTAACATCCTTGTACTTTACTTGTGCATGCTGAGAGCTCTTTGGTTGTTCTTTTATTGCACCAGCCTCTAAGTGTATCCCTTACAATAATGGTCAAGATGAACCCCATTGTATCCAAACAACGTAATTGTTAGCGTGTTCGAGAAATGTTTGACAAGTTTAACCAAGTTGAGTTTTGTTTGACCAAAGATGACCGTAGTGACCCGATGACCCGTTGGTGACTCAAATAAGTAAAAACATGTTTATTCATCCTTAAATAGCTCAAATAATGATTCACATAAAGTTTCATGTCGAAAATCTATTTTCGGAAAGTTTCTATTTTTGGAAAGTATGACATCGTTACACATGTGTAACCCATATCAAGATTATAAAGCATATCACAACAAACACCTAAAACATACATGTAACACATCCAAAATTCATCCATAATATGTTAACATAACCTAAAACTTTATCATACCCAAAGTTTCCTAAATTAAAAACGTAAGAACACAAGTTGCACAAATTTCATCCAAAGTCTCCTAACATGCTCCTATGATCATTTGAACATCATCCACATCATCATATAATGTTCTACACATATCATATTCAACATATAATACATCGAGTCATAAAAGTTTCCATAAATAGCAACCATGTTCATACGATGCGTTTTTCACCATTTGATTATTCCCAATCCATTCTTATGTCCTAAACATCGTATAGCAATTATCACATCTCCTTAAACATGAATAAATCATCATCTATAAACTAAATTACCCAAAAAATTTCCTATAATGGAAAGTACCCAAAAACCGAGCCAAAATCAAAAGTTCAAAACATGACTTTCATCCATTAGCATCAACTAACATCCTAGAACCATCAATTCAACCCAATTTCATAAAAATCATACAATTTCTACAAAAGCCTTAAATTAAAGTTTCCATTATAAGTAAGTCTTGGGTTTTGATCATGACGACACAATTTCACAAAACCAATCCATACAAACATCATTATATTGAATACTAACACATTATCAATCATCAATTTCAATCAATTTCAAGTTTTGATTCATGTTTGGATATCTAGAGTTCATGTTCATCATGATAATCAAATAATATGAAATCTAACATAAAACTTACTTGTAATGATGCATAGATGCAAGCTAACACGTTTTTGATGAAAGAACAATCCATAATCATCATCAATTGCAAGGAAGAATCAATGTGTGTATGTGTTCATATGTGTGTGTGTTCGAAAATGGGGAGAGGGGAAAGGGGAGAGGGCGGCCGCAAATGGGGGAATTAGGGTTGGGGTTGTGTTTTAATCTTTTATTTTTATTTTACAAAAAGGCCCCCGTCTTTTATAAAATTCGTTTTAACGTTACACGATTGAACATTTTCTACACCCACCAAATATTCACATAATATCAAACAAACATTAATAACATGAAATAATATTTATTTTTCTTGTTCAAAGGCATTTTTATTATAATTATGCGTTAAAAGCTGAAAATACGCAAAAACGCGTAAATGCTAGAAAATTCACAATTTTCACAACCAGGCTACATAATTAATCACATAATCATATAACACATAATTTCACACAAATTATGATTGTTTGAAAACTATTTTGACAAATCACCAACGGTCGGGGACAGATGCCCGTGCGATCCGGCAATTCTTCGAATTACCATTACATGAAAGGTTCGTGAATGTTTGTGGAATAAATGACACATTTAATTAAACAACATTAAATGCATGAATGTTTGATCAGAAAACTATGTTTTTGTTGATCAGAAAGAGACCTAAAAATGCCGGGTGTCACATCATCCCCTTGTTGAAAGAAATTTCATCCCAAAATTTAACTAACTCTAGTAAAAGGCGGACGAAAATTTCCTGGTTGTCAGACCTAGTAACTTAATTATTTATTTGTTTATACTTGATTTGCTCATGGTGTGATTGTGAATGAAAATAGGAAGACACACAATGAAATAGAAAGAAAAACGAGTGAAAATCAAGTGTAAATCAATAAAGGTTATGTTTAGGATTGCTTTTGACAATAAAAATGAAAGTTGGGATTATTATCAGTCAATATGATAGTATGAATTATTATTGGCCAACAAGTCATACTTTGGATTATTAAAATCAAATTTGTAAGTGAGAAACCTTTTTTTAGTATTTACTTTTCTTATTAACTTCACTTTTATAATTTTTAACTTCACTTTTGGTTGTGGTATTGGCCACTGTTGTTCTTCTCAATGGAAGGATTTGTCCATCATTTATCATAGTTTCTGAATACCATTAGTAAAAGTTCATGTGTGGTTATTTAATTAGTTGTGAGGATCAAAGCCTAATGATGGATCGATATGAGTTGTATTTGTGATTGTTGTTACTAATTACCAATGGCGTTTACTGGACATGATGAGAGAAAACAGTGGCGAAGCTTGGACACTTCCATAGGGGGGGGGGCGAAATTAATTTTTTAGGGGGGGGGGGAACTTGTTATATATAGAAACTATAGGAACCTATGAGGTTATGAGGCTGATGCAACCAAAGGATACAAAAACAACCAAGTCTTCCAACATGCACTAAGGAACAAAGAAGAACTAGCTTCGAAAGTTTTACACACTCAAGCAAAATGCTAAGTGTAAAATCTTTCGAAGCCAATGTTCAGAAGAAACTACTGAGGAAACTTTACACTAAGTGTCAAGTCTTCCGAAGCCAAAGACTCAACTCTTCAGAAGGTTAAAGATGAAGTCTTTCGAAGCTCTCAAGACAAAGTCTTTCGAAGCTGAATAAAGACAAGACTGATTACTTTAGAAGAGAGAGAAAAGACACATTTTCTGTCAACTTTATCATAAAGCAACCCCCTGTCCGCTGCATGCTCTGGTGGTTCACCAACTATCATAAGTTGGTGAAACTTCCATGCTTTATGATAAAGTAGATAAGGTCTTTGTCTGCAAGTTTCTATATTTGTTTCTTTTTGGCTTTTTGTAATAGGAAAGTCAGTGAGCTATGGCCTGTCATAGTCACTAGTCAAAAGGCAATCTGCCTTTTGACTTTAGGCTGATCTTTTTATCTAGATTAGTTACATCCAACTGTCTTTTTCCATACTGACGGTTGTAGGTTTAGTATAAAGAGTCAAAGGTTCTTGTATTTCAAATATCAGTGCAAACACTTGTAATAGAACCTAAGAAGCAATATACTACTTCCTTGAAAATTATTTCTTGTGTTCTTGCTCTTACTTTACTTGTGTTGTGCATTGTATCATCAGTTTAAGTTTTAAGTTCCCCATTTGAATTGTTAAGTGATCCTAAAGATCCTCCTAAGTGTGTTAACTAAGTGCAAAGTCCCTTTTAACGGTCCTGCAGAAACATTTACACTATCAGACAAACAATTTACACTATTGGACCAAAAATTAACACTACTGATGAAAAAAAGAGGGGGGGGGGGTGGGTGGCCCCCTCCGGCCCGTTAAATATTTCACCCATGATGGCAATGATTCGTTAGAGTACAAGATGTTGGTAATAAGAACAATAATATAAGTAGCTAAATGAAATAGAAGGCTGGAAGCTTGCTTTGTATATTAAGAATGTCAAACAGTGGATACATAAAACTGATGGAATGAAAGACTTTAAAATTCCAAGAGATATCCTACTATCTCTCAACAACCCAAAAGACTAGAACAATTAACAAACTTAGCCATTAGGCTATTATTCAAATAAACTAAAAAACCCACGTGCATGCAAGCATGCATGACTTATTCAAAATAGTTTCCAAAACACGTGCGGATCGGATCACGTTTCATCACCCTTCCTTGATTCAAACCTCAATACTCCAAGCTAATGTCGAAAGTACACAAACATTTCCCGGGATAGAGCCTTTGTCAATATGTCTAATGTCGAAAGTACACAAATGTTTCCCGGGATAGACCCTTTGTCAATATGTCTGTGAGTTTACGATGAGTACTGCAAAACTCCAAACTTATCTGCTGCTAGTTAACAAGTTCTCAAATAAAATGCTACTTCAACTCAATGTGTTTGGAATGACTATGCTGCACTGGATTCTTTGATAAGTTCATTACTGACTTATTATTACCGAAAATTGTAGTTGGACTTTCATGTTTAAATCCAAGATTTTCCAAAATACACCTTAGCCACATAGCCTAACATGCTGCACTTGTAGGTAAGATATACTTAGCTTCAGTGCTCGAGAGGGCAATTGTGTTATGCTTCTTTGAACTCCAAGCTGTAACACTGCTTTCCAAGGAGAAAACATATGTGGACAAGCTTTTTCTATCATTAACACAACTTGCCCAATCACTATCACTATAGCCTTGTAAAGTGACTCCATCTACTTTTCTATACCAAAGTCCAAAGTCAGCACTGCCTGCAACATACTTTAATATTCTTCTAGCTACTACATGATGTATCTTGGATCACTGCTGCATGTATCTTGATGCTAAACTCACAGCATATGCCAAATCTGGCCTTGTGCATGTCAGATAAATTAGACCACCATTTAAACTTCTAAACCGTTATTCACTTACTTTTTCAGCTCTATCTTCTAAGCATAACTTTTCATTGATATTCATTAGAATATCTTTAGTTTTGCTGTGAGTCATCCTAAACCGGTTTAACAAAGTATAAGCATACTTTCCTTGAAAAAGAAATATTTCATCTTTGGACTGTTTTACTTCAAGTCCTAAGAAGAACTTGAGTAATCCCATGTTAGTCATAGTACACGTATTTTACGTCCATTCCTTAAACTCCTTCATCATATTCATACAAGTAAAGGTATAAATAATATTGTTGGATCGGTTTGGCTTAAACTAACAAGAACTTCTTCTGTGATTAATAAATAACAAATACAAAATCTAAGTTTACTACCTACTATCACAATATAAATACTTTGATGAAAGATAAATGCATAAGAAATTATTTCAAAGTATTAAATTGATTAATCTTTTGAGTACAAATGATACAATCGGCAGATACAATGAAGTGGCTTGAAAAGCTTCCCTCTACTATACAAGTGTGAGGACTTTTATACTATGAAATCTAAATAATAAGAATAAAATATTCTAGATTTAGAGTCTATAGCAAAATAGATAATCTACGTATCAGAGTTGATAGCTTCAGTACTATGTTGTCTCCAAAAGGTGAAACACAGCAGCCATAGCACAGACATCCTTGCTTTGAGTAGTAGTTGATGGAGTTCTCTAATGATCAGCAACAATCAATCGGTAAATCTTTGGTAGACTACTAATCGGTAGTTTCTCAACATATGCTGATTGGTGGTAGATCTTTGGTAGACTGCTAATCGGTAGAGTGTAATTGGATCAATTCGGTAGTTGGCAGCTAGTGCTGAAATCCTAAGTTTTTTGTAGCCACATCCTCTTCATTGATCAACAAATATCATCTACATAAAGACACACATAGATTATAATATCTTTATCTCATTTCTTGATGTAAAGAGTAGTTTCATTGTGGCTACGAATGTACCCATGCTAAAAAAATCCATCTATCACCGAGTACCATGCTCTTGGGGCCTGCTTTAACCCATATAGTGCTTTTCTTTTAACTTGTACACCATGCTAGACTTTCAAGGAACCATAAACCCCTCAGGTTGAGCAACATTTATTTCCTCAGTTAAATCTCCATTAAGAAATGTCATCTTTACATCCAGCAGATGAATAGACCATTGCATCTGGGCTGCAATTACAAGAATGGTTCAAATAGTATCAAACCAAGAAACTGTAGCAAAAGTCTCCAGGAAATCTATACCATGTTGCTACGAGTACCCTTTGGCCATTAACCGGGCTTTGTGCCTTAGAATTTCACCATTTGGTCCCATATTGGTTTTGAACATCCAGTTAATAATCTCTAATTTTTTTCAGGTGGCAAATATAGAAGTTCCCATGTATTATTCTTCTTAATAGCCTTTATCTCTTCTTTCATAGCACGTATCCACTTATCTTCTTTAGGTGCATGTTCTTAAGTTAGAAGATCTGCAACATTCAATGCAAATTGACATGTAGTCAAATCATCTTCATTTGAAAGTTCTTTATTAAAGTAATAATCTTTCAATCAACATAGGGGTTTTGACACACATTTTGAAGGACCTACTTCATATGAAGTATGGTTGATTACTGTTGGGCCAGAAAGGCAATCATATGGGTTTGTGAGGTTTGGTCATTTGACATGGAGGGTGTAGTGGGTGTAGAGGTACTTGAGTGTGTAGTAGGCAAGCTAGTACTATTAGGATTTGACAAGTTAGTACTATGTTGGGACTTGGTGTTAGACTCCAAATGAATAGATTAATGAAAATAGAATATGTTCTTGTTAGTGTTTTAATATTATTCTGTTCTTATTTTGAATTTTCAATAAAGACTACATCCCTCTTGTTACAAAATTTTTTTTGTATCTGGATTGTAAAGCCTATATCCATTACTTTGATTGGAATATCCAATGAAGATGTTCCTCTTAGATTTAGTGTCTAATTTCGTTCGAAGTTGAGAAGGTATTAGAGCATAGGCTATGCAACCTAAAGTCTTCAGGTGCTTAATTGATGGTTTCTTACCTGACCATGCTAGTAAAGGGGTTTGATCTTTCAAAGCTTGAGTAGGTGATCGATTTATCACATAAACAGTAGTAGCCACCACTTCTATCGAAAAGAAATTAGGCAACTCCATCTCTTGTAGCATGCTTGGGGTCATGTTCATAACTGTATGATCTTTTCTCACTACAACACCATTATGTTGAGGAGTGTATGGTATGGTGAGCTCTCTCTTTATGCCAGCCTCTTCACAGAACTTGTTAAACTCTTGTGAGCAGAACTCTCCCCCTCTATCAGAACGTAAGCCTTTAATTGGACAACCACTCTCCTTTTCTACCATAGCTTTGAATGTTTTAAACTTCTTAAATGCTTCATTTTATTTGCTATAAAGTACACCTAACATTTTCTGGTAAGCTTATCAACAAGTAAAAGATAATACATACTATTACCAAGGCTCGAGACTTACATGGCCCATATAAGTCAGTAAGAATTAAATCTAGTTTGTCTTTTGCTCTTCATGGTGAATACTTGAAAGGAAGTTTAGTCTGCTTTCCTATGATACAATATTCATATACCATAGAAGTATGTATTTTGGTTAAACCCAAGACCATACTTTTATCATGTAAATGCTTTAAACCATCAAAGCCCAAGTGGCCATACCTGACATGCCATAGTAAGGTGACAACATCTTTCTTCTTGATTGGTGTCTTTTATCATGTTATCGTATTTGTAGCATCTAAAACAAACAAGTTGTTGCTTCCAGCCTTTACTTCCAATAGAGTACTTCCTGTTTCTTTGTTTTGAATTATGCACTTCCCATGCTTAAAGTATATAGAGCAGCCTTTCTTCATGAGTTGACCTACACTTAGTAGGTTATTCTCTAGTTTTGGAGCATAGTAAGCATCTTCTAGCAGTTTAAAGGCATTAGAACCCCGTGTAAATTTTGATAGTTTCTATGCCTTCAACAGCTAGCTTCTTCTTATCGCCAAGTTGAACATGTACTGTGAATTTCTCATCAAGTGAAGTGAATCTACTTTTACGCCCTATCATATACTTTGAGCAACCAGAGTCAATAAACTAAAGGTGATTAAGGTTACTGTAAGGATTACACATAAAAGTTGATACAACCAAAGAGCTCTCAGCATGCACATGTGAATTACAAGGAAGTTACTTCGAAAGATTTGATATAACTCAATGAATTATTCTAAGTATCAAATCTTCCGAAGCCAAAAGACCAAATCTTTCGAAGCCAAAGATGAAGTCTTCCGAAGCTTCAAAGACAAAGTCTTTTGAAGGCAAAGATTGATTTCTTCCGAAGACAAGGAAGACAAGTTCTTCTCAAGGCTTTGTGTCTGCTGATGAAAGTTGTAGCAACTTTCTCTTTACACTTGAAGACTTGGATTGTATCCATCCAGATGACCTGGAATATATGGAGATAGTTCCGAAAATGGTTCTTCTTACTCACACATCCAAGAATTTTTACCAGATAAACGGAAGAAAGTTTCTTAGCAATGTATCTAGTGGAAAGTTTGGACTGGATAAAAGCAAAGTGAAGTGTTACAACTATAACCAGATGGGACACTTTGCTAGGGAGTGCAAGGCACCAAGAACAAATGGTGGCCAACCACAATCCGAGCCTAACTATACTAATGCTGCTCCCAGACCTGAGAAACCAAGCCAACCAAAATAACAAGCTAATGTTGCTATTAAAGAAGGAGGCTTTGACTGGAGCTTTCAGGTTGAAGATGTTTCTCCCAACCAAGCACTGATGGCTGACCATGAAGAAGCCAAGGTATTAGAACATCTTTGTATACCTGAATGCTTTGCTAAAGTTAACATGTATAGGTCCTATAACTTGGAAGTGAGATTTGAACTTGAGTCCTAGAATATTTTGAAAGCTGATCTCAAAAGAGCTGAAAATGACTATAAACTTACAATAGAAGATTTAGAGAAAATAATTTCAACTTTTAAGCATGAGCACACAAATTACAGGACTCAAATCAAAGATCTCATAACCAAGTTAACTGAATGCCAGGATGAGCTTGTGATCAGCAAAGCCAAGGCAGAAAAGTGTGTTCTTGAAGAGAAAACCTTTAAGAACATCATATCTTCCTCCATGCATGCAAAGATTTGTTATTAGAATAAGCAGGGACTAGGGTCAAGTGAGATAGCTCCTCTACACATACTACTATCTGTAAGATCTCTAAGGTGTGGAACTTGTCAAGATGAGCTGCCTTCTATTGATCCCATCCAAGAAAAGGATGAAGATGAAGAAGAGATAGTGAAGGATGAACCTGAAGTGATTGAGAAGGGTTATCCTAAGAAGGGTCACTACTCTTCTGGAGAGAAGAAAGAATCAAGATTAACAAAGTCTACAAGGAAGAACTTGATCAGGGCAGCCAAGAGAAAATCAAAGAAAGCCTAAGAGATCAAGGCCACATTCAACTTCAAGCAAAAACAAGTTTTTATCTTTGCTGGGTATGAAGTGGTTAAGACTGAATACTTAACTCTGGACTCCAGTACCAGGAGTCCTAGTTCATGTTCAAATCATTTTGATCAAGAAATAAAGGTTGATAAAATGTGCACCACTGCTGTACAACCTAAACCATCCAGTTCCAAGACCAAGCCTCACTCTAAGAAGCCTGCTACATCATCTGTGAAGGTAAAGAAGAAATTGGAAAGAGATCTAGCTCAGCCTTCTAGTTAGAAGAAGAGTCTTAGAAGTATGCCAACTGAATCTATCATGTGTGGTGGTACCTCTTATTTTGCTACGGATTGCATCCACAATCCGAAAAGTACTATACACATGACCAAGAAGAAAACTTCTAAAAAGAAGAAGAAAATAGCTTTAGAAGGAAAATCTCTTCCTTTCGGAAGCTCCAAAGTGAAGGAAAAGATAAGTGAAAACTTACCTTCGGAGAAAAATTTGGTCTCGGAAGAAAGGAATGCTTCCGAATTACTGAAGTCTGCTGTGGTGGATGCAAAAGCTTCCGAAGGTCCGGTCTCCAAAACTTTTTAAGTTATCAAAACTTCTGAAGTATTGAAGGCCAAGTCTAGTCTTCCAAAGATAGTGTGAAAGATAAAGGAAGGCCATGTGACTGAAAGTTCTTCATCAACAACAACAAATGATCCTCAAAGCTTACATATAGGATCAATTACTATTGAATTATCTTCAGTTCACTTTGACAAGCACAAGACCAATAAGGCTTGTGCTTCCAAATGTAACTAACCATCTCTTTCTAGGTAGGAACAATTAAGGACCAAAGGAAATGTATGGATCATTGATAGTGGATGTTCTAGGCACATGACAGGTAATGGCTCTTTGGTTTAGAACTTTGAAAGAATTGATGGAGGGCCAATTGCTTTTGGAGGAGAATCAGGTGGTTACATCACTAGAAGGGGCAGAGTTATAAATGGTAAGCTTAGCATTAAGAAGGTAAACTATATTAAGGAGCTTGGGTACAATCTCTTGAGTGTATCCCAATTTTGTGACATGAGACATAACGTGATCTTTACTGAGCATGAGTGCATTGTTCTCAAGCCCGGGGTGGTCATTCCTCAAGAGCATATCCTGCTCAGAGCCCCAGGAAAGGAAACATTATATGATGGATTCACAAGAAACATCCCCATCAGGAGAAGTTTATTGTTTTCTATCTAAAGCAAATAGTGATTAGTCTTTCATCTAGCATATAAGAATGTGCCATGTAAACTTTAAAAATATGAATAAATTAATTAAGAATGATTTGGTAACTGAAATGCCAAAGAAAGAGTTTACAAGTAATGACCATGGTGTTGCATGTCTGAAAGGGTAGCAACACAAAGTGTCACACAAGGCAAAGGAAAGGAACTCCATCACTACTCCCCTACATTTATTACATATGGATCTCTTTGGCCCCACTAGTGTAATGAGTCTAGGAAGGACCTCATATTGTTTGGTGATCACAGATGACTTCACAAGATACACTTAGGTCTTCTTCCATAGAAATAAGGATGAGACCCCTGAGATCTTGAAGAGCTTCATTCTGAAAATTGAAAATCAATATGTTCACTAGGTCAAAATCATAAGATGTGATCAAGGAACTGAATTCAAAAACAAAATTTTTGATACAGTTTGTGATGAGAAGGGTATTACAAGACAATACAATGCTCCCAGGACTCCTTAGCAAAATGGTGTTGCTAAGATAGGAAACATGACACTTATTGAAGCTTCAAGAACCATGCTATCTGACTCTAAGCTGCTTATCACCTTCTAAACAAAGGCAGTCAACACTTCCTACTATGTACAAAATAGAGTTTTAGTAGTCAAGATTCATGGTAAGACTCCTTATGAGCTGTGTCACAAAAAAAGACCTTTTATTGGTTTCCTCAGATCATTTGGATGCCCTTGCACCATCTTGAATACCAAAGATCAGATAGCCAAATTTGTTGAAAAATCAGATGATGGACACTTTATTGGATACTCTTCCCATGCTAAGGCTTATAGAGTATACAACCTCAGAACTAGAGTATTTGAGGAGTCAGCCAACATGACTTTCAATAAGCACACAGCCAGTGTGAAAGGTTCTGGTCCTGATTGGGTGTTTGATCTTGATTTAGTTACCAACTATTTTAACAAATCTTGTGAAGATGTTTTAGGATCTACAGGTAACTTACCAATAGGAGATTCTGATCCAAGATTTGAGCTGAGAAGATCAAGTCAGAAAACTACTTCAACTCTAGTGGTAACAAACCTTATAGTTTAAAATCCTGTCAGCACAACAATGATAAACTCTTTAGCTGATACATCTAAGGTGCCTACAAATCCTAGCATAGAAGCACAAAACTCAAATGAAGGAGTTTCCAGTGTAAGAGGATATGGAGGTGGTGATACTGATTAAGAATTTCTTGGTGCTAATAACCACTCCATGGAAGACATCATCAATGATGTAACGCACTCATTGGATCAAGTTTCTCTTGATAAGTGTGCAGATATGGTGGGTGATACTCAATCACCAGATTTGAATTTCACTAAATTAGATCTCTCCAACAAACTTGCTGTGATTGCTCAATTGAGAATCCACAAGTCACATCCCACCACAAACATCATTGGTGATGTTAAGACAGGGGTGACAATAAGAGGATAAACTCATGATAAAAATGTTTGTCTTCACTCTTGTTTCTTGTCCTAAATTAAGCCTAAGAAGATTGATAAGGCTCTGAAGGATGGAAGTTGGGTTGAAGAAATGCAGGAGGAGCTGCTTAACAAAGCTCTCTATGGGGTGATTGATGAGGAAGTGTATGTCAAACAAACACCTAGCTTTGCAGACCCAGATCATCCTGATTATATCTGCAAGCTTGAGAAGCTCTCTATAGGCTACATCAGGCTCCAAGAAAGTGGTATAAGACACTATCACAGTACCTCTATCCGTATGGATACAAGAGGGGTACTAGTGATGGAACACACTTTATTAAAGGAATAGGAAATGACTTGATGCTGGTTAAAGTTTATGTAGATGATATCATCTTTGGGTCAAGTAATCCAAAGCTCTGTAAAGACTTTAAGAAGCTGATGAAGAATAGATTTGAAATGAGTGCCATGGGGGAACTCAATTTCTTTCTAGGAATTCAAGTGAAGCAGGTTGACAGTGGCATCCTTATAAACCAGTCAAAGTATGTGCAAGACATATTTACCAATATCATCTGACTGAGTGCAAGGTTGCTAAGACACCCATATCCAGAAACAACTCTCTAAGACCTGATCTTGAGGGGGAGTATGTTGATAAACATCTCTACAGGGCTATAATTGGGTCTCTTATGTACCTCATAACCAGCAGGCCTGATATCATGTTTGCTAAATATATTTGTGCAAGATATCAAGCCAACCCCAAAATGTCACACCTGCTTGCTATCAAAAGGATTCTTAGATATCTTAAAGGTGCTCCCAAGATGGATTTTGGGTTTTGAACTTAGAACACTAGAACAAAACAATCAATTCCCCCAAGGATCGATTTCACTCTTAAATATAACAACAAGTTGTTATAGAATCAATACTCATTAATCATAGTGCAAAAACCCATGATTAATGATATGATATCTATGTGTGTATGATTGTGTGTTTGTATGTTTGAATGCTTGAATGCTAATAATAAACTGCTTGTTTGATTGATTGTTCAAAAGATTATAAAGGATTAGGGTATACTGCTATTTATAGCTTATATAAAGAGCTATGTACAGTTACAAAAATACCCTTATGTAAAAACTAATTTTATATAATCCTAAGTCTATAAGTCATCCGCTATGGATGATTAGCTGTTCGCTGTGCATGTTAAGTTGTCCGCTGTGGATGTTGGATAACATGTCCGCTGTGTGTTGGATATTATCCGTTGTGAACACTTGTGTGTTTGCATGATAGTTATTCGCTATGGAGTGTTCATTTGCTATAGATGAACATCCGCTGTGAACTGTTCATCAGCTGTAGACTTGGTCATCCGCTGTGTGTATGATGGTCATCCACTGTAGACACTTAGATTTGTTCTTCATCCACTGCAGCTACTTGTTCATCTACTATGGATAGATCTTCATCCGCTGTGGACACTTGTGAAAAAATTTCTATTATCTACAAACCTGAAAAAGAACACATTATGTTTGATTTTGGCAAGCATTATCCTTTTATACACTTGTTGAGACCAATAATGCTACCCGTAAGGATGATGTTGCCATCCTTTAATGTTTGCTTGTTACTGTTTTGTTTGTTAGTGTTAATGTGTTGATTATGTTTGATATGAATGATTGCATGATTGACTTATGATGTATGATTGCATGATTGAATGTTACATTGTTTGATTGATTGATTACTAATTACATATATGTAATCAGATTACCTTGTATGTTCTGATTCATGTATGTTTGCTAGTATGACTTGTTACTTGCATGATTATTTTTATGTTTATGATATGTATGACATACAAGAATGATTGTATGTTATGATTATGATATGTATGATATACATGAATGATTGGATGTTATGATTATGATTTGTATGATTGTAACGCCCGAAAATTTTGAAGGAAAAGAAGGCAGGAGAAGTTCTTGCATGAAAGAAAGTTCTCGCGCAAGAAGTTCATGTGAAAAGCTCAGCTGGGTATAAATAGCTGAGAACACCCAGTCTAACTCCATTTCGCACGAAAAGTTCAGCTGTTAGAGAGAGAAATCGGTTGCGTATAGAGAGAAAGTGAAGAATTCAAGTCTTTAAGGTATGTAACTCGTGTAGTAACTTGTATTATGTACTAAAATGGATTATTGATGAATATAACGCATGGTTATGTAGTTTTCACTTGGCAAAGGCTTCGGGAAGGTTGCGTTTGTGCTAGAACTTCAAGAAGTGAGTTTCTAGTCCTCTTTTTACGCAAGTTTTATGTTTTGGGGATATTATACATACTAGAACATTTGAATGTGCTGTTCATGCTTGGTATGATGTTGTTTATGATGTTTGCATGTTAGAATAGCCTTCAAAGCGATAAGTTATGATTGGGCGGGAAAAACCTGTAGTTTTCGCGCGAGCAGTTTTGATGTACGTTTAGATTTTGTATTATGGGAAGTTCTCGCGCAAAAGGTGTAGTTTTCACATGATATGCATGTTTTCGCGCAACAGGTAGTTCTCGCGCGACTTGTAAGTTCTCACATGACTTGTGGTTCTCGCGTGACTTGACGGTTTTCGCGCGATAGGATGGTTCACGAGCGAAAGAGGTAGTTCTCGCTCGAGATGTTGCTGATGTATGGTAAGTTTTCGCATGCTATGCTGTTATGTGTGATGTGTTATCTTTTCATGTTAAACAACTTTTTAAAACTATATGCTTTATGATGTGACTTTACTTGATATGTATGATTATGTAAGTAAAGTATTACGTAACGAAAGTTAAAGATAACGATGATAAAAGTGGAACGTAATGAATGATTGAAAGTCTTGCAAGCAAATTGAAAGGAGGTTCGCAACTCATTGAGGGGTTGTTAGCTCAACTATGTGCGGTTTAGCTAACCCATGAGGATGCACACAGGGGGGTTAGTGTTTGTGACTGATCAAGACGTACGAAAACGGGATCCTTATCGCTTGACCCCAAGACGGAAGTTGCTTCATGCATAATGATGGGGTGTAGCCTATGACAGGATCTAGATTAAAAGTGAAAGAACGAAAGAAAGTATGAAAACGAACGATTATGAATGATGATGATATGATAATACTAATTATTATCAAGATGTACGTACGATGTGTGATCATGAACGAAAGTAAAGGTTATGTTTTAACGAAAAGTAAAGTATTTTTTTTAAATATAAACTAAAACCCACTCAGCGTAGCTGACTTTTGTATGCATAATAGTTGGCAGGTAACCGTTTGATGCTGAGGAGGTGCAGACATGGATACATAAGCCACTGGGAATGATTTGCGTCTGGCATCCACATTTTTGGAAATGATTGTTGTATTAACAAAATTTTAAGATGTAAATGAATGATTTGATATATTGACACAATTTTAATCATGAATAAAAATTTTAATTCCGCTGCAAATGATGTGTTTTAAATGTATTACGTGGTGATTGACCAACTGTAAGCGTCCCGGGAACGGGGCCTTACAGGTTGGTATCAGAGCCAAAGTTTAAGAGAATTGGGTAAAATATTTCAAAAACCTAAAACTTAAACTGAGAATAGGACATGAAAGGGAAAGGGATGCCAGTCCTAGTAGCTACATGCCTACAGGTAAAGGTTTTATGTAAATGTTTTATGTAAGATAATAAGAAAGAATTATGTGCGCGTGTTATGTGGTTTATGTGCCCCTAGTAGATTTGATACCGATGTAGTCAGGATAGGGAATGCTTGGAGAAGGAAGAGTAAAGTAAGTGGCTAATCACAACTGGCCACTGTAATTAGGGACTTACTATACTTGACGTAATCTGAGCTATTTCCTTGAATGACCGTGTTGATGTTTGAATCTTAGAGTGCTTAGATGGCTGATGGTAGATCTTCGAAGGCTTCCCGAGGTGGAGTACGTGGTGGATGTGGTCCTGGAAAACATGCCACAAGGAATAAGGCAAGAACTGTCGAGACGGCACCTGCAGATCCTGAGATTAATCACCATGAGGGCGGTGATAAGAGTGCTAATCTGAGGGCCTCAGTGAAGGAGGCGGTGGTTAAGGAGGTTCATCAGGTCATGCAGATGATTCTGCCGTCTGTAGTGAATAAGGTTATTCGTGCGGTGAGGGAGGGTGAAAAGAAGGAGAAGGAGGAGAGGAGGAAAACTGTTAGGTGAGGGGGCAAAGAAGGAGGTTTAGGGGCAAGAGAGCAACCGAATACTGAGAAGGTTGTCTCCAGTGATGATGATAAGGAGGAGGCAGCATAGGAAACTGCAAAGGGGTGCAACTATAGGGCATTCCAAAGATGCAAGCCCCCGAATTTTGACTGGAATAGGAATGCTACTTCTGCTCACCGATGGGTGAGAGAGATGAAGGCGGTACTTGATATTAGCAAGTGCCGAGAGGATCATAAGGTAAAGTTTGCTACCCACTCGTTTGTGGATTCGGCCTTGTGCTGGTGGGACAATATTGTCCAGGCCGAGGGTAGTAGGGTGATTGGGAGGATGAGGTGGAGTGAACTGAATAAGCTGGTGATTGAGGAGTTTTGACCTCATAGGGAACTCGATAAGGTCGAGAGGGAGTTCCTGCAGTTGGAGGTGGGAACTATGACGAACCATCAGTACACGACGAAGTTTAAGGAGATGGAAAGGTTGGTACCAGATCAGGTGATGCTTGTGTCATGAAAGATTAAGAGGTACATCCAGGGTCTGCCTGCGGATATCTGCAGACACATAATCACCACCCGGCCAAGTACGTTTAGGTCGGTGGTCGATTTGGCAGGAAGACTGTATGATGAGAGGGAGGAGGTGACCGTGGTGGAGGCGAATAGGAAGGGAAGTGGAGATAGGAACTGGAGTGGCAAACATGTTGGCAGTGGTGGTTTCACTCCCAAGAGCAAGAAGGCAAAGGTGGAGGGTCGCAGGGCAGCTATGACCGAGGTAGTGGCGAAGGTGTGCAGCAAGTGCGGGAGAGACCACGTAGGGGAATGTAAGTGGGGATTTCAAGTGTGGGAGGCCTGGTCATGTGGCGAGAGATTACGGGGTTATAAAGTGTTATAACTGTGGCGAAGATGGCCATATGAGCAGGGATTGGAAGAAGCCGAGGGCCGAGAACTCCAAGGCAAAAAAGGGGATTAAGAAGGAGGGGCAAAGGGCGAAGGCCAAGGCATTCACTATGTCTCGGGAGGAGGCTAGAGTGGACCCTGATATTGTGTCAGGTACATTCCTAGTTAACCAGACTTGTGCCTTCGTACTTTTTGATTCTGGTGCTAGTAGGAGTTTTATTTCTGTTGCCTTCTGTGATAAGTTGCCCACTAGGAGTAGAAAGATTGATGAGCCCTTCAATGTAGAAACTACCATTGGTAAGTCTACCAGGATTTCTGATATGGTAGAGGATTGCGACATTGAATTGGAAGGCCATAGGTTCTCTGCTAGATTGTTCGTGATGCCCTTAGGCGGATTCGATGTAGTCCTAGGGATGGATTGGCTAGCAGCCTATGAGGCAAATATTGTGTGTAGCAAGAAGATGATTCGATTGACTGCGTTGGATGGGAGTTCAGTGACGATCTATGGCGATAGGGTTACTATGGTTCCGAAGGTAGTTTTGATGGTTGTGGCTGAGAAGGGTATGAGGCGTGGATGTGGTTCCTATCTAGCCTATGTTAAGGATGTGGATGCGTCGGTACCACGATTGTCGGACGTGCCGGTAGTGTGCGACTTCCCTGACGTATTCTCGGAAGACTTATCAGGTGTGCCACCTGACCGTGAGATCAAGTTCCAGATTGACCTGATACCTGGTGCCCAACCTGTTGCTAAGGCATCGTATCGTCTAGCTCCCTCCGAGATGAAAGAGTTGATGACTCAACTATAAGAGCTGTTGGATAAGAGATTCATTCGACCGAGTATCTCTCCTTGGGGTGCTCCGATCTTGTTTGTGAAGAAGAAGGACGATAGCATGAGGATGTGCATAGACTACCGTGTAGGGCTGCAAACGAACCGAACGAACACGAACAAGGCCTTGTTCGTGTTTGTTCATTAAGAAATAAACATGTTCATGAACTGTTCACGAACACTTACCGAACAAGTTTTCTTGTTCATGTTCGTTCATTAGAAAATGAACATGTTCATGAACTGTTCACGAACACTTACCGAACACAAACAAAATCAAACAAAAACAAACAAATGTTCATGAACATGACGAACACAAAGAAGTTCATGAACACAAACGAATACAAATGATCACATATTTATTTTAGAAATAAAATTAGCATATTCATCACAAAATTTATAAAAGATAAATAAACATGTAACATAAATATCCAAAAACACTTGACATACTTATCATAAAAATAACTAACACAAAAATTTAGAACATAATCGAACATATTAACGAACATAAACGAACACATTATCGAACGTTCACGAACGGACATTAACGAACATAAACGAACACATTATCGAACGTTCACGAACATAAACGAACAAACACGGCTTGTGTTCGTGTTCGTTCATTTAACTAAACGAATGAAATTTTCTTGTTCGTGTTCGTTCATTTACTAAACGAACGAACATAAACAAACTTCCCACCGAACAGTTCACGAACTGTTCGCTGAACGTTCAGTTCGTTTGCAGCCCTACTACCGTGAGCTGAACAAGTTGACCGTGAAGAACCGGTATCCATTACCGAGGATTGATGACATATTTGATTAGCTCCAAGGTGTCAGTTGGTTCTCGAGGATAGATCTCTGATCTGGTTACCATCAGTTGAAGTTGAAGGAGCAGGACATACCTAAAACAACATTTCGCACGCGTTATGGACACTACGAGTTTCTTGTTATGTCCTTTCGTTTAACCAACGCGTCAGCTGCTTTTATGGATTTGATGAATAGGGTGTGTCGGCCGATGTTGGATAAATCAGTGATTGTGTTCATTGATGAAATCCTGATTTACTTGAAGAGCGGAGAGGAACATGCCGGTCACATTCGGGAGGTGCTGGAAACGCTCAGAAGGGAGAAGTTGTATGCCATGTTCTCCTAGTACGCATTCTGGTTGCGCGAGGTTCAGTTTCTGGGTCATGTGGTCAACCCGAAAGGGATCATGGTGGACCTGGAAAAAGTTAAGGCGGTGATGCAATGGAAGTTTCCAAAGATGCCATCCGAGATTCGTAGTTTCTTGGGTTTGGCGGGCTATTACAGAAGATTCATCCAAGAATTTTCCAAGATAGCTTCACCATTGACCAAGTTGACCTACAAGGATGTAAAGTTTGTATGGAGTCTAGAATAGAAGAATACTTTTGAAGAGCTAGAGACGAGATTGACCCAAGCTCCTGTATTAACGTTACCCGAAGAGAGCGAAGACTTAGTGGTCTATTCGGACGCTTCTTATTCTGGGTTGGGTTGCGTGCTGATGCAACGGGGGAGGGTAATAGCCTACGCATCCCGACAGTTGAAAATCCATGAGGCTAATTATCCTACTCATGATTTGGAATTGGCGGCGGTGGTCTTTGCATTGAAGATTTAGAGGCACTACTTGTACGGGACGAAGTGCACTATCTTCACTAACCATAAAAGCTTGAAGTACTTCTTCGAGCAAAAGGATCACAATATGAGGCAAAGGAGGTGGTTAGAGTTGATCAAGGATTATGATTGTGAGATCCAATACCATCCGGGTAAGGCCAACGTAGTGGCGGATGCCCTTAGCTGAAAAGAGAGACCCAAGCCGATTAGGGTAAAGGCTTATCAGTTGGTAATGACTTCTGATGTGATGAAGCAGGTCAAGGAATTTTAGGATGAGGTGTTGAAAAAGGATCGAATCAACTCCGAAAGGATGAAAGGCCTAGTCGTGAAGTTGGGTGAGAGCACTCTCGGTGTTAGAACCCGATTTGGAAGGATATGGATTCCTCGCTACGGGGATCTACGGGGAAAGATCATGGATGAGGCCCATAAGACTTGATACTTGATTCACCCCAGTGCCATGAAGATGTATCAGGATATGAAGAAAGATTACTGGTGGCCTGGAATGAAGCGCGACGTAGCAGAGTACGTGAGTAAGTGCCTTACTTGCCTGCAAGTGAAGGCGGAGCATCAGAAGCCATACGGGAAGATCCAACCTTTGGATATACCCGAGTGGAAATGGGAGCACGTCACCATGGACTTCATTACGAAGTTGCCACGTACGACAAGAGGGTACGATGCCATATGTGTGATTGTAGACCGTCTGACGAAGAGTGCTCACTTTCTGCCGATCCGTGAGACGTATTCATCTGAGAGGTTGGCGGATCTATTCATTAAAGAGATCGTAGCTCGTCATGGCATACCGATGTCTATCGTGTCGGATCGTGACACTCGGTTTATATCAAAGTTTTAGAAGAGATTCCATAACGCGATGGGGACAAGGCTACATATCAGTACGGCGTACAATCCTCAGACAGATGGTCAGTCGGAGAGAACTATTCAGATGCTGGAAGATATGCTATGGGCATGCGTGATCGATTTTGGAGGAAGTTGGGATGAACACTTGCCATTAGCCGAGTTCTCATATAACAACAGTTATCATGCCAGTATTGGTATGCCTCCTTATGAGATGCTATACAGTAGGAAGTGTAGAACGCCTGTATGTTGGGGTGACATCGGGTAGAAGGAGTTGGGAAGCATTGAGGTGATCGAGGCTATGACTGAGAAGTTGGAGAAAATCAAGGCCTTTATGAAGGCGGCGAAGGATAGACAAAAGTCATATGCCGATAAGAGGCGTAGACCAAATGAATTCAAGGTGGGAGATAGAGTTATGTTCAAGGTCTCACCTTGGAAAGGGATCATCCGGTTCAGAAAGCGAGGAAAGCTAAGCCCAAGGTATATAGGGCCTTTCCGAATTATTTCCCGGGTAGGAGAGGTGGCCTATCGATTGGAGCTACCCGATGCGTTAAGTGGAATTCCCTCGAAGTTCCATGTATCTCATCTGAGAAAGTGCTTAGCCGATGAGGATATGATTGCGCCACTGGAGGACATTGAGGTAGATGAACGGGTTATTATATGGAGCAACTGGCCATCATTGATAGAAAGGAGAAGAGGTTAAGGAATAAAGTGGTTCCACTTGTGCGTGTACAGTGGAAACACCAAAAGGGGTCTTAGTCTACGTGGGAGCCGAGGAAGAGATGAGACAGCATTACCCGCAGCTGCCCGAGAGCTGATAGGTTTCGGCGACGAAACCTCAATAAGGGGGTGGACTTGTAACGCCTGAAAATTTTGAAAAAAAAGAAGGCAAAAAAAGTTCTCGCGTGAAAGGAAGTTCTCGCACGAGAAGTTCATGCGAAAAGCTCAGCTGGGTATAAATAGCTGAGAACACCCTGTCTGACTTCATTTCGCGCGAAAAGTTCAACTGTTAGAGAGAGAAATCGACTGTGTAGAGAGAGAAAGTGAAGAATCTAAGTGTTTAAGGTATGTAACTCATGTAGTAACTCGTGTTATGTACTAAGAATGGATTATTGATTAATATAATGTATGGTTATGTATTTTTCGCTTGGCAAAGGCTTCGGGAAGGTTGTGTTTGTGCTAGAACTTCAAGAAGTGAGTATCTAGTCCCCTTTTTACACAAGTTTTATATTTTGGGGCTATTATGCATACTAGAACATTTGAATGTGCCTGTTCATGCTTGGTATGATGTTATTTATGATGTTTCATGTTAGAATAGCCTTAGACGCGATAAGTTGTGATTGGGCGGGAAAAACCTGTAGTTTTCGCGCGAGCAGTTTTGATGTACGTTTAGATTTTGTATTATGGGAAGTTCTCGCGCTAAAGGTGTAGTTTTCGCGTGATATGCGTGTTTTCGCTCGACTGGTAGTTCTCGCGCGACTTGTAAGTTCTCGCATGACATGTGGTTCTCGCGCGACTTGACGGTTTTCGAGCGACAAGATGGTTCTCGCGCGAAAGAGGTAGTTTTCGCGCGAGATGTTGCTGATGTATGGTAAGTTTTTGCATGCTATGATGTTATGTGTGATGTGTTATCTTTTCACGTTAAACGACTTTTTAAAACTATATGCTTTATGATGTGACTTTACTTGATATGTATGATAATGTAAGTAAAGTATTACGTAACGAAAGTGAAAGATAACGATGATGAAAGTGGAACGTAATGAATGAATGAAAGTCTTGCAAGCAAATTGAAAGGAGGTTCACAACTCATTAAGGGGTTGTTAGCTCAACTGTGTGCGGTTTAGCTAACCCATGAGGATGCACACATGGGGTCAGTATTTATGACTGATCAAGATGTACGAAAATAGGATCCTTGTAGCTTGACCCCAAGACGGAAGTTGCTTTGTTCACAATGATGGGGCGTAGCCTATGACAGGATCTAGATTAAAAGTGAAAGAACAAAAAAAAGTACGAAAACGAATGATTATGAACGATGATGACAAGATAATAATAATTATTATCAAGATGTACGTACGATGTATGATCATGAACGAAAGTAAAGGTTATGTTTTAACGAAAATGAAATTTTTTTTAAATATAAACTAGAACTCACTCAGCTTATCTGACTTTTGTATGCATAATAGTTGGTAGGTAACCGTTTGATGCTGAGGAGGTGCAGGCATAGATGCATAAGCCACTGAGAATGATTTGCGTCTGGCATCCATATTTTTGGAAATGGTTGTTGTATTAACAAATTTTGAGATGTAAATGAATGATTTGATATATTGACACGATTTTAATCATAAATGAAAATTTTTAGTTCCGCTGCAAATGATGATTTTTAAATGTATTACGCGGTGATTGACTAACTGTAAGCATCCAGAGAACGGTGCCTTACAAATTATTTACATGAATGATTGGATGTTATATCTGTTTGGCTGGTTAGATGTGTATGTTGGTTGTTTTTGTCTGTTTGTTTGTTACGAACCTTTATGAATGTGATGGATCAGCTTCATCCATACTCCTTTGTACTTTAGATGTGGCTTTCAATGACTCTTCAGCATCTTTTTCTATGATCAAATCCTTTTCAAATCCCTTAACATGGTCAGTAAGGGGAGTAATCTTCAATGCATTTTGGCAGTTGAGTATGTGTTCAGCAAAGTATTGCACTACACTGTTCTGATCATCATACTTGCATTGAATGGAGAGGTGTACCATTTTTTCCAAGGTTGATTGATCTAAGCTTTACATATTAATGTTGCTAACCAAAGTGGTTATAAAATGATCACCCTTAAGAACTTCAAGGTTGTTGTTTTTTGAGATTCTTAGGCTTGTAATTCCTTCAATACGTGTCAGTGATTGTTGGTTTGTCTCTAGCCTTTGTTTTAAAGCAACATTCATGTACATTATGCCCAGTATCCTTAGCATATGTATGAAATAACAACAGTCACCCTTGCATAAGACATCTTTAATTACAGGGAATGACTTTGTCTTCAAAAATGAAACATAGGAAGGATGTAGTAACTTTATCTCTACAAGATCAAACAGTCTAATATCAGCTGCTTCCTTTCTTTCAAGTTTCCTCTCTAACACCACTTCAAAGTAGGTTTCATCATAATATCACCTTGTAATTGGATGGTTGTATTAATTACCATCAATTTTCTTCATGATTAACTTTTAATCAGATGGTCTCATAGGGTATCCAACTCTCTCCAAAATTTCATTATCAACATAAGTTATTCGTTCTTCACTTTGTTTCTTTTGTTTACTTATCAATTGTTGTTCTCTTCTTTACTTGGCCAAGTAAAGCTTATCCTCTCTTTCTGCTTTGATCTCATCTCATGATGTTGTCTGTTCATATATGATCTCATGATATGATAGAAGTTAGCACCTCTGGGATTGTTAAAGTGACTGACCATTCCTAATTGCATTAGGTCCAATCTGTCTTTATAGCTCAGTGATCCCAGTTAAGATATTTATGATAAGTACTGGACCAGGTTAGATACTCTCTTAATCCGTACAGCATCCCATATTTCATCATACTTCCAAGCCACTATTTTCCTTTCATCTGATGATTCTATTAGTGTGATTCTATCATACATCATAAAATTTGTGTTCTCGTTTATCATTTCCCTCACCTTATTACCTTTAGGCCATAACCTATGAGGCATAAACTGTCAGGGTTCCTCTATGGGATGAAGCTTTGGGGGAGTTTGATGATATGTGGATAATGATGATGTTGGATGAGGTCAAGTAACCTGAGGCTTCAATGCACATGCCAACATATTCTTATAGGTTTCTATAGCAAGAGTTTTCATCTGTGATAGTGATCTGCCTGCGTATGACCTGTATGGCATCCTGGTATGATTCAACCATCTTTTAACCTAGGAGTAGGTCATTTTCTCAATCTAAGGATCTTTTGGTGGATTCTTTTGAAACCATTGTTGATCTTTAATCTTTTTATATCTCTTGTATGTTTGCTCAGACTCATTCTTCATTACTTCTTGGAAGTCCTTGAGCAAGTCTTTAACCTCAGAGAGGTTAAGTTGCATGAATGTATCATAAGGAAAACCTCTTGTTACTAACTCAATTCCCATGAGAGTTTCAGGATCATCAAGGAATAAGTCTTGAAAGTTTTGCATCTCGTCATCATCCTTTTCTTTATTTCTTCATCAAAATCACTAAGAATGATAATAGGCTCTTGTTGCTAGTCATGTGATTGGTCTATCTCTTCTTCTTCTAACATAATAGCCTCAGCCTCTTTCTATTTGGGTTCATTTTCATCAACTGGCTCAGCTTTGAATTTCAAAAGCTTAAAAGGAGGAGACTCAGGCTCATCTTGTTGTTGTACCTTTTGTTTTCATTTTCTTAATGATGCCAGGTACATTCTCTTTCTCTTACTCTCATAAGTTTTTAGTTGAGTCTGTGATGATGATGCTTGATCTTTGGTTGGTTCAGTTTGCTCCTTCAATGATTCTACAAACTATCTGGTTAACTCCTTTTGTTTCTCAATTAAAGGGTTAACAAGAATGATGGTTGATTGAGATGGCTGGATGTTCAGTGTATGAAAATGTTGTATGAGAATGGTTGAATAATGGATGTTTTCAAATGGATTGACTTCACCAAACAGTTGATCCATAGAATAAGTCTCCTCAGGGATAATAATTGCTTGTTCAGATTCTCCTGTGCTGATTTCTTCAGCTTGAGACATGATTTATTCAACAAATTCTTCACTCAGGTCTTGTTCTTGACCTTCTGAATATTTTTCTTCATTCAAATGAGTGTCTGCATATTCCAATTCTCTGTTCAGCCTCTTGATCTCTTCATTTTGAGCATAGATCATCTTCTTTAGCTCATCTATCTTAGCATCTTTAGCATCTATCTATTCAGTCAAGTAGGCAATATCAAGTCTTGTACTCTTCAAATCTTGATCTTTTTCCTTTACTTCTTCCTTTGATTGTTCAATTTGTTGTTCTAGAAACTAAACAATCAACTTCTGAGCCTTTTGGTTAGCCTTGAGCTTTTCTATGTCTGCGTCTTTGCTTTTAAGCTTTTCTTTCAACCCCTTTGCTCTATTGTTTGATTTCTCTATTAGTTTGTTGTACTCAGTGAATAAGAAAACTTTTGAGTACTCAATGTCATCCCCAGTGGGTACTTCACTTGTTTGTTCATCTCCTTCAATTTGCTCATCATGAACACTTTGTTCTTTTTGTTTAGGTTTATGCATGGATGATGTTCCAACCTTTTCTTGGTGAGTAGCTTGTTCAGCTAGTGATGCATCTATATCTCTCAAAAGAGATGACAAAGTCTGCTGATCTGAAGATGAGGGCTTTGAGGTGGAGAAGGCATGTGATGCTCAAAAAGAATATGTTCTTGTTCTTGTACTTCTTTTGGTGCTTGTTCTAGTTGGATGATTGGATCTTGTTCAGGTGCAACTTGCTCTTCTTGATGAATTATTGGTGTAGGTTGGATGATGGGGTCTTGATGAATAATGTTCTGAAACATCATGTGTGGTTTTCCCTGACCTGGAATCCTCATAAATACTTCTGGAACTAGTAAATCATGATCAATCATGTGAGGAGGCATAGGCACTTCATCTCCTTCGTATAAGCTTGACTTTATTCTGTTGAACACATGTTCATTAAATTGAACAGGCTAAAATATAGTATCTTCTCTTTGGATGTTTGGTAATAGATCATCAATCATAATCTGGAGTAATCTGGGATACATCTGAAACTTATTCCTCACTTCAGTCAAATTGTATATCATCCCATTTAGTATTTAAGCAATAAAGTTGAAGGGTCTTCTTGCTATAATGCTAGCAATTACAAAAGAACTCCTTAGTAAAGTGGCATTCCAGCCAGTCTTCCTGTTAGTCATTGTCTTCTGATATATGTGCATAAGAAATCTAAATTGTGCACACATATAAGCCTTTTTGATCTTTCTCTTAATGGTACCAGTAAATCCTATCTGTCTGAATACATGGAGAACATAGTTCTCATCAAATTCTACTAGACCTTCTACATCTTCATCACCAAGCTACAATACTCTCCTTATGACTTCTTCTGAGATTATAATCTGATAATCATGTGTTGGACCAAAAGAACCAATGAGCCTGATCAGAAAAACCTTTAAGTCCCACGGACATTACAACAACTGAAGTAGTCTGCAACAGCTGAAGACATCAGCTGATAACAAGGTCTGAAGACAAAGTCTGAAGTGAAAGAGCTGAAGACAAAGTCTGAAGTGAAAGAGCTGAAGACAAAGTCTGAAGTGAAAGAGCTGAAGACAAAGTCTGAAGTGAAAGAGCTGAAGACAAAGTCTGAAGACAAAAGCTGAAGACAAAGACTGAAGACCAAGTTCAGATGATTGTCACAACAGCTGAAGAAGACCTCTTCAGTAGTTGTGATGGTTTCCTTTCAGTAGTTGTAGTTTCTTTTCTGTACTTATAGTTTCAGTAGTTTTATGTTTCTTCGTGTACTTAGAATAATCTGAGATGTTCTCAGTTGTTGTGAACATTCTCAGTAGTTTGCTTACTTTCAGTAGTTTGTAATAATTCTGTTAGATGTCACTATCAAGTGACATCAGCAGACGTCACATTCCTATATATAAGGAATGCTGACCTAATTGTAATCGGTGCAGCTTAGGAAAACCTAGCAGCCGCCACACCGAAGCATGTGTGCATGAATGTTATTATCTCTTTGCAGAAAACCCTATATCTATATAACCGTGTACTGTTCCATTGAATATTTATTGTGTTCTTGCTATATTTGCTTAATTCTTGCTCTAATTCCGCTGTGATTCAACTCTAATTGATCAAACTTAGATCACTGATCCTAACAAATGGTATCAGAGCGGGTTAATCATTGATCGGTTTAACAATTGATCATTGAAACTGCTATTTTGATATCTATAGTTTGATCGAATTAGCATATGTGCAAGAACTGGTTATAAAGATTGATTTTCTGCTGCTTCTGGTTATTTAATTTGAGTTTCTTCTTGGTTCTTATTGAGTTTGTTGTGTTTTTGTGCAAAATCTTTTGAAACTTGATTGATTTGGTTTGAATCTGAGAATGACTACTCCATCTAATGATCCTCACAATACTGGCTCCTCAACCAAGCCTCCGATGCTGGTTAGGAGTGAGTATAACATATGGCAACGAAGAATGCTCCATCACCTGTCTGTTAACAGTTCAGGTTGTTGGACATCTGTGGTTCATGGTCCACACAAGCCTATGGTGAACAATCCGGAGACCAATCAAATGGTTCCGAAGAAGAAGGAGCAATACTCAGATGAAGATCGTAAACTGTTTGAGATTGATGCTAAAGCCCATGGAATTCTGGCCATGGCACTGCCGAATGAAATCTATTCTGGGCTTATGCATCATGAAACTGCTCATGACCTCTGGAATGCTTTGAAGGAACAATTCGGAGGAACTGATGAGGTCTTAGCAAACAACAGAGAAATCCTCGCCCAACAATATGAGACATTCTCTCATAGGAAGGGTGAGACACTGACTCAACAGTTTGAGCGTTTCTCCTGCTTGATCTCTGACTGAAAATGGTCAAGCAAGAGTATACTAACAGCCAGATGAACAACAGATTCCTCAGATCACTGCCTGAGAGATGGGACACATACACCATTGTCCTACGCTCCAGTGCAAATCTGGATAGCCTATCTCTCACCCAACTCCATGGGAAACTGCTTACATTTGAAAGAGAGATAGAGCAGAAAAGGAAACTGGCATCATCAGGAAAGCTCTCTGATGACTTTGTACCAGGTAACACTGCCTTGGTCGGTCATGAGTCAGAATATGCTGGATCAGAAAGTCATTATGATGAGCATATAGATTTCTCTTCAAACAGTTCTGATCATGCATTTGTTGGTGTTGACAGTCATTCTGGGTGTAATAGTGATAATTTATGTTTTATCATGGATGATTTGCAAGGTATTGCTGATGATGATTTAGAAGAGATGGATATTTTGAGCCAAATGGCCCTGATCAATATCAGATCTCAAAAGTTCTACAAGAGAACTGGTAGGAAATTTCCAGGACTCTCTGGCAAAACCAAAGTTGGTTTTGACAAGAGTAAGTTGAGGTGTCACAAATGCCACAGGCTTGGGCACTTTGCAAGAGAGTGTAGATCAACTGGATCTAACTCCTCTGCACCCTTTGTGACCTTTCCAAGCAATAGTTCACAAAACAAAGGGCAACATCCTGCTAGTTCTGGTCATCACTCACAACCTCAATCTCCTGCATACTTTGTCCCTCAGGGTTCAATGCCATATCCTTATCCCTGCTATTATATGCCACAGCCAAATCCAGTTCATGTCCCTATAGCACAACAACCTCAAGCCCTACCTGAGCCTCAACCATCTCCATCACAATCTCAACCTCATCACAGCTTCTTCACACCAGGAGTTGTTGACTGGAGCAGCTTACCAGATGATCTTTCTGGTTTCAATGAGCAACTATCTGCTGGTGCTGGTCAACATGGTGGTGAACATCCTTTTGGGAATCTTGCTCTCATGGCCCTGGAGTCTACTGAGGGTTCCTGCTCAGATGCTTCATCTTCACAGGTAACCCAGATATCTTCTGAGGCTAAAGCCAAGTTATGTTCTGAATCATGCATAGCTGCCTTTGTCTCTATTAGAGAGGCAAATGTAGCTTTAATCAATCAAAATCTTGAGCTTGAGAAAACTATTTCCAAAAGAAAAGATGAGTATGTGTCTGCACTTAATGACAAAGATGATGAGATTTACAAGCTTAAATGCCAACTTAATGATGAAAAGGCTAAGGTAGAGGTCATACTCGAGAACCACAGAAGTCTCAAAGAGACACTTGCAGCTACCCAAGTTGAGTGTGACCGATGGGTAACATCCTGCAAGGGATTTGAAATGCTTCTCAGCAAGCAAACAGCTTCAAATGTGAAGTTTGGAATAGGTTACAATCATACTGCACCACCTACTGATTTTACTTCAAAATCAATAGTAAAATCTGAAGGTGAAAGTAATTTCCAAACCACATCATCATGTGATTCATCCTCAAATGATAATACAAAATTAGAGGATGAAGTCAGTGTTAAGATCTCAGCAAATCAATTGCCTGATGGTTTAAATGCTGATAAACACATGAAGCTGAGAAATTCAGATGTTGTTCCTCAAAGTACTCCAAGTACTGAAGGGCAAGTCACAACATCTGAAAAGCATTTCAAATCTGATGAAATAAAAGGATTAACAACTGCTGAGGAATCTATCATACGGTCTTTCAGGACGGATAGAGAACAGCTGAAGAACAAGTCTTCAGTTGTTACCGATCCTTCAGTACTTAACACAAGTACTGAAAGGAGGAAAGTACTGAAGATCACACCTTCAGTAGTTTCCACTTCAGCAGTTGATCAATCCAAGATGAAGAATAAGCCATGTGAAATATGTGGTAAATTCAATCATCTATCTGATGAATGCTGGTACAAAAAGGGTTCCAAACTCAACAGAGATAAGCTCATTAAAGAAGAATAAATAAAATGAAAAATGAGTTTGAAACCAAGTTTGTACCACAGTCATCTAAAACTGATAAACCCAAGGCCTCACCAAAATCCAAAAAGAAGGATGGGGTTTATCAGAAAACAGCTGATAGTGTTCCTCATGATAAACATCAGACGAAGTCTGTGAATTTCAAGGAGGAAATGGTGGGTCACAGGAACTCATCAAAAACAAGTACTGATGTGTCAAATGAGCTGAAGGCTTTAGCAACAAATCAGACACAACTTGTTATGATGGTTCAGCATTTGTTGGGGAGAGTTAACCAACTAGATGCACCTGTGATCAAACCACTGAAAAGGAAATCCAAGCCCAAATCTAAGAATTCCATTTCAGCACCATCTCCACCTTCATCAGCTGTTAATCATGAGAAACAAGTTATGGTTAAATCTGTTGATGAAAACATACCCAAAACCAAAAAGGTTTGGGTCTCTAAAGCTAACTAGTTTCTTATGATAAATGCAGGGTTCTTCAGCATGCCAAAGAAGCATCTGGTATGTAGACAGTGGAGGATCTATGCATATGACTGGGAGCAGTTCTCTTCTTAATGACTACTCTCAAGGAAAGAAGGGATTTGTCTCATTTGGAAATGATGCTAAGGGTTACATCATCGGGAAAGGATTTGTGTCAAATGGAGAAATCAGATTTGATGATGTTAACCATGTGGAGAATCTCAAGTATAATCTACTGAGTGTCAGTCAGATGTGTGATAAAGGGCATGTTGCACTTTTCACAAGCCAGAACTGCCGGATTCTGTCTTCCAAAGTTCTGAGGCTGATTGACAAGGTATTGGATGAACATACTCTCCTGAAGGCCAACAGGATAGGAAGAGTATATGCCTTGGATTTGTCAAAGAAGATTGATTTAAAAGGTCATCCTTGCCTGTTCTCCAAGGCCTCTCCTCAGGAATCTAAACTGTGGCATAGAAGGCTGGGTCATGTTAATCTCAAAAACATGAATCAGCTGATCCACAAAGTTTAGTAAGAGGTCTACCAATAAAGGAGTTCCTCTGTGATGAAACCTGCACTGCTTGTTTAAAAGGAAAACAACACAAAGTCTCATTTCCTCCTATAGAAGAACCAAAGTCCACTGCCTGCTTGCAATTACTGCACATGGATCTCTTTGGTCCTGTGAGAGTAATGAGCATGGCAAAGAAGAAATACTGTCTGGTAATTGTGGATGATTACTCCAGATTTGTATGGACCTTCTTCTTGCATTCAAAGGATGAGGCTGCTCAGACAATTATTAACTTTGTGTTGTATGTTGAGAAGCAGTATTCCCTATCAGTCAAGTGTATAAGAAGTGATAATGGAACTGAATTTAGAAACCATACACTTGATGATTTCTACCTTTCAAAAGGAATCAAGAGGCAGTATAGCATCCCAAGGACTCCAGAACAAAATGGAGTAGTGGAGAGAAAGAACAGGACCCTAATTGAAGCTGCAAGGTCCATGTTGGCTGACTCTGGTTTGCCACTGACCTTTTGGGCTGAAGCTGTCAACACAGCATGCTATGTGCAAAATAGAGCTTTAGTGAATCAGAGGTTGATGAAGACTCCTTATGAAGTTCTACATCATTTGGCTCCTCTAATTTCATTCTTCAGAGCATTTGGGTGTCCTTGTTACATTCTCAACACAAAGGATCAACTCCAAAAGTTTGATTCTAAGGTGGATGCAGGGTATTTTGTTGGGTACTCATCCACTTGCAAGGCTTACAGAGTGTTCAACTGTAAGACAAAGATGGTTGAAGAAACCTTGCATGTGAAGTTCAATGAATCTCCTAAGGACAAAATCCCACAAAACCCTGTGGAGTTGTTTGATCTGGACATACTGCAATATGTTCCTTATCAGCCTCCAGCTGTTGCAGATCATGTGAATTCATCACCTTCTGCAGCTAGTCATCCATCTGGTGGTACTGATGTTCATGATGATCCCAGTACTCACCTATTCAAGTTTAGTGATCAACTGCCTGAGTCTACTCAACTTGATGTTCCTGTAGCTTCAGTAGCACCATCCACAACAAATGCTGATGAGATTTCTGAATCCTCTACTTCATTTGATATGCCATCTAACACTTGGTTTCAAGAATCTGGATCAACATCTGTTGCTGCTGAGCGTGCTACAAACACTTGCACAGATCTCATAGTGCATCAAGAGCTGAAGAATCACCCAACGTCTCAAATCATTGGTGATATCAATGCTGGTGTCTCAACTAGAAGTCAATTGTCCAACTTCTGCTTCTATGCTCTTTTCATCAGTCAGCAAGAGCCAAAGAACTATCATATTGCATTAAGAGACAATGGATGGGTTGATGCCATGCAGCTTGAGCTTCTTCAGTTCAAAAAGCAGCAAGTGTGGGAACTGGTTCCTCTACCCCCAGGTAAGTGTGCAATAGGCACTAAATGGGTGTTTAGGAATAAAACAGATGAAAATGGGCAAATTGTCAAGAACAAGGCCAGACTGGTTGTCCAGGGGTTTTCACAAGAAGAAGGTATTGATTATGATGAAACCTTTGCCCCTGTAGCCAGACTGGAGGCAATTAGATTGTTCTTAGCCTATGCTGCATTCCACAATCTTAAAGTTTTTCAAATGGATGTCAAAAGTGCGTTTTTATATGGTAAAATAAAAGAAGAGGTTTATGTGTGTCAACCACCAGGTTTTGAGGATAATAAACATCCTGATTGGGTGTATAAACTTGATAAGGCTCTTTATGGGTTGAAACAAGCTCCTAGAGCCTGGTATGAAACACTGTCAAATTTTCTTCTTCAGAATAATTTCACTAGAGGCTCCATAGATAAAACTTTGTTCATTAAGAAAGTGGGTCACATAAGCTCCTTGTTCAAATTTATGTTGATGATATTATTTTTGCTTCCTCTGATCCACAGTTGTGTGATGCATTTACAAAGTTGATGCAACAAAAATTCGAAATGAGTGCCATGGGAGAATTACAGTTCTTTCTAGGTCTGCAAATCAAACAAAAGGCTGATGGAACTTTCATTCATCAGTCAAAATACACAAAAAGTCTTTTGGCAAAGTTTGATTTACAACACTGTAAGCCCTGTTCTACTCCCATGTGCAGCACCACACAACTGGATGCAGATCAGAAAGGTAAAGCTGTTGATGAAACACTTTACAGATGTATGATTGGGTCCTTGATGTACTTAACAGCTTCTAGACCAGATATTATGTTTGCAACTTGTGTTTGTGCTAGATTTCAGGCTGCTCCTAAAGAGTCCCATTTGATTGCAGTCAAGAGGATCTTTAGATATCTGCAAGGTACTCAATCTCTAGGTCTTTGGTATTCCACTGGGCACTCTTGCAAATTAGTTGCTTTTTCTGATAGTGACTATGCAGGGTGTAAATTAACTAGAAAATCAACTTCTGGTGGATGTCAATTCCTAGGCAACTGTTTGGTTTCTTGGCAGAGTAAGAAACAAACATCTGTTGCTACATCCACTGCTGAAGCCGAGTACATTGCTGCTGCAAGTTGTACATCTCAGGTACTCTGGCTTCAGAATCAATTACTGGATTATGGCATTACAGAGACTAAGACTCCATTACTAATGGATAGTGCTTCAGCTCTTTGTATCGTCAAGAATCCAGTCCAGCACTCTAGGACCAAACATATTGAGATCAGACACCATTTTATTAGGGATTGTTTTGAAAAAGGTCTGATTGATCCAAAGTTTGTTCCTAGTGCTGATGAGCTTGCAGATATATTTACTAAGCCTTTGGACAGTTCAACTTTCCAAAACCTAGTGTTAAGGCTTGGTATGCTGCAGCTAGAATAAGTGACAACTACTGATGATCTCAGTGAACAAGTACTGATGAGCATTCGTATACTACTGTCACAAATAAGTACTGCAGTTCTTTTATCCTCAGTAGTTTTCACAACTACTGAAGACTAAATTACTTAAAAGTACTGAAGTACTCATCTGTTGAACAGAACTAATGTGGTTACAACTACTGATGTAGTTACAACTGCTGATGTCAGAATAACAGATAAGTACTGATGACCTATGAAACATCTGAAACTCAGACAAAGTCTGATGAAGTGTTGAGGTCAGAATGAAACAGCTGATGAGCTAAGAATTGACGACAACAGCTGATGAGAAAATTTTCTCTTCAGTTGTTTCTACAACAGCTGCTTCACTTACAACTGAAGCCAAAACCATGTCTTCAGTAGTTTCACAACTACTGATGACTAACACCAAGTCTTCAGTTGTTACAACACCTGAAGCCAAACCATGTCTTCAGTAGTTTCACAACTACTGATGACTAATACCAAGTCTTCAGTTGTTACAACTTCTGAAAGTTAAAACCAGGTCTTCAGTTGTTTTCAAACAACTGATGACAGCACCAACACTTTCAGTCGTTTTATATCAGCCTTTGTCTTACCCTATAAATACCTAACCTACTTTCAGACGTTTCATTAGCCGTTTTCCGTCCTTTCACTCTCTCACCAATGGCGACCATGAAACTCAAACCCAGACACAACTGTGTTGCCTACCTCTCAAAATCGGCCTTCTGGAACAAATTTGATAACGCCATCGATCTTATGGTAGATTCCCAGTACCGAACCGCGTTTCTTCTGAATCCTACCATATACCCCGATTCCCTAAGCCAGTTCTGGACCAACGTCTCCGTGCAAACTAGTGAGAATGATAGCCAAATCACTCTCCAGTCGTTGGTCAACCAGAAACAGGTGGTCATCACTACGGACATCATTCGACAAACCCTAGATCTACATGATGCCACCTGTGTCACAGAATACCCGAAAGGCACAACCGATATGTCTTTCATCAACAACGGGTATGAAGGAGACTTAAGTGCTACCACCATTATGAAGAAGCACTTCCATGATGCTGAACGTCTTATCTTCCACATGGTGAATGTCTGCCTTGCACCAAAAACCTCTTCATGGGATCAAATGTCTTCCCGATGGCAACAGGTATTATACTCTATCTTTGAACGTCAAACTTTAAATTTTTCTGAGATAGTGTTTATGGAACTAAAGGATCTGGCCTTGAAACCTGTGGCAAACAGATGGATATTATATCCCAGGTTTCTCATGGCCATAATTTTAACACAGCTAAAATCAGACGGCCTTGTTGGCCTTGGAGTCCCTGCTCCGGCTGTATTGCCTGAAGTATACTCCAGGCACAACTCTGACCCTACAATGAAAGGGGCTGCCCGGCTGCTCAAACCCAAGCAGCGGGAACCCACAGCCTCCACTTCCAGATCCAAAGTCCCCACCAAACCCAAAACCAAAAAGCCCAAAAAGGCTACTCAGGGAGATGAGTCCCCTGAGGATGCCCCTGTAACACCAATACAGGAAACACTTACTGGTTCTAACCCCCCAGTAGTGTCCAAGACTCCACCAACCGTAGCCGCTCAGGCATCCTCTCAACAGGATCCTGATGCAACCAAAATTGGGGATACCACAATGCTGGAACCTATCTCAATTGAGAAGGTTACCATTGAAGAGCACCAGTCACCCCGGGTGCAATCTGCTTCAACCCTATCTCCAAATGCAACCGCCCCTCAAAGCCCAACATTTATTGTTGCACAAGTGTTGAGTCAGCTGCATTCCTCTCCTCCTCCCCAGACACCAATTACAATGGGGAGAACCTCAACAGCTGAGGAAGAGGACCAAAATGCTGCTGATAGCCCACAGCACAGGGGTTATAATGTTCAATCTCCCCGTGTAGAGGAGGAGGTTAGAACATCTGGTGAGGCTGCCACTTCTACTGATTCAGCAAATGAACAGGATGAAGTTGGTAACATCTCTAAGACCTCACCAGAGGCAACTGCCGATGAAGGACTCAGTCCTGAGGCAGGAAGTCCCCAGAACCAAGAACAAGGGGCACATGCTACAACTGATCTACACTCAGGGCATGTACATCCTGATTCAATCAGGAGGTCAGGTGATTCAGCAAAGCCTGATGATGACCTGGGCTTTTTCTATGATGTCTTAGCCCATAACACAATCCTTGAGGCTGAGGTGAGCGACTCAAAGAACTGCTTGCCAAAATGTCTCAGGATCAAAGTCCATCTGCCCCAATAAACCCACAGATGGCACCTTCATCTGAAGGTTTCCCAAACACTCCGCCACTTCACTCAACTGAGCCACCAGCCACTGTTGTTGGCACCACCTCTCAGGGACAGAACCCCTCTGAGCAGATGGTTGCTACATTTCAAAATTCCTTACCTCTC
This sequence comes from Flaveria sonorensis, assembly GCA_025506505.1. Taxonomy (NCBI): domain Eukaryota; kingdom Viridiplantae; phylum Streptophyta; class Magnoliopsida; order Asterales; family Asteraceae; genus Flaveria; species Flaveria sonorensis. The sequence goes on along the minus strand of CM046427.1, from coordinate 49,043,128 downwards.
ATCACTCCCATCATCAATGAGATTGTACATAAAGCCATTGATGAGAGGATCTCCTCGACTCTAAAAACACTTGTTGATGATGCTGTGCAAAAGAAGCTTTCTGCCATTCAAACCCCTGAACCCAATGCACCCAAAAAGGGGGAGTCTAAGGTAGTGAAAGAAAGAAAGAGAAAGAGAGTGGAAGAGGATAAACAACAAGAAAAAGAACAGGAAAAACAGCTGATCACATACAAGAGAAAGAAAAGTGCTGGAACTCAAAAGCCTGATGAAGAGAAATCATTGGAAGATCTGATTAAAGAAGCTGATGAAGCTCACAGCAGATCAATGGACAAAATAATAGATCAACTCTTCAGACAGGGCTTTGATACAGCCACATTAGACACTGAGATCAGAAGGCTGGAGATTAATGAGATACAAGAAAGATGGGCCAGTTATAGTGTAATGGAAAGGGAGAGGTTGGAGATAATGATCCGGTTTATTGCAAAATACTTGGGAAGATCATTAATTGAGATTAAATCTTGGACCAGAGACAGTATTCTGGCAATAACCACCAGAATCTGTGCTTCTGAAGAATTCAACAAGGGGTTGATTATAGAAGCCTTAGACGAAGCAGGTGCTGGGAAGAGAACTGATATGGCCAAGCTTTCCAAAGCCAAACTCACCATAAAAATGCTAGATCAGCCTTCCCAAACTCCCTCTCAAAAACAACCAACCCCACAACTCTCCAAATCAACTCAACCCTCAAAACCAACTCCCTTACCCCAAAAACCACCTCAAACCACATCCAGTGATGCACCCAGAAGGAGGAGAAGGGTGTTGAGGATGGTAGAAGAAGAAGAAGAAGATGATGAAGAAGATAGTCTGCCAATCTCTGCTGTTCTAAAATTACCTGAGCCCAGAAGTCAACAAATGATAACACCAGACTTTCAGAGGCAAATGGTGAAAGTTAAGATTGAAGAAGAAGAACAACAGAAACAGCACGATGAGCAACTTTTGAAGATGATTGACAAAGAGTTTCCTCAGTCATCATCTATACAAGCCATGAAGAAACATGCTCAAAGGCTGTATGCTCTCAGGTATACCTTTCAATATCAAAAGGAGAGAGTAAGGATTTGGCCAGACCCCAGGGTTAGTTCTAGAATTCATAAGAAATCCATACCAAGTAGATACAATGGCCAAGTGAGAAAGACCATAGATGCTGCTATTATGTTGGCCATTGTAGTCTCACCCTGGGAAATACTTGAAGACTTCAAGAGAGCCTACAAGTCAAAGATGACCCCTCAAACTCTAATGGAGAACAAAATGGTCAAGAAGGGGTTGTTATACAAGAGGCTTGAAGAGATCAAGAAGAATGAACTCCAGTTGTTATTAGAAGGGACTCACCCAGATGAGTTTGCTTACAGAGAGATAACAACTGTTGAGTTGAAAAATGGAAAGACGATAAAGTACTTATCAGAGTACTATGGCCCAGAGTTCTTCTTCGAAGGAGAAGCAGAAGAACTCACTAAGGAGGAACAAGTTGTTCTCCTTGAGGCCTACGTCAGAGAGTCTTATAGACTCATCAATGGGAAGTAGGTTTCATGGTTGGGATAACGGCTCTGTGTCCAGTTCCCCAAGACAGAGTTCCCTTCCATCCTTTGACATTCACATCTACTGAAACCTGTTCCCTGGCCTGTGCTTATCCGATATCTCTAAAGCTGATCAAGAGAGTATTTCTGCCAAGAATAAGTGGGACCTCAATAAGCTTAAAGGTTTTGGCTGCATTGGTTCAGGGGGAGTTTGTTGGACCAAAAGAACCAATGAGCCTGATCAGAAAAACCTTTAAGTCCCACGGACATTACAACAACTGAAGTAGTCTGCAACAGCTGAAGACATCAGCTGATAACAAGGTCTGAAGACAAAGTCTGAAGTGAAAGAGCTGAAGACAAAGTCTGAAGTGAAAGAGCTGAAGACAAAGTCTGAAGTGAAAGAGCTGAAGACAAAGTCTGAAGTGAAAGAGCTGAAGACAAAGTCTGAAGACAAAAGCTGAAGACAAAGACTGAAGACCAAGTGTCAGATGATTGTCACAACAGCTGAAGAAGACCTCTTCAGTAGTTGTGATGGTTTCCTTTCAGTAGTTGTAGTTTCTTTTCTGTACTTATAGTTTCAGTAGTTTTATGTTTCTTCGTGTACTTAGAATAATCTGAGATGTTCTCAGTTGTTGTGAACATTCTCAGTAGTTTGCTTACTTTCAGTAGTTTGTAATAATTCTGTTAGATGTCACTATCAAGTGACATCAGCAGACGTCACATTCCTATATATAAGGAATGCTGACCTAATTGTAATCGGTGCAGCTTAGGAAAACCTAGCAGCCGCCACACCGAAGCATGTGTGCATGAATGTTATTATCTCTTTGCAGAAAACCCTATATCTATATAACCGTGTACTGTTCCATTGAATATTTATTGTGTTCTTGCTATATTTGCTTAATTCTTGCTCTAATTCCGCTGTGATTCAACTCTAATTGATCAAACTTAGATCACTGATCCTAACATCATGTATAGTAGACACAACAACTTGCTGATCATCCATCTGTCTAGATGAGCATGAGTCCAAAATTGGATAATGTGATCTTTATAAATCTCTGGTCTTGTTATCATAGCTTGTACAAGTCGAGTCTGTTTGATAGCTTGTATGATGTCTCTGTAGTTCTCAGCCTTTGGAGAATCAGGGTTGAGATAAACACCGAGATTATGATCTCTGATAAACACAAGGTTTGCCATATCTGCAAATAAGAAGAGTATGCTAGTAACTTGTATGATTATAATGCAAGATGCTAATATGATTAAATTTTGATTTTGTGTCCACCGGGGAGTTTTATGATATGAGATGGTGAATCATGTATGTTGAACCTATTGATTATGTCTAAATGTTTGTTACTTGACCATTATCAATTTTGAGCAATTTGACTTTTAAGTCAAATTTGATCAATTTTAATATTGCAAATCTTGTTGTTTTCAAGTTGTTTTAATCCAAATTTATTTGGATTATGTTTGATTCATACCAATGAGTTGGTTTGTTCAAATCATACACTGATTATGTCTCGTAACAACTTGTTCATGAATTTTAGTTGACTTTTAAAGTCAAAATATCATTTAATGCACATTGAATCTATATGCATTTAATGTTGTTATGTTTAATGTGATGCAAAATTAGCTGTTTTTACAAATTTTTTTATTGAACTTTGAACATGTTTATCAAGTTATAACACATTTCAAATCATATTCAACATTTTCTATGATCAACAGCCAATTTTGAATGTTTTTGACATGAACACTTTGATTGTTCATGAACCCAATGAACAATTAATCAAAATTCATCATATAAACATGTCTAATGCTTGCGACAATGATTGTTAAACATGTATTTAATATTTGATTTCATTTACAACATCAAATGATTCATGTTTCATAACGATTCTTAGTTCGACTTAGGGTTTACTAATGTATGAATCAAAATCGAAGAATCAGTTGATTTGATGATGGTTTGATGATAAGAAACATGCTGTTATACCTATTTGAAAGATTATTAGTGATGAAATCAAACAAATATTGGTTTTTGAATGATCAGGTTTTAAGGGTCTATCGCGCTGTTGTAACGTTTTAGAAATTTGATTTTGCCTCTCACACTCGTGATGAATGAAAAACTGTCAAGTGTTGAAATATATATACAGCGGACAAAATGAACGTCCGTTGTGTATACAATGTGTTTGTGCGTTGTGTAAACAGTTTAAAACTTAAAATTTAATTTTAAATCATCCGCTGTGAGCTACACATACGCTATGGGTACAGTGCACCCGCTGTACAACTTATCAAGTTGTACGCTGTGGACCCTTGAATGTTTTTGACTGTGTACTCAGCGGATGAACATTTGATCATGCGCTGTGTACACTTGTGTGAAATGAAAATTCAAAGTGATGACCAAAAGTCATACGCTGTGTTTGAACACTGTTCACAAAACTGAATGATTGTTTTGGTTTTTCATAGCGAATGACCCACTGGTCATACGCTGTGGAAACTTGGTTTGTTCATGAGATACTCACACCAGATGACTCATTGTCATGCGCTATGAATGCTCAATGATAGTGTACTGCGTATGCTTACTTGTGTACATACACTGTGTACACTTGCACTGTCTCTACAACGGATGACTAAAGTTAGTCATGCGTTGTGGATTGTCACTGTATTCACAGCGAATGTCTTACTAACATCATGTGCTATGAACACTTGTATGTTTCATGATGCATAGCGGATGCATGTTTGTTTGTCTGTTATATACACTTGGTGTATTTTGCATGATTGATGGTTAACTGTATCTACATCGGATGTATGTTTGTGTGTTCGCTGTGATTACAGTTGTCAAAAATTTAAAACTTTTGTTTGTTTTGAAAATTTTGCTCATCAGCTATGTAAATCAATACATACGCTATAGAGACTTGAATTTTTTTTGTTTTTGCATAAAATAATTTTGAAATGTTTCAAAATTTGAATGTTTTATAATTTTAACATGATTAATATATGGATTATAAAATATCACTCACAAGAAATATTGTGCATGTTTATGTGTCAAACTGTTGTGTTTGAGTGCTAGCTTGACTTGGCTTTATTTATAACTCAAAATTTTAACATTCAAATTTTAACTTTTATGATTATGGACAAATTCTACTGTCTTTGATATTTCCATGTTCATTTTTCTCCCCCTAAATTTTTGCATATTTATAAAAACTTTTTATAAAAAACAAAAATTTGAAATTGTTTTAATGGAAATTATCAATGTCCAATTTGATTGTTTGCATGATAAACATTTTGAAAGATAGCAGTTTATCTAACTAAGAAATGGATGATTTTCATGCTTGGGCATGAATCATTTGTACATAACATAAAATCGTACTAGTCTTAAATCCTCATTAAGTTGATTTGATGATTTTGAGAATAGACATAGACTAATACAATATTGATTACAGATATTGTGATCCACTTAAACTCATGTATAGTATTCATGATTGATTGAAATAGTAGTGATTATCATGTTTTAGGTTTATTAAGATGATTTGTATGTACCCCACATTTGATTATATGTTAAGATCAACCCTCCACAAGATATGCCAGAAAGCACTTTTAATATTTATGACCTAGCTTCTTAGAGTATAAATGCTCAATTTGATGTATATTGTTTGATCCACATTGGGATTCTTTTTCACTTCACTTTGGAAGGTGATCCTCTTTGGGATTCTTTTGAGTCATTCACAAGGAATGTAGTCTATAAGACTTTATTGATTGTTCTTCCAAGATGATTGTGTTCCTTATTGGAAATCTTTTTAGATCATGATGTAGGTCATTCAGGTTTGTGCTCAGCATAACAAAGAATGCCTTAGTGTACTCCAGGTCTATGAAAATCTTAACAAAGGAGACACTTGTATGATTGAGCAATTTATAAACTATTTCACTTGGTGTGTATGAGTTACTTAACAATCAATCTATATTGGATAGACCAATACTCACTATAAACCAAGATAGGTGTTGCTGACCACATAATCATGAGAATTTAGTTCTTCACTGTTGTATGTGATGTTAGGTGTCCCATGCCGAGCCTATACACACATCAAACAAAGTATTGTCAGTCTTTATTAGTGAAAAATGACTCAAGTGAAGATGTAATCTAGTGTACTATCATTTCTCATGAGTGGTAAAATGACTCAAGTGAAGATGTAATCTAGTGTACTATCATTTCTCATGAGTGGTTATGTGTGATTCAAATTGTTTGTTAATTGGAAAACATGAATGTTTGTTTGATGTCTTGATTTTTGAAAGATGTATGTTTGATGTTAAACTTGTACTTTAACAAAATCAAGTTTGTATGAGATTAATGTTTTGAAAACATTACTTGTTTGGTTCATAGTTGATCATACCAAGTGACTAAACCAGAAATTCAGATCATGTTGAATCAAATGGTTTTGTAAACAGGTCAGCCAATCGATTGTCGGTGTGGACTTTGATCAAATTTATCAGACCCCTTTTTGAGCAATCTCATAGAAAGTGATATCTAATATCTATATTCTTTGTTTTTGAATGTTGAATAGGATTGTCAATGATAAACATGGCAGCAGAATTGTTAATGTGTATGGGTGTTTTAAGAAAATTAAAGCCATAATCAAGCATTTGGTTTTGAATCCAAAGCACTTGAGAACTGCATGCAGAAGCAGCTATATATTCTGCTTCAGCTGTTGACACAGACACATTTGTTTGTTTCTTGCACTGCCAGGAGATCAATCGTGATCCAAGAAACTGACATCCTCCTATTGTGGATTTTCTGTTGTTGTTGCATCCACCATAATCCTTGTTAGTGTATGCAAATAAAGAGAAATCTCCATCTTTGGGATACCATAGGACAAGTGCTGGCTTGCCTTTTAAGTATCTAAAAATTCTCTTTACAACATTAATGTGTTATTCTTTTGGGTATGCTTGGCATCTGGCACACATGCAAACTGCATACATGATGTCTGGTCTGCTTGGAGTTCGATACATCAGTGAGCCTATCATGGATCTATAAAGCTTCTGATCAACTTATTTCCTTCTGGATCGGGGCCAAACTTCAATCCAATTGCAAATGGTGTTTTGCTGGATGTGCAATCAGACATGTTGTATTTCTTCAAGACCTGATTCATATACTTGATTTGATTGATAAAAATTCCTTCAATAGATTGTTGAACTTGAAGACCAAGGAAGAAGGTAAGTTCTCCCATTGAGCTCGTTTGGAATTTTGATTGCATAAGAGCCTCAAACTCTCTGAAAAGTTGTATGTTTGTGGAGCCTAATATGATGTCATCCACGTAGACTTGTACAACTAATAAGTCTTGTTCTTTTCTCTTTAAGAACAATGTTTGATCAATCTTCCCTCTGGTATACCCATTCTATAGTAGAAACTTAGATAAAGTTTCAAACCACTTTCTAGGTGCTTGATGAAGACCGTACAGAGCTTTTTCTAAGTTGTAGACTTTGTGAGGGAAGTCTGGGTCTTCAAACCCTGGTGGTTGAGCAACATATACCTCTTCATCTATCTTTCCATAAAGGAATGCACATTTCACATCCTGTTGGAAGACAGTGAAGTTCTTTGATGAGGCATATTCAAGGAACACTTGAATGGCTTCTAGTCTAGCTACTGGATCAAAGCCATCATCATAATCAATGCCTTCCTCTTGAGTGTATCCCTGGACAATGAGCCTTGGTTTATTCCTAATGACAATCCCTCTGTCATCTGCTTTGTTCCTGAATAGCCATCTTGTGCCAATGGCATAGTGACTTTCTGGGAGGTCAACTAACTGCCATACCTCTTGCTTCCTAAATTGCTATAGTTCCTCTTGCATTGATTCTATCCAACTGTTGTCTTTGAGGGCTTCTATGATGTTTTTGGGTACAGTTAGAGATAGAAAGCAATAGAACAAGAAAATGTTTGCTTTATCAGATTGACTACGTGTCAGTCTGACATTAAGATCACCTATGATATTCTCTAAAGGATGATATTTATGAGCTCTTGTGGTTTCAATCTCATCAACAGGGATAGTTGAATCAAGATTAGTGATTGTTTGGTCAGGTTTTGATGTGTGAACAAGGGTATTTGATGTTGTTGGATTATCTGACTGTGTGGGTTCATGGAATGTTTATGCTGAATCATGAAAGAAATCTAAGATTTCATCATCATGATGGGTATCAGGTAGTGAATGATAGTCATCATCTTTTTCAATTGTGTCTGGATGATGTGACCTTGTTTGATTGCTTGGTTGAGTGTCAACTGAGGCTTGTGGTTGAGTGGTCACTGGAGTTGATGATGATGTTATGTTTGGTGATGCTCCTCTTGATGTGTTTGTTTGATCAGGAGGAGTTGTAACTATGGTACTGGAAGGAGTAATTTTATTCTCCTTAGAGGATCAGCAGTTAAAGGAACAACAATGTTTGGTGGAGGAACCATTGGATATTCAATGGCATCCTTGGAACCTGAAAGATCAAAGTAAGATGTGTCAAATGATTTTGTTAATGAGTCAATATCAAACAACCAGTCTGATCCAATGACTTTCTTAGTGAAAGAATATTCATTAAAAACAACATTTGTTGTTTCTTTCACTATGTTTAGTCATGGATTGTATACTCTGTAAGCTTTTGAGCTTCCGAAGTATCTAACAAAAAAAATCATCGTCTACTTTTGGAGCAAACTTAGACAAATGTTCTCTGGTGTGTAATATTGATACAGAATATCCAAATGCTTTAAGAAATCCAATGAAGGGTTTTCTTTTAAACATTAATTCATATGGAGTTTTAGTATATTCTTTAATTATTAATGATCTATTTTGAATGTAGCAAGCTATGTTGATTGCTTCAGCCCAAAATGATATGGGTAATAGAGAGTCAGCTAGCATAGATCTAGCAGGTTCTATCAATGTTTTGTTTCTCCTTTCAGCAACTCTATTCTGTTGAGGAGTTCTTGCTACACTGAATTGAAGACTTATTCTGTAAGGCCCCGTTCCCGGGATGCTTACAGCTGGACCGTCATTGCATAAATTATTTAAAACACTCATTTCTTTGCAGCGGAAATTAAAAACTTTCATTAATAACTAAAATATATCATTACATTACATAAATCGTTTACACTTCATAATATAACATCATATCAAAATGTGGATGCCAGCCTCAAAACGTTCCTAGTAGCGTATGCATCCATGCCTGCAACTCCTCAGCCCCAACAAAATACCTGCCAACTATCATTCATACAAAAAGGTCAGCGATGCTGAGTGAGTTCTAGTTTTGTTAATAAAATACTTTTCTTCCTTTAAAAACATAACCTTCACAAATCATACGTGATCACACATCATACGTACACATTGATAATCTTATTATTCTCTTCATCATTGTTCAATTCGTACATTTCGTACTTTCATCATTATCTTTCACGGCAATCTGCATCCTGTCTCATGCAATACCCCCGACTCGTGCTCGAAAGCTGATACTGTGCCAGGGCCTATAAACAAACCCCCGACTGGTGTCCGAAGACTGACACAGTACCGGGGTACGCGACAAGGATCCCCTTCGAGTCACAAAGACTCCCTTCGAGCCACAAGGACTCCCTTCGAGTCACAAAGACTCCCTTCGAGCCACAAGGACTCCCTTCGAGTCACAAAGACTCCCTTCGAGTCACAAAGACTCCCTTCGAGCCACAAGGACTCCCTTCGAGTCACAAAGACTCCCTTCGAGTCACAACGACTCCCTTCGAGCCACAAGGACTCCCTACGAGCCACAAGGACTCCCTTCGAGCCACAAAGACTCCCTTCGAGACACAAAGACTCCCTTCAAGTCATAAGGACTCCCTTCGAGTCACAAAGACTCCCTTCGAGTCAAAAAGACTCCCTTCGAGCCACAAGGACTCCCTTCGAGTCACAAAGGCTCCCTTCGAGTCATAAAGACTCCCTTCAAGCCACAAGGACTCCCTTCAAGGGACAAGGACTCCCTTCGTTCTTTATGTTCCACTTTTCATTATCATTATCTTTCACTTCGTTACATAATACTTTACGTTCATCATACGTCACACCACGTAAAGCCATACATCATACATAATGTATAAAACATAGTACATACGTTTTGAAAACCGTTTAACGAAGAAAGACAACACACCACACACAACACCAGGAACCACAACACAACTCCAAGCATGCACCAAGCATAAACCATCACATCCCAACAAGTCCTATCTCAAACATCACCTCTTAAAGCCCCTAAGAAAGCCCTAAGTCCAAAACTAGGCATAACAAGTCATTCTAGGCGCATCAGCAAAAAATTCTAAGTATAAAAGCTCATGGGCGCATGGGAACTATTTGGGCGCATGAGCATTATTCGGGCGCCTCTACACTTAGTCGCAAGAACACTTCTAGGCGTATGGGCACTATGCCGGCGCATCTCCCATACTTAGCCATTTCCACACTTTCTGGGCGCATGAACCACTATTCAGTCGCACCACCTACACTTAGGCGCATGGGCACTCTGGGCGCATGGGAACTATGTAGGCGCATGGCCAACACTTAGTCAATTTACACCCTTTCTGGGTGCACGGCCACTATTCAGGCGCATGACCTGGGCGTATCAGCCCTGTTTGGGCGCACCACCCTTGGGCGCATGAGAACACTTAACCACAATAAGCTTGGGCGCATGGAATCATTCTGAAATATTTCTAAAACTGCCAAACTCACCCAAACATCATTCCAACATAACCCAAACACAGATCTAGCATACCAAGGGCATCTAAAACTAACAAGCACAATACTAACCCATAACAATCCTAGAACACACAACCACAGCACATAACATCAAACAACAAGCTGAAACATACGGTTATCTTTGAAGACCTTTTACCCGGTATGCATAATAGCCCCAAAACATATGAAAATCAGTAAAAGAGGGGTCTAGAAACTCACCTTAAAGCAGCTCTCCAACCCAAACACTTTCACCTGTGATTTCAGCTTCAAAATCTCGAGAACAACCTTCTAAAACATCGAGAGCTTCGGTTATAAGCTGCAAACTAAGCTAAAACCGAACATAAACCCGAGAACTAACCTTTTTGCAGCTTCTTCTTCCTTCTTCTTCTCCAAAAACCTGATTTCTTGCTCTTCTTCTTCTTCAACCGAGGCCAAAAAGCAGATCTGCTGCTTTATGGGGCGGCCATACCCTCATTTATATTAAAATAATGAGTTTTGGCACTTTTACAACTTTAGCCCCTCCACTTGTGTCCATTTACCTTTCTAGATACTTCCTTTTTGTTTTCTTTTAAATAAAAATTCAGGGTGTTACATATTCCTTTCTTTGCACAAAAAGAAGAAATAATTTCATTCTTAAATTCAGTACCATTATCACTTTTTTATGTTTCTACTTTAAGGTCCAATTGATTTTCAATTTTAGTGATAAATGATTTAATGATTTCTGCTGTTTTTGACTTGTGTAATAGAAAAAAAACCTAGGTGAATCTGGAGTAATCATCTACTATTACAAGATAGTATTTCTTCTTTCCTATGCTTAGGATGTTTGTAGGGCCAAAAAGGTCCATGTGAAGCAATTTGAATGGTTTGTTGTTAGAGTTTACTAATTTTGACTTATGAGACACTCTATGTTGTTTGCCTTTCAGACATGCAGTGTAGTGGTCTCTAAAGAAGAATTATTTTTGTGGAAAACCTATTACTAAGTCACCTTTTACCAGTTGATTCAATCTGTTAAAATTTGAGTGTCCGAAACATCTATGCCATAATTGAGTAACATCTTCTGAAGCTTTTGATAGTAAACATGTTTCAGGGGTTGATGCTGAAACATTGTTCATATCAATAATGTATGTGTTGTTTTGATGGGGTGTTTTCAAAAGGATACAGTCTTTAGGTTAGAGTCAAATAGGGTGGCATATCCTTTATCACAGATTTGGGATACGCTGAGAAGATTAAACTGGAGATTAGAGAAGTAGTTGACATTTTCAAAGCTGATCAACCCATTAGATATTGTTCCTTCACCGGTTATCTTTCCACCTATCTTGTCACCTTCAAATGCTACGTTTCCTCCATGTTTGCTCTTAAAATCTCGAAGGAGAGAACAATTGCCAGTCATATGTCGGGAGCATCCACTATCAACATACCAGAAGTTGTCAGGCATTCTTTGATGTTCCTGCACAGACAAAGAAAATAGTTAGAGTGTGCCACCCAAGCCAAGATGGTCTTGGTTTTCCTTCTTTTCCCATAACACAAATTTCTTCTAATGTAGCATTGTCTGCTGGCATAGGAATTCTAGGTGCACTAGATTTCCTTTGCATGTTTTTAGCTCTATCGAGAGAAGTGCTTTGAGCTCTTCTTCTCTAAGTGCTAATGTCTGACTGACATCTTTTTTGAGACTTATGACTCCTGTTTGGTTGTTTAAAGTTGTCATAAAATGTTTTGTCATTGTTTAAAACAACTTTTGATGAGGAGTTTGTCAAGGTACTCCTACCTTGTTCTTGTTAGGAACAACTGTCTGTTTCTCAGTTGATCTCTTAACTTGAGATTGTTTATTTTGCTTTTTGTTTTTCATGTTGAAAAAGCAGTTGGCAGTACCATGATTGTTTCTGTCATAAATTAAACAGTAGTTGTGAAAATGACATGATTCTATGCTATGATTGTTCATATCATAGTATTTGCAATACTTACCATATGTGCATTTTTCTTTGGTGTGGGTATATTGATCACACCACTCGCAATGTGGTAAATTTGCAAGGCTTTGTTTGTTAAAAACTTTTGATTTTAAGTTTGACTTTAATGGTACATCAAAAGTTATAGTTGTTTGTTTTGGCTGAACAGGGGCTTTTCCTTTCCCTTTATTTATCTTTTGGGTGAGACAGTGGAAGACTCAGCATTTCTTCTACCTGAGCAGATGTCACTTACTTGTGTTTGCTTTGATTGGTTTGGTGTTGTATCAATCACACTTGAAACCTTTTTAGTTTCAGTAATTGGTTGATCTGACTCATCATACATTAGATCTTCATCATCTTCATCTATTGTGTGTACATCAAACTCATTGTTTTCTCCTTGATAAAAATCTATTGATTTTATTTGTTGTGGTGCTTGGTTTTTAAGAAATTTTATCAAAGGTGTTTTTGATATTAATGATGATTTAGATGATGATGATGATGATGATGATGATGATGATGATGATGATGATGATGATGATGATGATGATGATGATTGTTTCGATTCATCTATCCTGTCATTTGGGTCAAGAGATTCACCCTATTTGTTGGTCATCGAATCAGGTAATGGGATATAGTTATTATTATAAGGTGGGTTAACCTTATTATTTCCTAAACCAGAAGGGTCTATGAATGCCCTTTATTGAGCAAGAAGTTCTATGATCTTCTTATTGCGCTCCTGAAACTTTTGAAGTTTTACTTCAGTTTCAGCTTGTAATGTTTCTGACAACAATTTATCCAAATCATTTTTCAGTGACAGAATTTTAATCTCATATCGTTTTTGTTTTGATTTTAAACTATCATTCAAAATGTTTGTTTCAATAACTTTCTTAGAAAGTTGATCTTCATGTTCTTTGTATCTTGTGACTTCGTCAATGCATGCTTGAGAACAAAGATTCTCCTTTACCTCTTTTAGGATATCAGCAATTTTATCCTCTACATGAGCCACGAGGGCATGATCAGGAGATTGTATCTCTACCTCATACATACTCCATTCACTCTCACCGTCCTGTTTGATAATCATTGCAGAGGACTTTGAGTGTTGATTGGGGCTGTACTATGTGATTTGTGCTGGTGTTGGTGCAGCAGGAATACTTATGGGAGGTGCAATTTGTCTGTTTGTGTGATAGCAACTTGACGTTTATGTTTGTTGGTTGTTTCTAACAGCTCTTGGTTGTTGACATTCTCTAGAGAAGTGTCCAAAAAGTTGGCAGTTGTAGCATCTCACTTTAGTTTTATCAAAACCAATCTTTGTTTTCTTATCCATACTCAACTCACTATTTCTTTGCAGAAACTTCTTAAATCTGTATGCTATCATTGCCATTGACCATTGAAGATCCATTTCTTCAACCATGTCAGGAGGCAATTCATCCAAATCTTGCTGGATGATTTGGGATGGTGTGAGATTTGCACCCAAGTAAGCTTCAAATCTTGTGGAGAAGGCTGCAAAAGTTTCTTTTTGCTCCTTACTTTACAGAATAATTATTAGAGCATCCATGGGTTTCTCAAACTTAAGGATGTTTTGTGTCTTTGCTGGGTGTTGTTTGCTGGAGCTGGAAGCATGTGGGTGTTGTTTGCTTTGAGGTGTTGCTTCATGAGAAGCATGAACACCAGTCTTCTTGAACTTTTGTTTGTTTTGTGATGATTCAAGAGCAGAAAAGAATGAAGTTTCACTTGAATCAAGAAACTTCTCCTCTTCTTCTTCATTAGTGCAAGTTAAGAATGCACTGTCTATTTGTTGCATTTCCTTGAACTTGTATGATTCCACATGTCCAACTCTGCTGTTGTTTCTTGATCTCTCATCTAGTTCTAGTGCCTCTAATTTTGCCACTAGAGCATCTAATGATAATGCTTCAAGATCTAATGTTGCTTTCATGAGAGAGATTGATTGAGTCTAGCTCTCTTGAAGAGTATGCAACATTTTCTTGTTTATCTCCACAGATTCATATTTGAGACCTTAAACAATCATCTAATTTATCAGCTGAACAAATCTGTGAAGCTATTATGGTATTGACTCTCCTTGACATGATGGAAGGTTTCATACTGGGTCCTCAACTTTTCTTTCTTGATTTCCATGATTTCCTCACTTCCTTCACATATGGTGTGAAGCACCTTCCACAGTTCATGTGTTGTTTTAAAGTTTTCCACTCTTGTTAGTATCTCAAATGGCAGAGTCATTACCAGAATGCTATAAGTCTTCTTGTCTGTTTTAACCTTTTTGAGGTCATCACCAGCTACACTGTCACACCCTCAATTTCCACAAACGAGGTTTTACCGTTAGGCGCGTGACATACCAGGATCTTAGTCGTTAGTTACACCAAACGACACCATAATTACATAACATAGTTGTGCAATATTATTAGAAAATCTCAAAAACACAATTAATAACAAATTCATAAAAACATATGCGAAAGCGTAATAATTCATAACTCAAATGGCGCAAAACACGCGCAACCCAAGTAAATGTAATTTGCAAAACATTGTTTGATCATCTAAACCAATCAGTGATGTATGAGATATGAGATGCTCCTAACTGTGCACACCTTATGAACCTGAAAGAAACATGCTAAAGTGTCAACACAGGGTTGGTGAGTTCACAGGTTTTGATAAACAGTTATATAATCGAAAGCAGATGCACTAAACAAAGTAATATCAGTAGATAGCTAGTCTACATAACAAGTTACATAGTGTATGAAGTTCGCAACAGAAGCTGACAATGTAAATGTATGGCTCGGTTGTGACTACCAGACCACAGTAACAGAAATTAGGTCAATTAAACACCCGTTTGACTTGCAGTCGTGCTAGCACGACTAGCCCGGGTGGGGTTTGTCAAATCCAGTAGATCTACTTAGAATTACCTCGCTAAAGTACATAAATTAATGGTTCGAAAGTGAGGACTTAAATTGGTACAACACTAGTAAACAGGTCATAATACAGTAATACTAATCTAATGAATAAACGTTTAAAAATTGAACATGTTTCTTTTCCCCAAAAAGAATATATGTAAAGTGGGGTCGTAAACTCACCTTAATATATAATTAACATTAATTATTAAAAAAACTCAACACATTAATTGTACGGTTTCGCGTTTCACGACTTGGTTACGGTGCGGGCTATAGATTGTTCCCCATTCACGAGCAACACCTTCAAACACAATCCACGCAAGCATAACGCAATGCGTATTCACTTCGAATACATAAAACCCAATTATTACGTATAAAAGTACATTTTATACACTTTAATTATAAGACCCCCTTTTATAAAACTCATCACGAATGCGTAACAACCCAAACGTAACACACTCACATATATTGAATAACTATATATTACTCACGCACACAATAATATATATATATATATATATATATATATATATATATATATATATATATATATATATATATATATATATATATATATATATATGTGTGTGTGTGTGTGTGTGTGTGTGTGTCACACATATCTTACATAATATATATACTACACACATATTTTTATACAGTATATATACCACACACAAATTACTAGCTGATATACCACACATATATATATTATATACATATCCAACGTGCATAATAGAAATACACATATACACACCAATATGCAACAAAAAAAAAGATGCACGCAATGCCTTAGGCACAACAAAGCAACCTCATGCACCCTATCTATCTATCTATCTATATATATATATATATATATATATATATATATATAGCAACATACACAAAAATTAACACATACATATACTATATACAAACATCAATGGACGTAGCACATGATGCACCCGAACATACATGCTGACACACACACACACGCATGCTTGTATTCACGGCCAACCCACCAGCCGCGACTACCCAACCGTGAATTCGGAAACACAGAAAACCAACCATCGCAAACCACAACGTATCCAACGAAGTAAAGAACGAAACCGTAAACGAAAGTCAACACGAATAAGACAACATACAGAACCGTATCAAGTGGGTTGCTTGAATCGACTACCGCGGCTGCCCGGGGCTGAAAAGATTCGTCAAAAGGTTGTCAAAAGGTGCCGGTTCGCAACGAAAGAAGTCGTCCGTGCGGAGAGATTTGCGGGTGCTGCTGCCGTCGGTCGTACGGAATTAGAAAGGGAGAATCAGATTGTTTCTACGGATTGAGTGTAGAGAGAGGAGTTACGAATTTGATTTGAAGGAAAATGTTATGAACACCGTCAAGTTCCGCCGGTAAGTCTAGCAGATAAGCTACTGGACCAATCCTTTTGACGATCTCAAACAGTCCAACATATCTAGGATTTAGTTTACTGCGCTTCCTATAGCATATCATACATTTCCAAGGTGAAACTTAAAAATAACACCTTGTCACTGACATGAAATTCCAAAGGCTTTCAACTTTAATCTGCATAGCTTTTCTGGCGATCTTGGGCTGCAACCATACAGTTACGAATCTAAACAATCTTATCTATGGTTTCATGAACAAGCTCAGGACCAGTTAGTTGACTATCACCAACTTCTGTCCAACAGAGGGGTGATCTACACTTTCTACCATAAAGTGCCTCAAATGGTGCAGCCTTAATGCTCGTATGATAACTGTTGTTGTAGGAGAATTCAATCAAAGGATGAGTTTGCCAACTATTCCCAAAGTCTACAATGCACGCCCTAAGCATATCTTCTAGTGTATGAACCGTACATTCTGTCTGACCATCTGTCTGTGGATAGTAAGCCGTGCTCACATCCAAACAAGTGCCTAGTGACTTCTATAGTGACTGCCAGAAGTGTGAAGTTGCGTATCAAGATCAGAGATGATCGAAAGTGGCACACCATATCGTGACATAATTTCCTTCAAGTAGATCTGTACCAATTTATCCATCTTGTAGTCCCGCAAATTACCAAAAAATGTGCTGATTTTGTCAAACGATCCACTACCACCCAGATAGTATCATTCCATTTTATGAACGGGGTAGCTTAGTGACAAAATCCATAGATATGTTCTCCCACTTCTATATTGGGATCATCGGTTGTTGAAGCAAACCCGATGGTTTCTGATATTCCACCTTGACTTTGGGACAGGTCACACACTTTGACACGTTGGTGGCAATTTCAGCTTTCATGTTAGGTCACCAGTAAATGAACTTTAGATCTTGGTACATCTTGTCAGATCCAAGATGTATTGAATAACAGGACTTGTGAGCTTCAATCCATTACCAATTCTTTGAGATTACCGAACAATGGAATCCATACCCAATCTTCGTAGTAATGAAGCCCTTCTGATTTCTCCTAAAATAATTTCTCAGCTCCTCCGAGAGATTCTGACTTGATGTTCAGCTCTTGTAATGCTTCATCCTGGGCATTCTTGATTTGTAATGGTAGGTCTGAGTGAATAGTCAACTGCAATTCACGGACACGACGAGGTTTTAGGGTTTCCTTACGACTAAGGGCATCGACTACCATATTAGCCTTTCCCGGATGATACTTGATAGCACAATCATAATCATTCAGAAGTTCTGACCATTATCATTATCTCATGCTCAACTCCTTCTGTTCATAAATGTGCTGAAGGCTTTTGTGATCAGTAAAGATCGTGCGCTTGGTTCAATAAAGATAATGCCTCCAGATCTTAAATGCAAATATCATAGCCCCCAACTCTAAATCGTGAGTTGTATAGTTCTTCTCATGCACCCTAAGTTGTCTTGATGCATAAGCTATCACCTTTTCGTGTTGCATCAATACGCAACCCAAACCTTGGATTAACGCGTCACAATACACCACGAACTCATCTGTTCCCTCTGGCAACGCCAAGATCGGTACACTACACAACTTGTCTTTAAGCGCTTGAAAAGCCGCTTCTTTATTACTGCCCCATTTGTAAACAGTTCCTTTATGAGTTAGGGCAGTCAGAGGTTGTGCAAGTTTCGAGAATCCTTTTATAAAACACCAGTAATAACCCGCTAATCCATGAAATTAGCGCTCCTCAGTAGGCGTCGTCGGATCAGGCCAATTCTTGATTTCCTTAATCTTTGACGAGTCAACATGAATACCATTTTCATTAACTACATGGCCTAAGAATTGTACTTCTCTTATCCAGAAGTCACATTTAGAAAACTTGGCATATAGTTGTTCTGTCTTCAGGAGCTCTAGAATAAGTCTTAAAAGTTCCTCATGTTCTACCATATTCTTAGAATAAATTAGTATGTCATCAATGAAGACGATGACAAACTTGTCTAAATAAGGATTGCAAATATGGTTCATGAGGTCCATAAAGACTGCAGGCACATTTGTCAATCCAAATGGCATGACTGCGAACTTAAAATACCGGTATCGAGTTCTGAAAGTTGTCTTGGATATGTCTTCTTCTCGAACCCTGAGCTGATGATATCCAGATATCAAATCAATCTTTGAGTAGTAACTCTATCCCTGAAGTTGATCAAATAAGTCATTGATACGCGGAAGAGGGTAACAATTCTTTATTGTAACCTTGTTCAACTCCCGGTAGGGCACATATGGAATGTTCCGTCCTTTTACTTCACGAATAACACCGGCGCTCCCCAGGGTGAGGAACTGGGAGGTATGAAACCTTTTTCAAACTATTCCTACAACTGTCTCGATAATTCTTGTAGTTCGTTCGGTGCCAAACGATATGGCACCCGAGCGATAGGGGCAGCTCCTGGTGTTAGCTCGATTTGGAACTCTACCTGCCTTTGCGGAGTAAGACCAGGTAAGTCCTCTGGAAACACTTTAGGAAAGTCCTTAATAATCAGAATGTCATCAATTTGTTTCTCCTCTGTGGTCTTTTTAATAACTAAGGCCAAAACCATTGAATGTCCCTTTCGCAGACATTTCTGAGCCTTCATGTAGGAAATGATACCAACTACGACACTACACCTATCACCTTCCATTATGAGTATCTCTCCACTAGGAAGAGGAAGTCTAATGAGTTTCTCCCGACAGATGATTTCAGCTTGGTTCCTAGACAACCAATCCATACCGATAATGACATCGAAGCTACCAAGTCTGATAGATAGAAGATCAATATCAAATTCATACCCAGACAGACCTATCTTACAACCAGGGTATACATGAGAAGCTTCTATAATCTTACCATCGGCTATTTATACAGTATAGTTTGAGTCTAAAGTCATTGATGTAACATCTAGTAACTTACTGTACTTATGAGAAATAAAACTCCTATCGGCGCCAGAATCAAACAACACAGAAGCAAAGCATCCATTAACAGGAAATTTACCAGTTATCGTAGAAGGGTCATTTCGAGCCTCACCTGATCCCAAGACGAATGCTCTACCCTTAGCATCACCATTGCCATTACCATTGCAACCATTCTGCTACCTATTGTCAGCACCATTACCACCATTGTTGTTCTTTCTCAGCTTTGGATAATTTCTCTTGAAATGCCCAGTTTGACCACATTCATAACAGCTCTTTAGTTCATCCTACTGTGGTGGCTACTTGGCTGTTATATTCACACGACAATTTTTGGCAGCGTGGCCAAATTTACCACATCTCTCACAAGTATTCTTGTTACATGGCATGTTGTGGTGATAGTTACATTTGTTGCATTTCGGCAGTGTCCCGCCATAACCACTTTCATGTTGAGATCTTAAAGAAAACTGATTGAATGACCAGGAGTTGTTGAACTTCTTGGGTTGTTGTGGCTGTTGCTGAGATGTACCCTACTTTTTATTGGAACTAGACTCCAACTTTCGCTTGTTATTCCCATCGGATGTAGCTGGTGTAGAACCACACGGAGGCAACTTACCCTGCATGACGGCTTGGTCACTTAGTCTTTGGGCCAATCAGATTGCATCCTATATGGTGTTAGGTAGAGAGGCTATAACCATACTCTATATTTTCGAAGCTAATCCATGAAGGTATCTCTCAATCCTTAGAGAATGAGGGTTGACCATATTGGGGCACAGGGTAGCGAGCTCATGAGAACGAGTAGTATACCCCTCGATCTCCAAACCCAACATTTTGAGATTCCAAAACTCCATCTCTAACTTTTGCACCTCGTCACAAGGGCAGTACTCTTCTTTCATCAAATTTTTAATATCCTCCCAGGTAGTTTGATTGGCCATCTCTACCCCCAACATTTGTACTTGGGTGTTCCACCAGGACAGGGCAGCTCCATTCAAGGTACCAGTGGCATACTTCACCCAATTTGCCACCGGGAATATACACACTTCGAACACTTATTCGAGCTTCTCGAACCATCTCAGAAGACCTACAGCTCCTTCTACTCCCGTGAATGGATTAGGTTTTCTGTCCATGAAGGACTAGAAAGTAAAAACCCCTTGACCTGTAACAGATTTTAGATCAGGACTTTAGAATTTTTAACAAGTGTTAAGATTTAACTGGATTGACAGAATGTTAATGTCATAAATCAAATTTTGTATTACTTACCGATCGGAGCGAGCTGTGGGTTTGGGTTGTGGTTAGCCAACGCATCAGCTACATGCTAATTTATAAGCGCGGCAAGTTCCGCTGGTGTCATGTTAATGGTTCCGCGACCACGACCACGTCCGCGTCCACGTCAAGACATTTTTAACAATCACAACATACGAAAACAAGTAAATATACAACATATCAACTCCATTTAAGTATAAGCAATTAAAAGAATTTAGCACAATCACAACTTAATGCTCAAATATTAATTTATGATAAAATAAATTATAACTACGTCTACAATCAATTAAACCAAATATCAAAATCCAAAGACATCAGTCGGATGGGAAACAACCCTTCCCATCTAGGTGCAAAATAAGCTAGAGTATAATAAACAAACGAAATGAAAGAAATAGGAAATCAATGCGAATCGAAAGATCTGGTGCTATTCTCGGGCTCATCCACAGGCTGTTCCTCGGGTTCTTCCTCTAAATCTTCTTCAGGTGCCTCTTCATTCTGGTCTTCTTCTTCAGGCTCCGGCAATGTATTCAGTGCGTTGATTTGGCCCTCCAGGATATCGAGTCGCTGACTATTTGCCTTCGGAAGAAATTCTGATATATCTTCCAAAGCTTAAATCTTTCATTAAGTACTAATATCTCTTGAAGGACTATTTTCTTCCAAAAGCAATTAAGCCTCGGAAGCTCTATTCTCTTTGAATAAAATTTCTAATAATTGATATATTCCGAAGCAAAATTTGTCTAAAAAGTAAAAATACTCTAAGTAATTTTCTTTCGAAGCAAATTCTTGTAAAGCTAAGGATATCTTCCGAACCCAAATTGGCTTCGGTAGTTTTTTTTTAAAACTTCCGAAAACAAATTACCTTCGGAAGATTTTAGACTTCCAAGAAACTACCTTTTTGGGCACTTTTTCAGAGGTGGGCCGACATCTGGATTTCAAATTTTATCCTTTTGCATTAACTTTGTCTCAAATCCTTATCATATATATATTCGTACAATGGTTCCCCCTCTTTCACCTTCCTCTTCATCTGCATAAGTTCAAACCATAAATTCACTCACAAACCGACTTTTTTCTTACCTTTCTTCACTTCAAAGCTACTCAAAATAGCCAACCCTGATCCCCAAAACCAACTAGATCTTTCCATGCATCTACACAGGCAACACAAAAGGTTGCTCTGTTATCATCTGAGAAAGATCCACGCTTCTAAGATGTTTGTTGTTCTTATCTCTATCAGACTACCTCACCGCCCTCACAATAGGTCCTCCATTGTATGAAGAACAACTCCTAGAGTTTTGGAGGACCTGCCAAGAGGTCATCTTGGACGGTGAGAAGACACTGTCTGCCACATTGTAGGGGAGGACAATTTTCATCACTCCAGCCACCATCAACTCTCATCTGAGGCTGGATGATGCAAAAGGCGAGTTGTCCTTCACCAAGTCTGCTTTAAACAACTTATTCTGGTAGATGGGCTATGAAGGGGACTACTCTGTCAGAACCATCAAAAAGGGTAAGGTTTCCTCCAAATAGAAGTACCTCCTCCATGTGGTAATCCACTCTCTATCCAACAAACATGGAGGTTGGGACCAAATTCCTGAGGACTTATACTACATAGTCCATGGGATGGTTCAAGGGGTCAAGTTCAAGTACTTCCAGTTTATTTATACAAACTTGCTTGCTAACTTGGACTCCTTAGAGTATTTTTTGTTCCCTAGATATGTTCAACACATTCTTAACTGAGAACTGCACTCATAGTTAAGGGGAACATTTAATATTCTTAAATTGGGACAGATGAAGCTCGGCATCTTCAAAACTATGAGAAAGTCCAATGTTGGCTTTCCAGGGGTAGAAACAGCTCTGGTCCCAAAAATATTAGAGCTCATTGCTGAAGGTGACAACTTGGCAGCACCAGCCAATGTTAAACCCACACCTTCTACATCTGCACCACCCATACCGCCATAAATAACCATCACCAACACTAGAAAAGGCTCTCCTTGAACATGTTTAGGAGGCCTATATAGAAAAGGCTCTCACTTTTGTAAGTGATTACATCATTAAGATCTCAACCAGGGCAACCCAGCCCATTGGTCCTATTCTCTCATCCCCACATGATTCTTCTAATGAAGATGAGGGGAGTCTGCAACTAAAGGTGCAACTTCTCAAAAACATGCACCTATTTAGTTTCTAAGGTTAGGCACCTAGAATTTTAGGTGGCTACCTTAAAAATGAGATCACCGATCTCAAGGGCAAGTTAGCAAAGAGACCTGTCAGGCAAACTCAACCAAGTCCACAAGAACCTGTGGATGTGGTGGACCTTTAGCCCTTAGCTCCCCTGTGCAAGAGGGTGATGCTATGAAAAATAGGGAGAAAGTCCTACCTACAATCACAGAACCCGAGAGTTCTACCTAGAGTATAGATTTACAGGATTCATCACCCTCACTTATAGTTGTCCATACTCAATGATCTCCTAAGGTCCACATTGATGTGGATCCCTGATTTAAAGTTTGTTTGAGGAAGGTATACCAAGGGCAATGTCTACCCCATCCTACCCTACTGAAAATCCATTAATGGTATAGAGGTATGATGCTGATAGGAAAGCCCTAGTAATTTCTAAGTCTCAGGGACAACAAGAAGCCTTCAACTTTCATAACCTGAGATACTATGAGAGCTTCTCTCTAGTTGACCTGCCACTTGCCAAACAAAGTCAATCCAGGCAAGCTGTAAGGTTAGCTGAGAGAATTCAAGAAAGGGTGTTTGAAGAGTTCAAGAAGAGATCCAAACTATATAGACAAAAGCTAGCAGGCAAGACTGTTGGTCAACTTGATACTGAGGTGGAACCTAAGATTAGCTTTGAAGGGGAAACCTTGGCTGAAGGCCCAGTAGTTAAGACTTTGAACCTTGAGACAGGAACTACTTCAACACCCATTACCATCAATGAGGCACCAGTTGGTGAAGGCGTCTCACAGCATCTCTCTGGCCAGAGCTCAAGTGCAACACCAAGCAATAAAGGACACAACTTTCTCCACCCTGAATGACACAAGCCACTGACTGACAAAGGGAAGACGAAAATGACCTATAAGGAGATTAAGGGGAGAAGAGAGAGAGGAAGAGGAAGGCAAGGAGAGAGAGTTGAAGTAGGACCCTAGGTTTAATGGAAGCTACTATCAGGGCTGCCCCCAGGCCAAGCACTCAAGAAGATGAGTTAAGGGCAGCCAGGATGAACTATCTGGGGTCCAAGAACTACAATGTTGATGAACTCGTCTCTCTCCCTTTGAATGAACTGAATGAACTGGCTGACATGGAAGTGTGAAAAGAAAGGTGGGAAGCTAAGGGTGCAGAATTATTCCTTAAAATCAAAGAAGAAAGGAGAAGAAAAAGACTCTACAAAGCTCCTACCCTCTCCCCAGTTCAAGAAAGCCCTGAGGCGGAGGCTGTGGCCACTAAGGAACAAACTCAAGTAGGTAGGGAACAAGACAGGTAAAACATGATTACCTACCTGAGTGCCGCAGGTCTCTATCAGGCAGCAGACCTACTTCCCTTATCCTATGAATACACTGAATTTGAATACATCAAGCATCTTGAGCAAAATGTGCTCAAAGAGCAAAAAGCTGCTAAGAGGAAGATAAGAGAAGAGGCTGCAAAGTCATGACCCACCATCAGAGCCAATCAGAAGAAGTCTGCTGACAGACAGAAGATGGTGAGCTTCTTGAAGCTGTTTGGATTCTCTAGAAGGAGACTTGATCCATTGTCTCTATCCACCATGGATGAGCATATTAGAGTGAACAAGCAGAAGATCAAAAAGGGTGAGCTAGTTAACTTGCATTATCCACCAAGTCAGGCTACACCTGAAACTGAGGTCAAGGTTGAACCCAAAAGACAACACAACCTGAAACTAGTACTGCATCACAGCCAGCTTTATCTTCTGATCCACAGCAAGGTCCTTATCCTTCTCCTTCTAAATCTATTAAGGAAAAGGACCCAACAAAGAAGGACAAACAAGAACCATCTAGTACTCAAGGCCAGTCTTCTAAGTTAAAGTATAGAAAGACGAAGAGGATTGCCATCAGAAGGGACAAGAAGAAGAAGAAGAAGTCTAAGAAATCTACCTCTGGATGAGTTAAAACATCCTGAGGGTGATCAAGAAGAGGCTGCTCATCCAACTCCCATTCCAGTAGAGCTTTTTGCTACTAAGAGACCCACCCTATCCTGGGCATTTGCTACAAACCTAGACAGATGTTATGTCACTAGAGATCAAGGGGTTCAAGATGTGTATTTCTGGCAAAACATTCTTAACCTCCCTCTGCATGATCTCTATGACATGAGTAGATACTTTGAAAGCGAGGAATATTGACCAACTGATGATGTAGGGAATGGTCTTGATTCTGATGTGGATTGTCACTAGATGAAGATCAAGCTTCAAGGTTCTTTTTTAGTTTTGGTAGCATCAGCCCTGGGGGAGTTTGTAAGGATTACACTTAGAGACTAATGCAACCAAAGAGCTCTTAGCATGCACAAGTGAAGTACAAGGAAGTTACTTCGGAAGATTTGATATAACTTAGTGAATTATACTAAGTATCAAATCTTCTAAAGCCAAATGACCAAATCTTTAGAAGCCAAAGATGAAGTCTTCAGATGCTTCAAAGACAAAGTCTTCCAAAGCCAAATACTGATTTCTTCTGAAGACAGAGAAGACATGCTTTTTTCTGAATCACCTTTTGACAAAAGCTGAACTACTTTTTGCTGCCACCTCTGAAGACTCACCAACTTATATGAGTTAGTGAAAAGTCCTTACTTCTTTCAAACTGTAGATTAAGGTCTTATGTCTGTAACTTTCTACTCTTGTACTTTTATCCTTTTTGTAATATATTAGGATGTGAGCTATGGCATGTCATAGTTATTAGTTAAAAAGTAATCTGCCTTTTGACTCTACATTGATCTTGTTGTCTAGATTAGTGTTTCCAGCTGGCCTTCAAAGTATGGTCGGTTGTAGGATGTAGTATAAAGTATCTCAAGTACTTGTAATATTAGAAGTAAGCTTGGTAACACTTTGTAAGAACTTGAGACCAATATACATCATTCTTGAAAACTATATTATCTGGTTCTTGTTCTTGTTCTTTACTTGTGCTCTTTGTTTCATCATAAGTCAGTTCCCTATTTTATATGTTAAGTGTTCTAACACTCTCCTAACAATTATAAAACTATTGCATTGACCTCCCTTCACCGGTCCTACAAAATTTATAAGCAAGAAATAGAATGCTAGACTGCTCAGTCATATATATTTATGACCTAAATGTTTATTATCCTTCTCTAGTGAAAATCATGCAAAACGATATAAAGAAACTATAGGTCATGCATGGGATAGTATTTGCTCCTCATTTGTAGTACGATGGTACGGCTATCAAATATGAAAGAATCGTGTGGTTATTAATACAAGGAGTCCCTCCACATCACTTTTTAAGTAATGTAATGGATCAAATTGTGATAACATGAGGAAAATGACTCATCACTCTAAAACATCCATGTTGGATGGAAATATTTCATTTGACAGGGTAGGTGTAATCACAAATTAAGGGAAAAAGATTCAAAATGAACGTAAGATTAAGTACAAGCATAATGAGTTCTCTTGATAGATTAAGGAGGATGGTGAACTATGGTATACTAGTTTCATGAAGTTGGAAACGGTGGAGTATAATCGTGATCAACCTGCTCATTCGCTAAGTGATGATAATATTTTAAATTCCCCACACCGAGTTAACTTGGTCCATTCCATGCCCTCTGACCTGACTCACCGGCGTATGGAGTTTGATTCGAAATTCAAAAAGACAATAGTGGAAAGGATAAGGGAGGATAAGGGAAGCTGACTGGATGTATTTCAATTTGTAAAATGAAATGGCTTCTTTGGTCTTTATGTTGCGTGGGTACACACATGATGCATGCTTCTCTCGGGAACACACTCCTCTTACAACTAGTAACGCAACTGGGTCGGCTGCCAATTAATTGGCCCACAATGGGACAAATAACAATATGGTGGACTCTAATCCTTTTAATACGGGCCCAACAATAGACCATGTTATGGGACTCAGCAAAAAAACAAAAAAATGCAGAGAAGGTTGGGGAAAGTAGGGATTCTAATGAAAAGGGTAGGAGATTGAGTCGGAAAAATGTTAGACTACTAGATCTGAATGAAAATCTATGGGATGTTTGTAGATTCACATAAAGTTGTTACTTTTTAGGGCATGGGGGAAGAAACTTTAGGAAAAGATAGTGGTGCGCCAATTCTAAACCCATTTTTGATCAAGTTAAAGGGGAGGATTCGATCATTATGCTGAGGGTTCAACTTGATGCTTCTCATGAAAATTCTAGCACAATCATCAGCGAAAGCAGATCGGGGTTGAGGCGTCATCAAATGAATCATCAAGCGGCATCAGATCAAGTTGTGAGGTAAGTTTCGGGTAAACGCCTTTGTTGACATTAACTTAAATGGCTACGAATCAAGAATAGATGAGCTAACAGGGGAAAAGGGATCTATTAATCAATATAAGAGGGGTGGGGGATCTAGGTAAAGGATAATACGTTAGGCGATTAAAGACTGAAAATAGGGTACATTTCATAGCTTGACAAGAGATACAACTAGCTGACTCTTCTCAGATTAGATTTCATAATTTTTGGGGAAGATCACGCTATGAATCTGAAGTCATAAATGCAACGGGTAGGTTTGGTGGCCTGATTTCGATCTGGGACCCTTTGGTTCTTTTAAAACAGTCCATCACCAAAGGTAGGCATTTTCTTGTGGTTCATGGTATGCTTACTAAATTCCATGTTCTATCACTATAATAAATGTTTATGCTCCATACGATATCAAGGTCAAGAGACAGCTTTGGAGTGATCTTTTATTATATATGTCGAATGTCCCTAAATTATTTTTATTGATATGGGATTTCAATGCAGTAAGATTCCCCTTGGGAAGGCTTTAATTTACTTGCTAATTTATGCATCATTTAATGGGGAGTTTAATGACTTTACTTTTCAAGCTGGTTTAACTAAGTATGCTATGGGAGGGTAACAATTTACCTATATTGGGGGAAATGGTAACAAGTTAAGTAAAATTGATCATGTGCTTGTGTGTGAAGGTTTTATTAGTATGTGGCTTGTTGGAAAACTAACAGCACCGAATAGGGAAGGGTGGTCAGATCATTGTCCTATCCTGCTAGAAATTGTATCAATGAATTATGTGCCACCTCCATTTCGTTTCTTTGATTCTTGTCAACAATTACAAGGTACTGATGAAGTGGTTCATAGGTTATGCTGCTTTTTCCGTTTGGTCGGCCGTGCAGATAAAAGATTAGCGATCAAATTAAAATGGTTGAAATCAGTAATTAAAACATGGTTGACTGGGGAGAAAGCTAAAGAAAGTTTACTCATGGAATGTTTGAAGGCCCAATTGGCTTACATTTATTCATTGGTGGACAAAGGAGCTTTTTTGGGCAATCAACTTGATACAAGGTGCAGAGTGATTGAAGAATTAAAAATCATTCAATAAAGGAAAAAAGGCTGATATGATACAAAAGGCACGAGCTTAAGATGGTGATGAGAACTCATGTTTTTCTCATGGGGTGGTAAACTCCAATATATCAAGTAATAGAATTCATGGAACGATTATTAATAGCTATTGGATAATGACCCTTAACTATTTAAAAAGCATGTGGTGGAATTTTTTGAGAAAAAAATTGATAGCAAGAATACATCTAGGCCGTAATTCTTTATTTAGGGTATTAGAAAATGCAGGACCGTTGAAGGAGATCAATGCAACAGTTTCACAATGAGGAGAGACTTAGAACACTTAACAGATCAAATAGGGAACCGGTTTTGTATTGATGATATTAAGTAAACACAAGTAAATATAAGACAGAACAAGAGCAACAACAAGATAATATTGGTTTTCAAGAATGATGTATATTGCACTCAAGTTCTCTTACAACTGTTACAAAGCATACATAGAAATGACAAGTACTTGAGACACTTTATACTACATCCTACAATCGGCCATACTTTGAAGGCCAGCTAGAAACACTAATCTAGACAACAAGATCAATGTAAAGTCAAAAGGTAGATTGCCTTTTGACTAGTGACTATGATATTCCATAACTCACATCCTAATCTATTACAAAAAGGATAAAAGGTACAAAAGTAGAAAGTTACAGACCAATGACCATAATCTACAGTTGACAAAAGCATGGACCTTTCACTAACTCATATAAGTTGGTGAGTCTTCATAGTGGCAGCAGAAAGTTGTTCAGTTTTTATCAAAAGTTGATCAAAGAAAGCATGTCTTCTCTGTCTTCGGAAGAAATCAGTCTTTGGCTTCGGAAGATTTTACACTAAGCTTATTTCCTTTGAGTGGTGTAAAACTTTCGAAGTAACTTTACTCTGTATTTCATGCATGCATGCTGAGAGCTCTTTGGATGCTTTGGTTGTATCAACCTTTAAGTATAAACCTTACAAACTCCCCCTAGGCGGATGCTACCAAAACATAAGGAGACCTTTGAATCTTGATCTTCATCTATTGACAGTCCTCATTAGAATCAAGACCATTCCCTTCATCATCAGTTGGTCAGGATTCCTTAAAATTTCAAAGTAGCTCCTCATGTCATAGAGATTATGCAGAGGAAGGTCAAGTATGTTTTGCCAGAAGTACCCATCTTGACCCCCTTGATCTCTAGTGACATACTATCTGTCTGGATTGGTGGCAAACATCCAAGATACGATGGGTATCTTAGTAGCAAGAGGCTCTACTTGAATAGGAGTTGAATGAGCAGCCTCTTCTTGATCACCCTCAAGATGTTTTGACCCATTCTGAGGTGTAGAGGTAGATGCCTTGGACTTCTTCTTCTTGTCCCTTCTAATGTCCATCCTTTTCCTCTTTCTATATTTTAACTAAGGAGACTGGCTTATAGCACCAGATTGTTCTTGATTGTCTCCCTCAGTTGGGTCCTCTTCTCTCACAGGTTCAGAAGTAGAAGGATCAGGACCCTGCTATGGATCAGAATATGAAGCTGGCTATGATGTAGTACTAGGTCCTGGTTGAGTTGTCTCTTATGGTTCAACCTTGACCTCAGCTTCAGGTGCAGCCTAAGTTGGAGGAGAATGCAAGTCAATAAGCTCACCCTTTTTAATCTTCTTCTTGATCACCCTAATATGCTCATCCATGGTGGATAGAGGCATTGGACCAAGCCTCCTTCTAGAGAATCCATACAGCTTCAAGAAGCTCATAATCCTTTTCCTATCAACAGACTTCTTTTGACTCTTTTGGATGATGGCTCTTGACTTTGTAGCTTCTTCCCTCATCTTCCTCTTAGCAGCTTTTTGTTCTTTTATTACTTGTTGTTCGAGCTACTTGAGGTACTCAAACTCTATGTAATCATACGACAAGGGAGGAAGTGCAGACGCCTGATAGAGGCCTGTGGCACTTAGGTAGTTAATCATATTTTGTTTATCTGCTTCTTTCTCTACCTGAGGTTGTTGCTCAGTTGCCGCAGCCTCTGTCTTAGAGCTTTCTTGAACTGGGGAGAGGGTAGGAGCATGCTTGTAGAGTCTTTTCTTCCTCCTTTCTTCCTTGATCTTGAGGATCAGTTCTACATCCTTTGCCTCCTTCCTCTCCTTTGACAACTCAGTGTCAGCTAGTTCATTTAACTCTTCTAAGGGATGAGAGATGAGTTCATCAATGTTAGTTTTTGGTCCATAAATAGTTCAAATTAGCTGCCTTTAACTCATCATCTTAAGTGTTTGGCCTGGGGGGCAGCCCTGATTGCAGCTTCCATAAAGCCTGGGGACCGACTTGAACTCTCTCCCCTTAGCTTCCTCTTCCTCTCTCTTTCCTCCTCCTCAATCTCCTCAGGAGTCAATTTCCTTTTTCCTTTATCACTCACAGGCTTGGGTGACTCAGGATAGAGAGAGCGTTGTCCTTTATTGCTGGGTTCTTCACTTAAGCTCTGGCCAGAGAGAGGCTGTAAGACACCTTCACCAGCTGGTGTCTCACTAAGGGTAATGGGTGCTAAAGTAGTTCCTATCATCTTAAGGTTCACAGGCTCAACTTTTGGGCCTTCAGCCAAGGTTTCTCCTTCAAAGCTAATCTTAAGGTCCACCTCAGCATCCAGTTGACCAACAGTCTTGCATGCTAGCCTCTGTCTATATAGTGTTGTTTTCAGCTTGAACTCTTCAAGCACTCTTTGCTGAGTCCAATCAGCCAACCCTGCAGCTTGCTTGTTTTGAATTGGGTTGGCAAGTAGAAGGTGAACTAGATAGGTGCTCTCATAGAATCTCAGGGTGTAGAAGTTGAAAATCTCTTATTGCCCCTGAGGCCTAGAGATTACCAGGGCTCTCCTTTGATCATCATATCACCATCCCACTATTGGGTTCGCAGCAAGGTGAGATGTAGTAGGCATAGCCCTTGGTATACCCTCCTCAAACAGACTTTGTATGAGTGAGTCCACTTCAATATGGACTTGAGGAGGTTGTTAAGCATGGACAACTACAAGTGAGGCTGGTGAATCCTCTATGTCCATACTTTAAGAGGAACTCCCATGTTTTGTAATTGTAATTAAGACTTTATCCCCTTTTTTGGTAGCATCACCCTCTTGCATAGGGGATCTAAGGGTTAGATCAATTACATACATAGGTTCTTATGGACCTGGTTGAGTCCTCTGAATGGGTCTCTCAGCTAACATGCCCTTAAGATCGGTGATCTCAAGTTGCTGGTCATTGACCCTCTTTTGTAAGGTAGTCACCTAAGATTCCAGGTGACTGACCTTTGAGACTAAATAGGTGCAGGTTTTAGTCAGTTGTTGAACCTTTAGTTTCAGACTCCCCTCATCTTTATTTGAAGAATCACTAGGAGATGAGAGAATAGGACCAAAGTCTTCTTCTTCACCACCAGCACTAAGTTCTTGGCTGCTGGATTTCCCCTACACCATGACAACTTCAGTTGAAGTGTAAATGGGCTGGGTTGCAATGGTTGAGGTCTTAAAGATGTAATCAGTTCAATTGAAGTGTAAATGGGCTGGGTTGCCATGGTTGAGGACTTAAAGATGTAATCACTTGCTGATGTGAGAGCCTCTTCCATTTGGGCCTCCTGAATAGGGTCTGGAAGGTCCACCTCAGTTGTGGGTGGATGATGTGGGATAGACATTGGTGATTTAGGAGAACTCATCTCTCCTTGAGTAGGGGTGGAGAAGAGAGACTCATGGTACTCACTAAAGCCAATGTCTTCATTATCATAGAAGTCTAGGCTGGGTATGCTGAGGATGGTAACTTTCCTCTAAAGGTTGTTCACTAGAGTTTTAAGACTCTGAGTAAAGGCTTAAGGCTGGTGTTGGTGTAGGGAGCTCATTAGGCTGAGCATGAGGAACCTTAGCGTTGATCCTTGAAGTGATGGGAGTGATTTGCTCCTTAGTGGAAGTGGGAGTTCTAGTGTCCACTTCCTCCTGCATGGGTGAGTATATAGGGGCTGCACAACCTGAGTAGCTTGTGCAGGGGCTCGTTTGGATTTTCTTTGGTAGGTGATGGTGATTTGTGGCTATATGGGTGGTGCATAAATGGAAGGTGTGGGTTCAACATTAGCTTGTGCTGCTAAGTTATCACCTTGAGCAATAAGCTCTAACATTTTTAGGATTAGGGCTGTTTCTACCCTGATAAGCCAATAGTTGGCTTTCTTATTGTCTTAAAAATGTCAGGCTTTATCTGTCCCAATTTAAATACATTACATGTTCCCCATAACTGTGAGCCCAGTTCACAGTTAAGAATGTACTGGACATATCTAGGGAACATATAATATTCTAAGGAGTCCAAGTTTGCAAGTAATTAGTATAAACAAATTGTAACTACCTGAACTTGACCCCTTGTACCAATCCATGGACTATATAGGAAAGGTCTTCAGGAATTTGATCCCACCCTCCATGTTTGTTTGATAGACAGTGAATGACAACATGGAGGAGGTACTTCCATTTAGAGGAGACCTTCCTTTTCTTGAACGTTCTTACAAAGTAATCACCCTTATAGCCCATCTGCCTGAAGGACCGGTTCACAACAGATTTTGGGAAGGACAGTTCGCCTTCTTCATCATCCAGCCTTAGATGAGTAAGAATGGTAGCTGGAGTGATGAAAATTATCCTGTCCTGCACTGTGGCAGATAGTGCCTTCTCCCCATCCATAATGACCTCTTGGCAGGTCCTCCAAAACTCCAAAACTCCAAAACTTGATCTTCATATAGTGGAGGATTTATGGTGAGGAAGGTGAAGTAGTTTGATAGAGCCAAGAAACGGCAAACGTCTGAGAATCCAGGATCTTTCTTAGACACTAACAGAGCAACCTGATTATGTTATCTATGTAGTTGCATGGAGAAATTGGGCTGGATTTGTGGATCAGGGTTGCCTATTTTGAATAGCTTTGTGATGAAGGAAGGTAAGAACAAGGTCGGTGTGTGGGTGAATTTAGGGTTTGAATCTTTGTGGAAGAAGGATTTAGGGTTTGAATCTTTGTGGATGAAGAAGAAAGTGAAAGAGGAGGAACCGTTGGACGAATATATATATATATATATATATATATATATATATATATATATATATATATATATATATATATATATATATATGGTATGGATTTGAGACAAAGTTAATGCATAAGAATAAACTTTGAAATCCAGATGTCAGTCCCACCTCGGAAAAAGTGCCCAAAAAGGTAGTTTTCTTGGAAGTCTAACATCTTTCGAAGGTAATTTCTCTTCGAAAGTTTTGAGAAAAACTTCCGAAGCCAATTTGGCTTCGAAAGATATTCCTTAGATTTTCAAGAATTTGCTTCGAAAGAAAATTACTTAAGAGTAAATTTACTTCCTAGATAAATTTTGCTTCGGAAGATATCAAATACCAGAAATTTTATTTATAAGAGAGAATAAAACTTTCGAGACTTAATTGCTTTCGAAAGAAAATGATCCTTCAATACACATAGTACTTGGTGAAAAAAATAAGATTCGGAAGATATATCAGGATTTTTTCCGAAGGTTAATTTCTCAGATGTAGTTATTGGTTTTGAAGACATAATTTTCTTCCAAAGACAACTTGATGTCTTCCGAAAGAAAGTTTATTCAAAATTTTCAAAATTCTAAGGGATATAAGTTTTGAAAAGTTTCTTCCAAAGTAAACTGGGCTTATATGGTGATGATACATACAACATAAGACACACATATTGTTTAAAAAAATCTTGAGATTAGTTTAAGAAAAATCTACTCAAAGTTAGTCATCCCAATAGCTGATACAAGATATTTAAATCTCTGCTCATCAAAAGCTTTTGTGAACAGAGCAGCATATTGTTCATTTGTGTTAACTTTGATTAGTTTATCAATCCCTTTTCAAAATTGATAGGTTCAAATGGATCGATCTATGATGATATCGTAGCGCAATGATCAATTCACTAAGTAATCAAACATAAGCAATTACTTCAAAAATTCATAGATTTCATTGATAGCAAAAACTTAGGATACAAAGTGTAAGGGTGAGTTATAGTCATTCATCTGTTCTAACTGTTTCGTTGTCTACCCTACACAATACATAAACTATCCAATTTATACTATCAAAGAAAAATAAGAAACATATATTTACAAAATCAGTCCCTATACTATGACAAAACGCAAAAGACAAATGATAATCTTCTAAGGGCTCCAAAATCTTTTGATGAGACGAGCATATATAACTTGTTGAGCACACATGGCATACACATACTTTGTTCTCAATAGAAATCTTATCATTTCTTCATAACCAACAGCTTCACGAACATCCTCATTAAGAAAGGCTGCTAGGTTATGCTTAGGCTCGAACTTAAGATCTGCCATCTGTTTACATAGAACAAAATGCTAATCACATTTGAATAACAGTGTTATCAATTTTTAACCAATAACACTTAAAAAGATTTCTAAGTGTTTTGTACAATCCATTACATGAACAGAGTATACACTTGTTACAATTGATACAACACAATTTATAATTAAATCAATTAATGTGCCATGAAACATGAAAATTGATTGAATTTCAATTGAGTTAGCATATTTTAAATTTTAAACCAACATTTTACACTTAGATTTTCTAAGTGTCGAACACACTCTATCAGGAGCAGAGCACGTTCAAGTTTAAGTTCAAATGATTTAAAGTACACTAAACCAATTAAATCTTCTTAATATCAGTTGAATAGTTGAATTTTGATGATTAACATAACAATTTAGATGAAAAATTATGAACTGACTTTTCATTTCTTGTTCTTAAAATTGATTGATGAACAATGAATCATCAAGAACACATTTTTATGAAATTGAGATTTGATTTTCACAATCTGTTCCGAAACATGTTATAACAATCATTTGATGTTCAATTTCAGTTATCATAACACATTTAAATCACAGATTTCAATTTTCTGAACACCTAGGGTTCGAACGCCTCAATAGAGTTCAAACGCCCAATCAAAGTTTGAAATAGGTAATGAAATAAGATGTTTTAAGATCAACATGATGTTTAGATGCTTGGTATGATGTTTTAAGATCAACATGATGTTTAGATTCATTGAATATACCTATATATCACAAAGATTAACAGGTAACAATCAAATGTTCAGTGAAATAATGTATCGGGTGAGAGAATAAGTGAATCAGAGTATTTGAGTTTGTGAATGAGTGAATGAAAACTACAAGTGTTGAATATATATATAAGTGTAAAAATTCTTAGGTGCATGAGCACTGTGAAGGCACATGAGGCTAAGTTTCACACTAAATCTTCAGATGCATGAGCATTGTTCCAAAGCTTGGGCGCTGTTCAAGCGCATGAGACTTGTTGAAACACCTAACATAGAGTAAACATCACCTTCAAACATCTAACCACATTGGAAAGTCTGAAACTATTCAGGCGCATGAGCATAAGTTGATACGCCCAACAATTAACCATTTTCAGCAACATGACAACTGTTTAGGCGCATGTATTTGAACAAAACGCTTAATACTTGTACAAATTCTTGAAATTCATCATACTCCTGATTTTGACTTCTGAGCACTATTCAGGCGTATGAGAAACCTTCCATGAGTCTAACACTTGGAAACTTTCACAATACTCATCTGAACACTGTTGTTTATTCACATTATCACTGTTCATGCACATTTAGTCAAATTTTTGACTATCACTCTAAATGAACATTAAATCCCTCAAATTTTAACAATATCAAATTGTTTTTTTAAATCATCACACATCATTTACAACAATTTTTGAATGTTTGAACCAAATTTTTTTTCCAACAATTTCCCGTCATTTTAGTCTTTATTTTAAAACTTTTACAAAACAAATAGTCTTGTTTTGTTTGCAAGAAGCTTTTCCACTTCTTTTGAATTCTTTTTAGGTTCATTTTGACATCATATCAGACACAGACATTATTGAATATCAGCTTCATCCTTTCCATCCAAAGCACTTAACTTTTTTTATTTCTTTTTCATATTTTGACACTTTTTATTGATTTTCTCTTTTACATTTTTACTCCCCCTAAACTTTTAAGTTCACAAACTTAGAAGTTTATTTTATTTTGCAAGTAGAGCAAACTAATCATTATCAACATGCCTGCACACAGAAAATCATGAAAAAATCAAAATTAAAGCAGAAGAAAAATCTACTATACATAATTGAATCACATGCCTGCAGTGAGATCATATCAGTTAAGATCAGCATATTAAAATAAAATAAAATGGTGGATAGTCATAGACAGTGATTAAATCCTGATCAAGTGTGTTCCAGGTCAGCGTTCCCGCAGCAGAGGAGACACAAGATCTAAGGACAGAAAATGAGTGCTTTTGGCAAGATAATCAGCACACTTACTTTTTCAATTCTTGGATTGATTAAGGTAGAATTAGATATGACATTATGTAAGTCACACTTAGACTTAGAGAGCTCAACTCTCTTCAAGATATGCAAGAAAGCACTTTTCTCAACTTATTAACCTGACATATACTTATAACTAGATCTCATGTTTAGGTTGTGCATATTGGCATCTTTTGCATCAAGTGAGAATATCCAGGTCTGTAATGACTTACAACAAAGGATAGCTTATCACTTTAGGTCTATGATGACTTATAACAGAAAAGTGAATAGATGCTTTAAATAATTAGAGCTCATGCTTATTCATATCGCCACTAGGTGTGAGGTTGTGACTTTACAAGCAATCAATTTGAGAAGTCAACACTACTCATTGGTACTAAGATGGACAAACACGAATGCGTGATTCATCTAGTTTAATCACAAGAATTTACCTTTTCAGTATAATTACATAAGCTTACCTGCAAATCATATCTGATCACGTCAGACTTTAGTAGCGAGCGAAGTATGCAACTGATGGGAACTAATGTATCTATCATTTCTCACAAATTGCAAAGACAGATTTAGTCCTAAATAATTAACTAACAAATAAACTCTATTTTTATGGGTTTTTGTTTTATAATTTTCTCTTTTGATTTTGCAATTTTCTATTTTTGTATTTGCTTTTTCTTTTTCTATTGAACATGCACACAATATATACAATCAGGCAGTTAATTTTGACAGTTTTCTCTATAAATCTTCTTATTCAGCTAAGGGAGGGTTCTTTTCATTTTTATGATCCAGACAACTCAATTACTCAAATCTAGTTTTAAACATGGTTAATAAGTCCAATTGGCTTAACCAAATACTCAAAACGACCTGGTAAAAAGGCTTTTGTAAATAGGTCAACCAACTATTTTTCAGTTGTAATTTGAATCAAAATGATTAAACTTTTTTCAGAGTTATCTCTAAGAAAATGATATCGAATTTCGATATGCTTTGTTTTTTAGTGCTGAACAGGATTAGCTGTAATAAACATAGCAGCAGTGTTATCAATGTAAATAGGAATTTTAAGAAAATTGAACTCGTAATCCAACAGTTGGTTTTGTAACCAAAGAATTTAAGAACATCCTACTGAAGCAGCTATGTACTTAGCTTCTGCGGTTGAAATGGAGACCTTTGTTTATTTCTTACATTGACACGAGACTAATCTGGGACCTAAAAACTGACAACCACCTGTCGTAGATTTACGATCTTGGCAACATCCTCCATAATTACTATCTGTATATCCATGTAACTCGAAGTTTCCTTCATAAGGATACCACAACCTAAAGCCGGTTTTCCTTTGAGATACCTGAATATTCGTTTAACAGCGATTAGGTGAGATTCCTTCAGGTCAGATTGGTACCTGGTACAGACACAAACAGCATACATTATATCAGGTCTAGATGTAGTAAGATACATCAAAGATCCAATCATAGATCTATATAGAGTTTGGTCAACTGATATTCCTTTCGGATCAGGTTCAATCTTGGTATTTACTTCAGCTGGAGATCTGATGGATTGACAATCTTGCAATTTAAATTTCTTCAAGAGTTTTTCAACGAATTTCTCCTGATTAATAAAAATTCCATCTACAGACTGTTTCACTTGAAGACCAAGGAAAAAGATAATGTCTCCCATAGAACTCATTTGGAAATGAGACTTCATGATGTCTTCAAATTCATTACACAATGTTGGACTTGTAGAACCGAATATGATATCATCAACATACACTTGAACACATAAGAGATCATCTACATCCTTCTTTGTAAACAAAGTTGGATCAATTTTCCCTTGCGTGTATCCATGCTAGATAAAATGTTGTGATAATGTTTCATACCAAATTCTGGGGGCTTGATGGAGACCATACAATGCTTTACTAAGCTGTACACACGATAAGGATGTTATGAAAGTCTTGCAACTGGAGCAAATAATTCATCATAATCTATTCCTTCTTCTTGGGTGTAACCTTGTGCAACGAGTCTCGCTTTTTACGAACAACAATTCCCCGATCATCTAACTTGTTTCTAAACAACCATTTTGTGCCTATGGCATTTTGTCCTTCATGTAAATCCACAAGCTTCCACACTTCCTGTTTGCAGAATTACAGTAACTCTTCTTGCATCGCCTCAATCCAACTATTGTCCTGTAATGCTTCAATGATGTTTTTATAAACAATTTGAGATAGAAAACATGAGTATAAGCAAAGGTTTGCTTGTTCTGATTGACTTCTCATCATTCTCTCATTCAATGGACCGATAATCTGAGACATAGAATGGTTCTTGAGAATACAAGATGTAGTAATCTCATTTCCTTGAACATTAACATCCAGATTAGATTAGTTCAAGTCGGAAAGCTGATGCAATAAGTTCGAAGTATGTGGATTGAAATTAGAAACTTGAGTCGGTGAGTTGATAAAATAATCAAGATTATCAGTAACAACTACATCATCAGAAACCGATGACGTTCCGGACTCAGGTTATACAATTTCAGGACCATCATTAGGAATAGGTTATGAAACATAGGGATTTTCAGAAATAGGATGTTCTTGTGCTTGTTGAGAGTGAGATTGATCATGAGATTCAGAATGAAATACAGGATCTCTAACAAATGAGAAGAATGGGTAATCTGGGCTAGAATCATCCATATCATCAGAAATAGAATCATCACTGAAAGATCCAAGATCTCCTCCTTGTTTCTTTTTCTCACCTGGAGAGTCAAACAAGTTAGAATTAAAAGAGTTTGACACAGAATCTAAATCAAACAACCAAGTTGGACCATTTGCAACTGATGGAAAAGAGGTTTCAAGAAATTTAACATTAAAAGTTTCAAGTATAACATTCGTCCTAGAGTTATAAACTCTAAATGCTTTTGAAACTGATGAATATCCAACAAAAAATCCATCATCAGATTTTGCATCAAATTTTCCTAACTGGGCACTTGAATTTAAAATCAAAACTGGACAACCAAAAGATTTAAGAAAATCTATATTAGGTTTCCTGCCAAACATCAACTCATAAGGAGTTTTCTATTTATCTTTCACAAGCAATGTACGATTCTGTACAAAGCATGCAATGGATATGGCTTCATCCCAGAAAGTAATTGGAATCTTTCCATCTACTAACATGGAACGTGCGGCCTCAATCAAAGTTCTATTTTTTCTTTCAGTAACTCCATTTTATTGTGGAGTTCTAGGAGCACTGAACTAACGAGCAATTCCTTTTTCTACACAAAACATGTCAACATTAGCATTTTTAAATTCGATTCCATTATCACTTGTGATAATTTTCACCTTTTGTTCTAATTGATTTTCTACTTTAATGATGAATTCTTATAACAATTCAGCAGTTTCAGATTTAGCATGCAAAAAGAAAACTCATAAAAATCTTGTAAAGTCATCAATGATAACTAAATAATAATATTTCTTTCCAGTACTCTGCACATTTGTTGGTCTAGATAGGGCCATGTGCAACATCTGGAGAGGCTTGGAATTTGAGTTTATCAGCTTGGGCTTATAAGACTCTCTGTGTTGCTTTCCTTTTAAACATGTTGTGCAGTGATCTATTGTAGCAAACTTCTTTGATGGAAGACCTACTATATGATTTCCTGCTACAAGCTTGTTCATGTTCTTTAAATTGGAATGCACGAGACGTCTATGCCATAGTTGACTTTTGACATTTGATGGTTGAGCAATTAGGCATGTTGTTTCTGTAGATGGATCTAC
This sequence comes from Flaveria sonorensis, assembly GCA_025506505.1. Taxonomy (NCBI): domain Eukaryota; kingdom Viridiplantae; phylum Streptophyta; class Magnoliopsida; order Asterales; family Asteraceae; genus Flaveria; species Flaveria sonorensis. The sequence goes on along the minus strand of CM046427.1, from coordinate 49,002,809 downwards.
TTGAGACATATCTAACTTGTATACATCTCGATCTCGTACATCTTTAACAACTACCCATTCTTTGCTTATCTGAAAACCTAGCTTTAAAATATAACAAAAAGAATCATCAAATAAAACAGAGTAAGATTTGTCACAAATTGGGAAACACTTAAAAGATTAAAGTTCAACTGTGAACAATAGTTGACTTTATCAAATCTAATAATCCCATTGGACACTGTTCCTTCGCCTGTTATTTTACCACCTGCATCACCTCCGAATGCAACATGAGTACCATCTTTTAACTTAAAATCTTGAAGCAAGGCATGGTTGCCTGTCATATGACGGCTACACCCACTATCAACATACCACGTGTTAATAGGTCATCTTGAGCGTACCTTCATTTCAAAGAGATTTAAGTTGAGTTATCAACCCAAGCTGATATGGTCTTGGGCTTGCCAAATTTATCAACAATGGTAAACTATTTAAAATGAAGATTATTCAAATCAGGCTTCTTTTGCTGTTTAAATTTACCAATTCCGTTTCTGACAAATTTTTGATTATCTTTAATTTTCATAGTCCGTAAAGCATGGTAACGTTTTTGAAGATCATCGTCAAGGTAATTCAAACAATCAGAAGAAACATTTTTAGAAAAATTTTGATTACCAAACTTTGCATTGTTCGTTCTCACAGATCGTGGAATGAATTTTCCTTTATTATAATTCTTTGTTTTCACAGCATAAGAATCATCACAATCAGAATCAATCCCCTTCGAAAAGATCTCAAGCCTAAGGAAGGTTGTTTTGTCAATCTTTGAAAACCAAGACTTTGATTTCTTTGAAACTGTAGATTGACATATCCATTCCTTGGCGAGTTCCTTCGGAAGTAGCAATTCTCAGTTTTGTGATTTCTTTCATCACAAATGGTACAATACTTGTTGAAATAACAATCAGCTGTTGAATGGTTTTTCATATCACAAATGTGATAGTACATGTTAAACAAACATTCATCAGTCTTATGATTGTACATATCACATATTTCACAGTACATTTGTTGAAATTTAAACAATTGTTGATTAACCTTAGATGTGGAAGCCACATTTGATCCTTGTTTTGATTTAGGAGTTGCAAAGTTAATCTGTTGTTTTTTATTTGAGAGTTTGTTCTTTTGAAATTTAGGTTTTGACTTTTGTTCATTAACACCATTCCTAGACATGTTAGATACAAATCTTTTGTTAACAGCGAAAGACTTTGGACCTAAACCTATTTTCAGATCAGAGTTAGATTTGTTCTTTGAATTTGATTTGATTTATGGAATTTTGTTCATATCAAAAATACCCGCAGACACAAACTTCACTGGTTTAAACTGATTAGATTAATTTTTATTTTGAGAGGATTTAGCTTTAGCATTTTTCCTTCTCCTTCTCTGGTTTCTTGATCTTGATGATCTCTGCTTGCTTTATGATTGAACATCTTTAGTAGAAGTCACTTTTGCATTTTCTTTATCTTTTTGTTCTTTCTGCCATTTGATGAAGTCTGGATTGTTTAAACCATAAGAAAACGAATCTTCAGATGTTAATTCATCTTGTTTTGCTTTCTCTTTATTCTTTGGGTTTTGTTTGTCATTCTTTACAATGACTTCTTCAACAACATACTCTTTGGGATCAAACACTTTCTTATTCTTTAGTCGTGGTTCGTAAGATTTAACTTTCACTGGATGACCATTTTTAATCTTTTCTGAATCTTGTTCCTCAAATATCTCAATATTAGTTTTCTCTTCATCACTTTTAAAATTCTTTTTCTTATTTTGAAAGGCTTTTAGCTTAGCTTTGTTTTCATGTGAGTGATCATGTGTGTTAGAGTTTTCTAGTAAAGTGTTTGTGATAGATTCTGTCATGGGCTCATGTGTAAAACCTAGACCTGTTTTGTTTTTATCTTTCCTCTCACTTATCAACTATTCTACAATTGTTCTAGAACTTTTAACTTTAGTTAAATCCACCTGTGTTGCCGCATGAGCTATTTTTTCTTCTTCTAAATTTTTAGTCATCTTCTCAAGTTGTTTTTTAACAAGTTCAAGTTTTTCTAGAGTTTTATTCCATGAGATTTGTAGAGATAAGATCTTTTCATCAGAGACTTTGTGATCATTTTTTAGTTTGTTGTACATTTCTTCTTCTTGTTTAAGTTTGTCATAGTTTTTAAATGAATATGTTCTGTAATGCTCAACTTGATCAAAACATGCTTTTGTGCATATTTTCTCTCTGACTTCAACAGGAATTTCAGAATAACTTGAGGAAGAAGTCTCAGAGTCAGATGATGGATGCTCAACCTTTGGTTGTTTAGACTGAGCCATGAGTGTAATTTCTTCTGAATCCTCTTTTGGGTTAGATTTGTCACTCTAATCATAATCTTCATCATCATTTTCAAAATCACCATCTGCCTTAGGATCATTTTCTTCAGACCAGTCTTCATTTTGAACTTCAGCAACAAGAGCTAAACTAGATGTTAGATCAGCTGTGAATTGTTTAGCATAAGCACTCCAATCATAAGCATCTTTGATGCTAACAACAAGAGCTTTCTTTGGCTCTTCAGATGATTTTGATTCATCTTTAAGTTCTAGCATGGGAAGACTTTGATAAGGCTTTTGAAAGGCTTTCTGAGACTGCTGTTGGTATCTTTGACTGCTAGAACCTGCTTGACCATTTCCACCTTGATTTCTAGGAGCTTTACATTCCCTTGAGAAATGACCATAACTGTTTCAATTGAAACACCTTGACTTTGATTTATCAAACCCAACAGTTTTGTTTGCACTGGGCTTGTAATTCCTGTTAGCATATGAGTGTTTCTGTGTTCTGTAAGCAATCATTACCATCTGCCAGTTCAAGTCCATCTTTTCCACATCATCAGGATCTATCTCAAACAAATCCTTCAAAATAAGATCTAACTGGGTTACATGACTACCTTGATAAGCATGAAAACTTGCCATGAAAGTAGTAAAAGCAGATTTTGACTCATCATCCAGTAACAGGATATTAATAACATCTTTAACTTTGCTGGTTTTAACAGAGTTAGAAGATGAAGTCTTAGTTTGAGGTTTAGGAGTTTGAGTTTTAGGAGGAGACTGAGGTTGAGGTTGAGTTGTATAAACAGGTGCACTTGTGTAGAAGAATCTGTAAAGAAACCAGCTCCACTGAACAAATCACCCTCGTCTTCTGGAGAATTTTCATCTTTTGCCAGAAAAGCATTCTCTAATGTGTTAGCTGGAGAAGCAACTTACTTATACTAAGACATTGATACAGCTCTATCATTGTTTCTGGAGCTCTCATCAATTTCAACTAATTCAATTTTGGCAATCAAAAGATCCAGATCCATCGGAAACTTTTCTGTATGCTTCAACAGAGTGACTGTCTATTTCCATGAAGATGGAAGAGCATTGAGAAGTCTATAATTTAGATCTTTGAGATCATTTTTGATACCAGCAGTTGACATTTTAGTAGTTAATTGCATAAATCTGTTTATTATTTGATTGATTGTTTCACCAGAAAGATGCTTAAATAACTCCAATTGTCTCTTAAGTTTTTGCTTTTTAAGATCTTGTATCTCTTTACCACCTTCACAAATAATCTTCAAAGCTCTGTACATGGTGTAACCAGTTTGATAACCTTCAAGTCTAGTCAAGACTTGCAATGGTAACCCCTTGCACATCAGTGAGTAAGCTTTGATGTCATTCTTAACCTTACTTAAGTCATCACCTTGCAGACCATCCTCTAGATAAGGTTCTAGAGAGTCTTCTGTATAAACAAATCCTCTATCTGGACCATCGGAAGTAATTGGGATATGTGGTCCTTTCTCTATTGACTTCCACAAGTCAGTGTGAATGGAGTTTAGATGATACTTCAATCTTAGAGACCAATTTTTAAAATTAGCTCTATTTTTGAGTTTAAGAACCCTGTTCTCAGAATCTTCAGACTTAACTATTTTGTACTTTTTGAATTAATAAAAATGACTTGTTTTTGTTGTTTTTAAAATTTTTAAAAAGAAACTATGAAATAAAAATATTTTTGAATTTTAGTTTTTGAAAAATTTCTGAGTGTTTACTGATAAGTCTGAATACTGATGCGCCTGAAACTTCTGAAACGCCTGACTAACAAGAAACGTCTAAGGGAGTGCCTTAGATGAATTCTGAAATGCCTAACTAATGAAACGTCCGAACAGTTCTCAAACTCCCAGACAGTGTAGAAACACCTGAGGTAAAAATTCCCAAACAGTTCTCAAGCTTCTAGAATTGCTTAAGCTTTAATAAAGTCTCAATGCGACCAAACAGTCACAATACGTCCCAATAGTTGAAAAACGCCTGTTCTGAAAATGCCTTAACAGGGCTAAAACGCGTAAACAGTTGCAAGATGTCTGAACACTTAGCAAATTTCAGCAGTATTTCACAACACAAGCGCCTAATTCATCGTCTTCAACAAACTCAGATCTTATGAAGTTCTTCAAAACTTGTTCAATTGATCTAAAAACTTCCAATTAGGAAGTAAATAGATCGATTATCAATCTTCCATCAACATTTAGATCAAACAACAACAACAAATATGTTTTCTGATTGAATTACAGTCCGAAAATGAAGAACAAGTTTTCGCACACAAATCTAATCAATACTCAGATCTGAATGGATTAAACACCAAATTGTGATTCAATTCATGTTTCTATAGATGAAACACAACTGAAAACAACTATTAATCAATCAAATTGCAATCAACATAGATTTCAAGTGATTCAAAGAGCTTAATAATGCCAATAAGCTCTGATCACTGAACCGAAAGCTTTGATACCATTTGATAGGTTCAAATGGATTGATCTGTGATGATATTGTAATGCAATGATTAATTCAAACACTTAGTAATCAAACACAAGTAATTACTTCAAAAATTTTATAGATTTCATTGATAGCAAAAGCTTAGGATACAAAGTGTAAGGGTGAGTTACAGTCGTTCAGATCTGTTCTAACTGTTTTGTTGTCTACCCTACACAATAGATAAACTATCCTATTTATACTATCAAAGAAAAATAAGGAACATATATTTACAAATTAAGTCCCTATACTATGCCAAAATGCAAAAGACAAATGATAATCTTCTAAGGGCTCTAAAAAAATTATCTCTAATCAAATGATACCTGTTATTGATATGCTTTGTCTTTGAGTGTTGCACAGGATTCTCTGTAATAGAGATAGCACTATTGTTTTCTATGTGGATGGGAGTGTCCTTAAAGTTGAATCCATAGTCTAGCATCTGATTCTGAATCCAAAGCACTTGAGCTCAACAGCTTGCAGTAGCAATGTATTCAGCTTCAGCAGTTGATGCAGATACACAGGATTATTTCTTGCATTGCCATGAGACTATCCTTTTACTAAGAAATTGACATTCCATAGATGTAGACTTTGCAGTTATATTACAGCCACCATAGTCACTATCTGTATAGGCATACAGATTAAAGTCAGAATTCTTTGGATACCAAAGACCTAATTTGTGAGCACCCTTGAGATATCTGAGAATTCTCTTGACAGCAACCAGGTGTGATATCCTAGGGTTGGCTTGAAATCTTGCACACATACATGTAGTAAACATGATATCAGGCTTGCTACCTGTAAGGTACAAAAGAGACCAAATCATAGCCCTGTATAGATGCCCATCAATACACTCCCCCTCAAGATCTGGGCCTAGGGAGTGATTTCTAGCTATGGGTGTCTTGGCAACCTTGCACGTAGTCATGTGAAACCTTGTAAGTATGTCTTGTACATACTTTGACTGATTTATGAAGATTCCACTGTCAACCTACTTCACTTGAATTCCTAAAAAGAAATTGAGTTCCCTCATGGCACTAATTTCAAATCTATTCTTCAACAGCTTCTCAAAGTCATTGAAGAGCTTCGGATTAGTTGACCCAAAAAGAATGTCATCTACATAAACTTGAACCAGCATCAAGTCATTTCCTATTCCTTTGATGAAACGTGTTCCATCAATAGTACCCCTTTTATACCATGCTAACAGGGATACTGTGATAGTGTCTCATACCACTTCCTTGGAGCCTGATACAGCCCATAAAGAGCTTTGTCAAGCTTGCAGACATAATTAGGATGTTCTGGGTCTACAGAGCTAGGTGGTTGTTTGACATACACTTGTTTATCTATCGCAACATATAGAAAGGCACACTTGACATCAAGTTGATACACTTTGAAATCCTTGGATGCAGCAATAGCCAGGAATATCCTAACAGCTTCAAGTCTTGCTATAAGAGCAAAAACATTTGTGTAGTCAATCCCTTCTTCTTGTGTGTACCCTTGAACAACTACTCTAGCCTTGTTCTTGATGACAAGCCCTCTATCATCCTTTTTGTTCCTAAATACCCATTTGGTACCTATGGTAGTCTTCCCCTTAGGAAGAGGACATAGATTCCAAACCTTTTGTCTCTTGAATTGAAGCAGCTCCTCCTACATTACTTCAACCTAACTTCCATCCTTCAGAGCCTCATCAATCTTTATAGGCTCTATCTGGGACAAGAAACAAGAGTGGAGACAAACATTTTTGTCATGGGTTTATCCTCTTGTTCTTACCCCAGTCTTAACATCTCTAATGATCTTTGTGGTGGGATATGACTTGTGGAGTATCAGTTGAGGAATCATAACAAGTTGGTTGGACAGATCTAAATTGGTGAAATTCAAATCTGGTGCTTGACTATCATCCACCACATCAACACACTTCTTAAGAGAAACTTGATCCAATGAGTATGTTACATCACTGATGTTGTCTTCTATGGAGTGGTTATCAGCATCAAGAAATTCTTGATCACTCTCACCACCTCCATCTCCTCCTACATTGGAAATTCCTTCATCTAAGTTTTGTGCCTTTGTGCTGGAATTTATAGGCACCTCAGATGTATCAGCTGAAGAATTTGTCATGGTTGTACTGATAGGATTTCTAAATACAGGGCTAGTTATCACAAGAGCTGAAGTAGTTTGTATACCTGGTCTTCTTAGCTTAAATCTTGGATCAGAATCTCCTGAAGATAAGGTACTGTAGATCCTGAAACATCTTCACAAGATTTGTTAAAATAGTTGGTAACTAAATCAAGATCAAATAGCCAATCAGGACCAGAACCTTTCACACTGGGTGTGTGCTCCTTAAAGATCACATTGGCTGACTCCTCAACTACTCTAGTTCTGAGATTGTATACTCTATAAGCCTTGGCTTGGGAAGAGTATCCAATAAAGTGTCCATCATCTGATTTCTCAGCAAGTTTGGCTATTTGATCTTTGGTATTCAAGATGGTGCAAGGACATCCAAATGATCTGATCTAACCAATGTAAGGTCTCCTTTTGTGCCACAGTCCATAAGGAGTCTTAACATGAGTCTTGTATACTCTATTTTGCACATAGCAGGCAGTGTTGACTGCCTCTGCCCAGAAAGTGATGGGCAGTTTAGAGTCAGATAACATGGTTCTTGTAGCTTCAATAAGTGTCCTGTCTTTCCTCTTAGTAACACCGTTTTGCTGAGGAGTCCCTGGAGCACTATATTATCTTGTAATACACTTTTCATCACAAAATGCATCAAGTATTTGGTTTTAAATTCAGTACCTTGATCACATCTTATAGTCTTGACCTTGTGATCACATTGATTCTCAATTTTTAGAATGAAGTTCTTCAAGATTTCAGGAGTCTCATCCTTAGTTCTAAGGATGAAAACCCAAATATATCTTGTGAAATCATCTGTGATCACCAAGCAATAAGAGGTCCTTCCTAGACTCATTACATCGGTGGGGCCAAAGTGATCCGTATGTAATAAGTGTAGGGTAGTAGTGATGGAGTTCATTTCCTTTGGCTTGTGAGAGACTTTGTGTTGCTTCCCTTTCCGGCATGCAACACAATGGTCATCACTTGTAAACTATTTCTTTAGCATTCAAGTTACCAAATCATTCTTAATTAATTTATTCATGTTTTTAAAGTTAACATGGAACATTCTCTTATGCCAAAGTAAAGACTCATCACTATTTGCTTTAGATAGAAAGCAATAAACTTCTCATAAAGGGGATGTTTTCTGCAAATCCATCTTGTACATGTTCCCTCTCCTGGAGCCTCTAAGCAGGATATGCTCTTGAGGAATGACCACTCCGGACTTGAGAACAAGGCACTCATGCTTAGTGAAGAGCATGTTGTGTCTCTGATCATAAAATTAGGATACACTCAAAAGATTGAATACAAGCTCCTTAACAAAGTTTACCTTCTTAATGCTGAGCTTACCATTTGTGACCATGCGCCTTCCAATGATGTGACCACCAAATTCACCTCAAAAAGCAATTGGCCCTCCATTAATTCTTTCAAAGTTTTGAAGCAAAGAGCCATTACCTGTCATGTGCCTGGAACAGTCGCTGTTAATGATCCATACATTCCTTTTGGTCTTGAGTTGTTCCTGCATATAAAGAGATGGTTAGTTACATTTGGAAACCCAAGCCTCATTGGTCTTGGGCTTATCAAAGTGAACTGAAGACAATGCAATAGTAATTGATCCTATATTCAAGCTTTGAGGATCATCAGCTGTTGTTGATGAAGAACTTTCAGTCACATGGTCTTCCTTTATCTTCCACACCATCTTTGGAAGATTAGACTTGACCTTCAATACTTTGGAAGTTTTGATGACTTTGGAAGTTTTAAAGACTGGACCTTCGAAAGCTTTTGCATCCACTGCAGTAGACTTCAGTGCTTCGGAAGCATTCCTTTCTTCTGAGACTGAATTTTCTTCCGAAGGTAATTTTCACTTATCTTCTTCTTCACTTTGGAGCTTCCAAAAGAAAGAGATTTTCCTTCTGAAGCTATCTTCTTCTTCTTCTTCTTCTTCTCAGAATTTTTCTTCTTGGTCATCTAGATAGTACTTTTGGGATTGAAGATGCAATCCTTAACAAGATGAGAAGTGCTGACACACATGACATATTTAGTTGGCTTCCTTTTGAGAAACTTCTTTTGAGTAGAAGGCTGAGCTTGATCACTTTCCACTTCCATCTTCATCTTCACAAATGATGCAGCATGCGTCTTAGGGTGAGGCTTGCTTTTGGAACTAGATGGTTCAAGCTATGAAGTAGTGGTGCACATTTGATCAGCCTTCTTTTCTATACAGATATAAGGTGGACATGAACTAGAACTCCTGGTACTAGAGTCCATAGTTGAATCCATAGTCTTCACCACTTTAAATCCTGCAGTAAAAGACTTGTTTCTGTTTGGAGTTGAAGGTGGCCTTGTTCTCTTGAGCCTTCTTTGACTTTATCTTTGCAGCTCTGATTAACTTCTTCCTTTTGGACTTACTCAACCCTAGTTCTTTCCTCTCCTCAGGAGTATAGTGACCCTTCTTAGGATGATCTTCTTCACTAATCTCATATTCATCCTTCACTACCTCCTCTTCATCTTCATCCTCTTCTTGAATGGGGTCTATGAGAGGAAGCTCATCTTGACAAGTTCCACACCTTGAAGATCTTACAGATAGTAGAGTGTGTGGAGGAGCTATCATAGTAGATCCCAGTCCCTGCTTATTCTGATAAAAAATCTTTGCATGCAAGGATGAGGATATAATGTTCTTGAAGGTCTCTTCTTCAAGAACACATTTTTCTGCCTGGGCTTTGCTGATCATAAGCTTAGCCTAGGATTCACTTAACTTGGTAATGATATCCTTAATTTGAGTCTTGTAATTTGTGTGCTCATGTTTTAGAGTTGAAATGGTTTTCTCTAGATCTTCTATCTTAAGTTTATAATTATTTTCACCTCTTTTATAATCAGCTTTTAAAATATTCAAGGACTCAAGATCAGATCTCATTTCCAAGTTATAGGACCTGTATCTATTTACTTTAGCAATACATTAGAGGGTGCAAAGATGTTCCAATACCTTGGCTTCTTCATGATCTGCCATTAGTGCTTGGTTTGGGGAAACATCTTCAACCTGAAAGCTCCAATCAAAGCCTCCTTCTTCGACAGCAACTGCAGCTTGCTGCTTAGGCTTCTCAGTCTTTGGAGCTCCATCAATATAGTTTGGTCTGGTTTGTGCTTGGCTACCATTTGTCCTTGGTGCCTTGCACTCCCTAGCAAAGTGCCCCATTTGGTTCCAGTTGTAACACTTCACTTTGCTTTTGTCCAGCCCAAACTTTCCACTGGATGCATTGCTGGGAAACTTCCTCCCTGTTCTCTTGTAGAACTTCTTGGCCCTGTGAGTGAGAAGAGCCATTTACTGGACTATCTCCATATACTCCAGATCATCTGGATGGATACAGTCCAAGTCTTCAAGAGTAAAGAGAAAGTTGCCACTACTTTCATCAGCAAACACAAAGGCTTGTGAAGAGCTTGTCTCTTGGAATGGGCTTCCTTAGATGTAGCTCTTCCTTGGTGTCTCCAGGAAGGTGATGAAAGGATCCTTTTGTGAGTTTTTAAGGTAGCAGAGAAGATGATGTTGTGGTTCTCTGCAATCCTGTAGGATCGGTTTTGACTCTAAACACAGAACTCACTAAATCTCACTTGATCGATGAAACACAGAATCTCAAACTAAAGTTGATAATAATATACGAAGTTAATGAACAAGAGAATTGTTTGTAAGATACTTGTATATATTACTTCTCAACTCAGTATTACAAGACTCTTAAGCTCATGCTACTTAAGTTACAATGAGAAACTATATATACTACTATCTACAGCCGGTTATACTTGGAAAACCAGCTGGAATCTACAACTAGACAAGTACTACATTGCTAGAAGTAAAGTATCTAAGATAAAATAACATCCTAGATAAGGTAGTCATGACAGGTCCATGACTTACCTTTTGTCACCAACTGAAGATGGCATCCGTACTAAGTTGAAAAGGTGAACAGTGGATTAAAGTATGGTCAACTACATGGGTTAGGAAAAACACCATGCAGTGTAGCAGAGTCTATCAGACAGACCAAACTATGTCCACTAGTTCATAGTTGATTCTTCCGAAGCTAAAGGGCTTCGAAAGAATAAGTTCTTTCGAGGCCATTTATACTTAGGAAGAAACAACTTCTTCCGAGTCTTCTACAGGTCTTTATGACTTTATCCTTTGGAAAACTTTGTCTTGGATCTTCTAAGTGTGAATGCTTCGGAAGGAGAACTGCTTGGTCTCGGAAGACTTTATTCTATCCTTCGGAAGTTCTTCATATACTTCAGAAGGAAAACTACTTAGTCTCAAAAGACTTAGTTTTCCTCTGGAAGCTCTTCAGACATAATGTTTTGAAAGATCTTTGACATAGCTACGGAAGAGTAGTTTTAGTTTCGGAAGACTTCTTCAACTTGTACACAAAATTGTTCTAAGTGTTGTTTTGGTTTCACCAGTCTCACATGATCCAACAAACTCCCCCTAGGCTGATGCTACCAAAACTTTACTTCCTCCTGCTCTTCAAAGTCTTCAATACCAGTGAAAGTAGATATTTATCTGTCTCTTTTTTTTCCCTGATGTGGGGGTGAGGAGTTTGTAGAGGTCATTCGTAGATAATAAATCCAGTCGGTTGCTCTGAATGACGTGTACTCTTTGTTGTATCCCTTTGAAGAGAGTTAGTTGATAGGAAAGGTAGTCATATTCCCATCTAACTATAGGATCAGAAGTGGAGCCATCAACCATCTGTAGAAAGGTATTCCCTTTTGTGGTTGTGCCTTCTTCTGCATCTTGTGCTCTCTTTTTCAACTCTTCTTTAATCTTGGCCTTCTTTGTGAGCTCGGCTAGATGAAGGCTGCTTAAATGATTTCTGATGTGAGCAGCTATCTTAGAGTTGGAGGGATTGGAGAATGGCTTCTTTGCTAACTCAGCAATGTCAAATCTGCTGGAATGTAGCAGAGATGAAGTGTCAGCCCTGGTAACTTCACCATTCTCCCTTTCCACAGCAAAGCTGTGGGAATCTTCATCGAACCTCCATTGGACAATTTTCTTTCTAGGATTGAAGAGTTTTGTTGGTAGTTTGTTCCCTTTCCTAGTGTCCTGCAGAGTCACTAGCATCCTTCTTAACTTCTTCTCGACTTCATTGAGAGTATATGAATTTGTTGCAAGAAGTTGAAGAGCTTGGTCCAGTGATCCTCTAGGAAGATCAAGGAATGCATCTCTTGTGAGGGAACTAGAAGAGCCATCAATGAAAGTCAGCTGGATGGATTCCTCCTCACAAGAGATGTTGCTTAGTGTTGTGCAATTTGTGAGCTTCCACTTTATCTCCTTGAATTCTTCCAAGGTCAGGGGTTTTGATGGATCAGAGGATGGTTTGGGTTTTGAGTGAGTTCTTGGTTGTGTTTTGGGTCGTAGGATAGGTGGTGGTGGTGGTTGGTGGGAAGCAGTGGGTGAGGGTGTAGGTAAGGTTGATGGTGAAGGTTCAGGGGTGAAAGGTTCTATTTTGATGAGGGAGGGAGAAGGTGTAGGTTGTATTTTGGGTATTGGTTTGGGTGCCATCCTCTGAACACTAGGAGTTTGAGCAACCTCCTGCCTTCTTCCTAAGCGAATGTCAGCTTTGATGTCGCTAACATGTCACTGTAGGGTCTTGATTGACATGAGACCCACTTGCCTGCCGAGAAGCCGTGAGCTCGGAGATAGGATTTCATCCAATCCTTGTCTCCCTCCTTTTTGGCAGCCACAAGTTCTCCCTCTCCCTCTTTCTTTCTCTTCTCTTTCAGCTTCTCCCTAGCAGCCTTCTTCCTCTCCTTGTTGATTAGATATTGCTCTTTGTGAAAAAGAAACAAGATCATGTCATTTTTATGAGGTGCCAGCTCCTCTTAAGAATAGCCTTTGCTGCAGAGAAAGGCTATTCTCTCCATCCTCTCCCTTTCTAGGGCTTCTTCCTTCTTTCCTCCTCTTTGGCCAACCTTGCTGCTTCTTCCTTTTCTTTGTGAAGCAAGGTTGCCTTTTCTAGTTTCACAAGCTCATTAGTTGGGAGTAGAAGAGTTTCTTCATTGGCAACTCCCAGGCTGATGAGCCTATCAATGATTTCCACCCTCCTTTTATTGTTGAGACTTGCTTGGGCGGCTATTGCTGCTTTGCTACTTACAGCCAACAACTTTCCAGTATCAAGTATGCCCTTCTTCTTTAGCTTCTCCAATCTTTCCTCTTCTAGTAGCTCCTCGGCAGTAAGCTTTCTCTACCCCTTAGGATCAGAGGAAGATTCAGCCTTTGGGAACTCAGGTTCAGAAAATTTAGGTTGGAGTGAGGGTGTTTGAAGTAGTGGTTCTTATAAGAGAGGGGTTGTAAGGAAGTCCTCACTGTTAATCTCAAAGGCTAGTTCAAGGATTGCCTATGTGATGAATAGATCACTGGACAATGAAGACAGTCCAATTATTCCTTCGGCAGCTTGGATTTCTAGCTCGGAAGTAACTGGAACTGCATCACCTGTCCCATCCAAATCAGTTGCGGGGCCGTCAGTCTGTACATCCCCTTTGAAGTTAACCTTGGGTTTAGTAGAGACCTTAGGTTGACAAACTTTCTCTTTAGAGGCAGGTGGTGCATTCATCCTTTGAAGCTCTTCAGCTCCAAAGTAGGCGACAGGTAGATCAGGGGAGGGCTGTTCAATGGAGGAGCTCAACAGAAATTTGGTTATAAACCTATTGAGATCTATAAGCATCCTTTTGTCCACTTGAAAGGTAATGGGAGATGGTTGAGGGAAGACTATAGTAGGGTGATGTTGTTGGGGGTAAAAGATAGATAAGGCATCAGGAGAAGTTGTTATTATGGTATAAGTAGGTTCCACATGATGTTGATTCTGTACATTCTCCCCCTTTTTGGTAGCATCATCTTGAGAAGTAGATGAGCTGGAGTAAGAACTTAAAGAAACCTGGATAGGTACATGCCTGACAGACTTCTCAATCTGTGTCTCAGCTAGTTTAGCCTTGAGATATTCAATCTCAAGTTGCTAAGTTGCAGACCTGTCCTCTAAAGTCTTAACCTTTGATTCAAGGTTTGAGACTTTAGAAATCAGGTCTTTGATAATGACTTGCAGACTACCCTCATCTTCTTTTGAAGAATCATAGGGAGATGAGATAACATGCAGGGCATGTTCCTCATCACCACCAGTAATGGTTTCTTGGGGCCCTGGATACCCTTCCCTACTAATGTCCTTTTCAGAAACATCAATTGGTAAGGTTGTTGTAGACTCAGTCTCACTGATGTCACCACATTCCTGAGAGGCTAGTGAGACACTCTTAGTAGTGGCGGCTGAGTCTACATGAGTCACCTCCACACCAGTTGGACTCACCTCAGTTTGGTTTAACTGATGTTGGCTAGATATTAGAGGTTCCCTAGGGCTCAGTTGATCTTGAGACAGGTATTGTAGATCAACATCATGGCCCTGATGGAACATGATATCCTCATCAGGTTGGATTAAGAGGTCAGTGAAGTATAGAGAGGTTAATTCTAATGACCCGGGACCTTGGTCAGCACCTAATGGCTCTTCTACAATAGTAGATGTGCCAATGATGTGGATGTCCCTTTTTGGTTGCTCAGGGGAGTGTTGGGACTCACCCTGAGGGCTAATGGATTGGGTTTTGGGCTCATCAGGTTAAGACTGAGGAAACTCAACACTGATATTGAGGTCGATGGTGGAGGAAGGTAGAACCTCTGGTTGAGTAGGAGCCTTGAGTTCCACTCGAGCCTTTTTAGTGTGAACAGAGGGGACCTGATCAATCAGAGTAGATTGATCTGGGATTCTCTTGGGGCGTCTGGTGTATGTAACCTTTATTAGGTGGGAAGAAGTAGTTTCCATTTGAATAGGGAGGTCTGGTGTGGGTTCATCACCTGCTGGGCTTGTAGGGATGTCACCAGGAGCCGTTGGCTCAAGCATACCTGGGAGAAGATCAGTGAATCTCCCTGTGAAATTGGTGGACACCTTCTTCAAGGTCTTGAAGATGCCCGGCCTCATGTGTGGGACCATTAGAGTGTCTACATGTTGTAGTATGTTCTGGTCCAGCTCATAGTTTATGATATGCTGAATAAACCAGGGATACATGAAAAATGAATCCCGGGTAAGATTTCCTAGAAGATTGTTTAGCACAAACCTTGAATAGTTGAAGCAGAGGCCTTTTATCATTCCATGGACCAGGCAGCCCAGATCATAATAGGAGTGAAGATGATAATGGGAGTATTAGGTTTCAGTGGTGGTAAAAAGGTAAAGAAAGAGAGTTGGAAGTTTTAAATAGGGGGTAAAAGACCATACCGATAAGGTGAAAAGACAGTTTGGGTGTGTACTTGAGTACGGCGGCAAGGTATATAATTTAAAATATTCACAAAAGATCTTAATCTTTACAAAGTTGAGCCCAAAGGTTTCCGTTACACAGTAAAAGTTTTCTTTCGAAGGGAAAGTTGCTTCCGAGAGAAAAGACTTCTTCCGAGAAGAAGTTAATAATCTTCGGAAATAAATTTGATCTATGATCAAATTTTCATCCAAGGGTAAAAACTCTTCGGAAGAGAGTACTAAAGTGAAGGAATTTACCTTCGGAAGATATAAAGATCTCTTTCGAGGGCAAATTTCTTTTCGGAAGAATTTCTACTTAGAAGAAAAACTTTAGTAACAGGGCTTAGATTGTAATTAGACAACATAAACAAGACACATTTTAAAAAGGTTTTAAAAAGAAATAAACTAGTCAAGGTTAATCATCCCAATAGTTGTAATAAAGTATTCAAATCTTTGTTCATCAAAGGCTTTGATGAACAAGTCAGCATATTGTTCATTTAAATTGACTTTTACTAGTTTAATCAAGTGTTTCTCATGAATATCTCGAATGAAATGATACCTGATGTCAATGTGCTTTGTCTTTGAGTGCTTGACTGGATTTTCTGTAATGGAAATAGCACTCGTGTTGTCTATATGGATAGGAGTATTCATGAATTTGAATCCATAGTCTAACATCTGATTTTGAATCCATAGCTGTTGAGCACAGCAGCTCGTAGCAGCAATGTATTCAGCTTCAGCAGTTGATGTAGAGGCACATGATTGCTTCTTGCATTGCCAGGAAATAATCCTTCCACCAAGAAATTGACATCCTCCTGATGTGGATTTCTTGTTAATGTTGTTGCCACCATAATCACTATCAGAGTACCCATAGAGATTGAAATGCTTATTCTTAGGATACCAGAGACCCAATTTGGGAGCTCCTTTGAGGTATCTAAGAATCCTTTTGACGGAAATTAGGTGAGACACCTTGGGAGCAGCCTGATATCTTGCACAGATGCAAGTTGCAAACATGATATCAGGTCTACTAGTTGTGAGATACATCAAAGATCTAATATTTGCGATGTACTGATGCTGATCAGTATCCTCCCCCTCGAAATCAAGACATAGATTGTGATTTCTGGGTATAGGTGTCTTGGCTGTCTTACGATCTTTCATCTTAAATCTTTCTAAGATGTCCTTGACGTACTTAGACTAGTTGATAAAGAATCCTTCTTCCATCTGCTTCACTTGAATCCCAAGAAAGAAATCCATCTTTCCCATGGAGCTCATCTCAAATTTCTTTCTCATGATGCTTTCAAAGTCTTTGAACATTTGGTCATTTGAGGAACCAAATATGATGTCATCGACATAGACTTGAACAAGCAGCATGTCCTTCCCCGATTTCTTTATGAATAATGTCTTATCTATGATGCCTCTGGTGTAGTTGTTTTTTAGGAGAAACTTAGACAAAGTCTCATACCACAGCCTAGGTGCTTGATGTAGCCCATAAAGAGCTTTATCCAGTTTGCACACATAGTTGGGATGCTGTGGGTCTTCAAATCCAGGCGGCTGACACACATAGACTTCTCTATCTATATTCCCATACAAAAATGCACATTTTACATCAAGTTGATAGACTGTGAAGTAGTTGGATGCTGCAAAAGCAAGGAAGATTCGCACAGCTTCAAGTCTTGCAACAGGTGCAAAGACATTAGTGTAATCTATGCCTTCTTCCTGTGTGTATTCTTGAACAACAAGTCTTGCCTTATTCTTGATGATCAAACCTCTATCATCTCTTTTGTTTCTGAACACCCACTTGGTGCCAATAGGGACTTGGCCAGGTGGCAAAGGACACAGGTTCCATACCTTTTGCCACTTGAATTGAAGCAATTCCTCTTGCATAGCTTCAATCCAATTATTGTCCTTGAGGGCTTCTTCCACCTTCTTTGGTTCCAATTAAGAGCGAAAGCATGTGTACAAGCATACATTCTTATTGTGGGTCTGACTTCTTGTTCTCATACCTTCTGATACATCCCCAATGATGTTTTCAGCTGGATGAGTGTTGTGAATCCTGAGCCTAGGAATTACATCTAATTGCATAGATAGGTCTCGGTTTGAGAAGTTTTGCTCAGAACTTCGAACACCTTCTCCAGTTGATGTCTCACATTCATTCAATGAGGACTGATTGATTGAATGAGTGACATCATCAATGGCACTATGTTGTGAAACAGCATCAATAGTTACATGTTCCTCCATGTCATTATCTTCATCAGCTTTGTGTTGAGTGCTTGAATTGTCAATGTCTGGGTTATGAGGCTCAGTAAGCTGACAATTTGTTGAAGCTTCTTTGTTTCCTGAGATACTCATGCTTTCAGGACTTTCAGCAGTTGGAGCTTGTTCTTTATCTCTTCTTGGAGAACTAGAAATAGGTCGGGGTAGCTCAAACAGTTGATCTTCATATGGGTCACTTTGAGTTCCTATTCTAGCTAAAACATTCTCACAAGATGGTTTAGAATAGTTTGGAAACAATTCTAAATAAAAAATGTAGTCAGGTCCATTCCCTCTAACACAAGGAGTGTGCTCATTAACAACAATGTTGGATGATTCCTCAAACTATTGAGTTTTGATATTATACACTCTATAAGCAATAGAGGTGGAGGAATATCCAACAAAGATAGCATCATCCGACTTTTCAGCAAATTTTGCTAAATTGTCCTGTGTGTTGAGTATGGGACACCTGCTGCCAAAGGACTTAAGAAAGCCAATGAACGGTGGCCTCTTGTTCCATAGCTCATAAGGGGTCTTCCCATGAGTCTTAACAATGAGAACTCTGTTTTACACATAACATGCAGTGCTGACTGCCCCTGCCCAAAAAGTTAGAGGCAGCTTTGAATCAGCTAACATTGTTCTTGCAGCCTCAATAAGTGTCCTGTTCCTCCTCTCAGCAACACCATTCTGTTGAGGAGTTCTAGGAGCACTATATTGTCTGGCAATCCCTTTTGAGTTACAGAATGAGTCAAGAACATGATTCTTAAACTCAGTCCCTTGATCACTTCTAATGATTTTTACCTTGTGATCCTTTTGATTTTCAATTTTAAGAATAACAGATTTTAAAGTTTCAGCCATTTCATCTTTAGTTCTTAAAAAGAATACCCAAGTGAATCTTGTAAAATCATCAACAATCACAAGGTAGTATGATTTCCTTCCAATGCTCATTATACTTGTGAGACCAAAAAGATCCATGTGTAATAAGTGTAACGGAGTGGTGATAGAGTTAACCTCTTTGGATTTGTGAGTGGCTTTGTGTTGTTTTCCTTTCAGACAAGCAACACAGTTGTCTTTATAGAAAAACTCCTTTTTAGGCACACCATGTACCAAAATTTTTTTAACCAACTTGTTCATGGTTTTAAAATTAACATGTCACATTCTTTTATGCCAAAGAGTTAATTCATCACCATTGGCTTTGGAAAGAAAACATGATACTTCACCCAGTGGGGAAGCATTGTTCATATCCAGCTTGTACATATCCCCTCTCCTGGGAGATCTAAGAAGCACCAATTCCTGAGGAATTGCCATCCGGGTTTGAGGATAATACACTCATGTTTTGTGAAAAGCATTTGGTGCTTTTCATCACAGAATTAAGAAACACTTAACAGATTGTGTTCAAGCTGTTTGACAAAGTTTACTTTGTCAACTTTTAACTTACCATTGGATACACTACCTCTACTAGAAATGTATCCTCCGGCTTCACCTCCAAACTGAATAGGACCTCCATCAAAATGTTCATATTGTTAAAGAAGAGATCCGTTCCTTGTCATGTTCCTGGAGCATCCGCTATCCACAATCCATATATTTCCATTCTTGTCATGTGGATGTCCCTTGCTGTCTTTAGTTCCAGCCATGAGAGCTTGAGCAGGAGTGACATCTTGCACCATGAAGCTCCAGTCAACATCTTGAGCAACAGTCGCAGTTTGCTGCTCAGTAGGTTTTGGTGCAGCTCTTGAGGTGGTAGGATGTTAGAAGGCTTGAGTTGCTTTAGGATTGGATCTTAGAGCTTTGCATCCCCAAGCAAAGTGACCAAGCTGGTTACAGTTGTAACACTTGGCTTTGCTTTTATCAAATCCAAATTTGCTGTTGGTTGGATTCAGAGGGAACTGCCTTCCTGTTCTTTTAAAGAACTTCTTTGCTCTGTAGGTGAGGAGAGCCATCTGTTGGACAATGTTCATGTACTGAATGTCATCTGGGCTAAAGCACTCTAGATCATCAAAGCAGAATTGAAAATCTCCTGAGTGTTCACTTCCTAAGACAGAGGCACAACTATCCTGAAAAGGAGTGTGTTGAGTCTGTTGAGACCTGGGTGTCTCAGGGAAAGTGATGTATGGCCTAGAGGAAGATGATGGCTATTGAGGATAGTTCAGGTACCACAAAGGTTGTCTTGATCCTTCAGCAACATGTAGAGCATTGCTGACAACAGGATTTGAGGGTTGGTTCATATGTTGGCTCTTCTGAGTCTCCATCTCCATATGGTATCCATCAAGGATTCCATACAGTTCAGTCATGGTGAGAGTGTTAAGATTCTCAGTTCTCTTGATAGAAACACAATAGAAAGTCCATTCATGATGAAGTGCACTCATAAATTTCCTTACAATGTCTCTTCTGAAGATCCACTCCCATAGACTGAAGAGAGGTGATCAAGTTCATGTACCTAAAGTATTATTGGCTCAAGGTCTCACCAACGATATATGTGAAGTTTTCAAACTTCTGCTTCAGTACATCCTTCTTGGACTCCATGGATTTAGTGGAACCTGAGTACATCAGCTTCAAAGCATCAAAGAGTTCTTTGGCTGACTCGTATTGCTGAAAGCCAACCATTATGGAGTTTGGTATGGCTGTAAGCAAAATAGTCATTGCTTTGCAGTCAATGTCTATTTTCTTGAAGTCTTCATCAGATTAGTCTTCAATGGCCTTCTCTATCATGGCACCATTACCCGCTGAGGATGCTACCTTAGGAAGGTAAGGACCATGAGTGACAGATATCCATATGCGGCTATCTTGATATTTGATGAACCCTTCAATACGTTTGCACCAAGTTCCAAAATCATCAGGAGTGATGATAGGAGCCTTGGTCATGGTTCCCATTTCGGACTCAGAGAATTTCTAGTAAAGATCCATTAAAGTGAAGTGAGTGAGTGTGAAGAAGCAAGGGTGATTTGGGATGGTTAGATCTCACAATCAAGAGCCTGGAAGCCCTGATACCAATTGTAGGATCGGTTTTGACTCTAAGCATAGAACTCACTAAGTCTCACTTGATCGATGAAACATAGAATCTCAAACTAAAGTTGATAATAATATACGAAGTTAATGAACAAGAGAATGGTTCTCATATTGTATATATTACTTCTCAACTCAGTATTACAAGACTCTTAAGCTCATGCTACTTAACTTACAATGAGAAACTATATATACTACTATCTACAGTCGATTATACTTGAAAAACCATCTGGAATCTACAACTAGACAAATACTACATTGCTAGAAGTAAAGTATCTAAGATAAAATAATATCCTAGATAAGGTAGTCATGATAGGTCCATGACTTACCTTTTTTCACCAACTGAAGATGGCATTTGTACTAAGTTGAAAAGGTGAACAGTGGATTAAAGTATGGTAAACTACAAGGGTTAGGAAAAGCACCATGCAGTGTATCAGAGTCTGTCAAACAGACCATACTTATGTCCACTGGTTCATAGTTGATTCTTTCGAAGCTAAATGGATTCAGAAGAATAAGTTCTTTAGAGGCCATTTATACTTCGGAAGAAACAACTTCTTCTGAGTCTTTTACAGGTCTTTATGACTTTATCCTTCGGAAGACTTTGTCTTGGATCTTCTAAGTGTGAATGCTTCGGAAGGAGAACTGCTTGGTCTCGGAAGACTTTGTTCTATCCTTCGGAAGTTCTTCATATACTTCGGAATGGAAACTACTTAGTCTCAGAAGACTTAGTTTTCCTCTGGATGCTCTTCAGACATAATGCTTTGGAAGATCTTTGACATAGCTGCGAAAGAGTAGTTTTAGCTTCGGAAGACTTCTTCAACTTGTACACAAAATTGTTCTAAGTGATGTTTTGGTTGCACCACCCTCATATGATCCAACAAATCCCTTTCAACCACATGAAGGGCTGAACTCTACTGATTGTTGAAGGAGTTGCCAGATAGATTTTGCATGTTCATCTCCATCTAGTATCCACTATGGATACCATACAACTCTGTGAGAGTAAGGGTCTTGAGGTTTTTAGTCCTCTTAATGACCACACAATAGGGTGTCCATTGTCTGGGAAGAGCAGACATGAACTTCCTCACAATGTCTCCATTCTCAAGATTTACTCCAACATCCATTAGAGTATCCACGATCTCAACATACCTTAAGTATTGTTGCGTCATGGTTTCACCTGCCTTGTAGGTGAAGTTCTCAAACTGCTGCTTCAAGAGGTCTTTCTTGTTTTCTTTTGTTTCAGTTGACCCCTCATACATAAGCTTCAGTGCATCCCATAGTTGCTTTGTAGTTTTGCACTTCTTGAAGTCTCTGTAGATAGAGTTTGGATGAGAAGTTAGGAGAGCGGTCATGGCCTTCTGATCTACATCAATCTTCTTCCAGACTTCTTTGAAGTAGTCAGCCACTTCCTTTGGTATCATGCCACCACCAGCTACAGCTGAAGTAGTGCATGGTACATGAGGTCCTGAGACATTAGATCCCCACATCCTGCTGTCTTGAGACTTGATGAAGCCTTCCATTCTTTGACACCAAGTATCAAAGTCATCAGGAGTGATCAGTGGAGATTTTGTCATGGTACCGTTTTCCAAGTTAGCCTTCGTAAGAGCTGCCATTTGAGTTGTTATGTGTGTTGTGAAACTGAAGGATTTAAAGATGGTGAGATCTTACAATCAAGAGCCTAAAAAGCTTTGATACCAATTGCAGGACAGTTGAAGGGGGTCAATGCAACAGTTTCACAATGAGTAGAGACTTAGAACACTTAACAGATCAAATAGGGAACCGGTTTTGTATTGATGATACTAAGTAAACACAAGTAAATATGAGACAGAACAAGAGCAACAAAAAGATAATATTGGTTTTCGAGAATGATGTATATTGCACTCAAGTTCTCTTACAAGTGTTACAAAGCATACATAGAAATGACAAGTACTTGAGGCACTTTATACTACATCCTACAGCCGGCCATCCTTTGAAGGCCAGCTATAAACACTAATCTAGACAACAACAAGATCAATGTAGAGTCAAAAGGCAATCTGCCTTTTGACTAGTGACTATGACATGTCATAGTTCACATCCACATCTATTACAAAAAGGATAAAAGGTACAAAATTATAAAGTTACAGACCAATGACTATAATATATAGTTGACAAAAGCATGGACCTTTTCACCAACTCATATAAGTTGGTGAGTCTTCAGAGTGGTAGCAGAAAGTTGTTCAGCTTTGTCAAAAGGTGATCAGTTAAAGCATGTCTTCCCTATCTTAAAAAGAAATCATTCTTTGGCTTCGGAAGACTTTGTCTCTGAAGCTTCGAAATACTTTGTCTCCGAAGCTTCGGAAGACTTAATCTTTGGCTTCAAAAGATTTTGTCATTTGGCTTTGGAAGATTTTACACTTAGCTTATTTCCTTTGAGTGGTGTAAAACTTCTAAAGTAACTTTACTCCGTACTTCATGCGTGCATGCTGAGAGCTCTTTGGATGTTTTGGTTGCATCAGCCTTTAAGTATAAACCTTACAGAAAACTTTCAGATGATCAGGCGAATGGACTAATTATCCAGCTTTCACCATGAGAAATTCGGAAGTTGTTTGGGATTATGAAGGGAATAAAGATCAAGGACCAGATGGGTTTAATTTGTTTCATCAAGAGATATTGGTATTTACTAGAAATAGATTTGTATGACCTCCTAGTTCAATTTCATGAGACGATGGATATTAGTGTTTGTTATTTATCATCATTTATTGCTCTAGTCTTGAAGTCAAATGAGCCGCTCACTCCTAATGACTATAGACCAGTTTGTCTAATTGGAGTCATCAATAAGGTATTGTTAGAATTCCTAGTTAACATATTAGAAGGGGTCATTGGGAGCTTGATTTCAGAAGAGCTAACAACATATGTTGCTAAAAGTTCGATCTTCAAAGGCCCCTAATCATCAACAAAGTTATATCATGGCTCAAAAACACTAAATATCAAGTTTAATGAAACATGATATTGTAAAAGCATTTGACTCCTTGGACTGGAATTTCTTGGATTCCATTCTCCTGTAAATGAACTTCCCCTCGTTATGGAGATCTTGGATTCAAGCAATTTTGAGGGTAGGACATGGCTTGGTTTTGATTAATGGATGCCCTACCGCTGAGTTTGAATGTCAAAGGGGTTTGAGGCAAGGTTATCCTTTGTCGTCATTATAATTTGTCATTGCTATGGAGGCATGGTCTTGCATCATAAATAAGGTTGTTTCTGTGGGGCTGTTTGAAGGACTTTAATTGCCTAATAATGGGCTTGTAATATCTTATTTTCTCTTTTTTGATGACGTCATACTTATTGGAAAATAGAATATGATGAATGTACGAAACATTTCTAGGCTATTTTAGGGTTTTTTCATAATTTCGCGTCTGAGGGTTAATCTTCTCAAAAGCTCCATTTATGGAGTATGTGTTCCTGATAATGAAATCTCTTATATGGCATCAATTATGCGCTGTAAAGTGGGAAGATTTCCATTTTCCTATCTTGGTTTAAATGTTAGGGCTAATATGAATCTTGTAAAAACTAGGGTCAGGTGACGGAATTTTTGAGAGCTAGACTTACAACTAGAAGGCAAAGACATTGTCCATACGCAGCCAACTTATGTTAATTAAATCAGTACTGGAATCGTTGCAACACATTTCTTCTCCTTATGTTGTGATCCGGCTCAAGTTATCTATACTTTGGAGAAAATTAGAAAGAATTTTCTGTGGGGTGGAAATGGATGAATTAGGAAATACATTGGGTAGCATAGAAGAAAGTTACTTTACCTAAGGATAATGGTGGGTTTGGTATGATGCTATTGAAGCATTCAAACTTGGCATTGCTTTCTAAATGGTGGTAGAAATTTAGAAACAAAAAGCACTCGCTTGGTGGAATGTCATTTGGTCCATTCATCACAACTCGAGAAGTTGGAATCCGATTTCCTTTAGACCCTCTTACTCAAGAGTATGGAAGAGTATTGTCAGAATTGGTGAAGACTTGACGGTTTCAGACATGAACTAAAATTATCTACTCATGGGTGTTTTGGGGAAAGGCAACGAGATCAGGTTTTGGATTGATAGATAAGTTGCGGATGTAGCTTTGATAGAAACATATCCATCTTTATTTGTGCTAGAGCACTCATAAAATGTACTTGTTGGTGAATGTTTCAAGATGCATAACAATAATATACTATGGCTATAGAGGTGGAAAAAGGAGGTTATAACTATCCATGAATAGAATGGCTCACATGGTGAGGCTATTAACTGTTTCACCATCGAAAGACAATGATTCGTGGAGATGGGGTGATGGGGAGGCAAAGGAGTTCTCTTCTTCATATGTAAAAGCAATGTTAGTTAATAGGAGCATGGCTAGGAATGTCTATAAATTCCCTTGGAATGGTTGGGTTCCTAGTGAAGTAAACATTTTCAATTGGCAGACGGAACTAAATAGAATCCCCATTTGTAACTCGCTTGTACATAGAAATATCACGTCGCGGTCCACAATGTGCGTGGTTTGTGGGTTGGAAGAGGAATCGGTGGACCATTTATTTATATCATGTGGGCTATCTACGTAGGTCTGGTAAAAAAATTAGTTCGTGGTGTAACATAAATCAGGTGTTTGCATTCTCTTTTAGAGATCTTATGAATATTCCTTATATGTTGCGGGGTGATGGTTGTTTCAAGAAAGCGGTACATGATATTTTTATGGCTACCTCTTAGTGCATTTGGAAGCTTTGGAATGAAATTATCTTCAAGAAGGCTCATCCTTCGGTTAGCAGGTCATGTGTGATATAAAGGATTTGGTTTCACTATGGTTAAAGGAAAAGAGTAAAGGGTTGATGTCATTTGCACTTTTCAAATTATCTGGTTTGTTAATATATTTGCTAGCCCTTTTTTTATATAATATATTTGCTGTTCAAAAAGATAACTTGATTAGCTATAGCTTTAGCATGATTATAATTTCATCAATTAATTGAAAGATGTGAATCTCAAATACATGAGTGGCCAAGCATGCGTACCATAGTGTTGAAGTTTTTGACAAATAACATAATCAAAATAGTTGAATACAAATCTAATAAACAACAATCTTGTATAAACCAACTGATTACCTTTTTACTTTCAAGAATTCGTGTGAAGATTCTTGTTGAACCGAGAAGCAAATACACAAATTTCAGAGACAATAACTTGGATAAATCTCAAAAACTTGTTTTGACACTATCAGATTAAACCAATTGACTGCAACTATCAATCGTTCAATCGGATTCAAACTGAGATTTAAAGAATCTAAACTTTGTTCTGTGAGAGAAAGGTTTACGATGGAGAAGGAAGAAAAAAAATACCGCAGAATCGAGAGCCTCTTATATCCTATAACCGAAGAAGAAACTGTCGAAAATGAACAATCACAACTGTCAACCGAGGTCTCTTTTTTGTCTGGTGGTTTTCTTTCTTCTCCGACCAAAACCCACAGAGGGCCGAGCCCCTATTCTTTTCCTTTCTGTTTTATTCCTTTCCTTCTCCTTTGATCTGATATTCAATACATTTTAGTACATTGGTTGTTCATTGGGCTTAATATTGTTTTTGGGCTAAGACAATTAAGTATTTATGTAGGTCCAAATCAATTTAATAATTAATCTTTCAATCCCAATTCAACCAAATCAATATATTTATATAAATATACATATTTAATTGTATTAGTGTAAAACGAGTCTGCACTCCCGCGTCACCTAACTCGTTTTAATCACTACTACAATTCATCAGATCATCAAATTAATCCAATAACACTAAAATTATCAACATTCCTCCCCCATTTTAGTGATATCCATGATTAACTTAAATATCTCTCGCATAACACAAACTTATGCATAAATGAAAATATCATGTGGATTGAATTTTCATCTTAGTATATCACATTCAAATATTAGAATATCAGGGTGTCACAATGGATTGAACCCTTGCTATCCATATAAATAACTGAATTAAATATACACACAAGTTTACAAATTTAGATTCTCACTTGACATAATATTTTACTAGCCTGTGTCCTAATCCTTCAAAGAATACATCGAAGCCAAGTCCAAGCTTCTTGAAGCGGTTAAAATTCATATTCTTATAGGTAGTTTCTTTTAATCTTGCACCTGCAAATGCAATTTGTCAAAGAACTATTAAGAAGATTAACTTCAACCTACTTTATCTTGCAGTCAGAACACAAACCTTGGGATGATGTATTGATGTGTTTCAATTTCTTCATGACAAGCTTTCCACATTGAATTCAACATCTAACATTGTATTAGATGGGAATTGGGTGTCTTGACACAAGAAATTTAAATGGACTTTAAACCCATCCCTATGGCTGATCTTTTCACGAGATCTCTCCCTAACCCTTTTGTTAGGTGATCAGCCAAATTAAATTCAGATTTTATAAATTCAACAGATATCAAACCATTCATGATTAATTCCCTAATCATGCTATGTCTAACACCTAAGTGTCTAGACTTCCTATTGTACACTTGACTATATGCTTTAGCCAAAGTAGCTGCACTATCACACCTGATAGAGATAGATGATATTGGTTTTGACCATAAAGGTATCTCAAAGATCCAATTTCTTAGCCATTCAGCTTCCTTACCAGCCGCAGCTAAAGCAACAAATTCAGATTCCATAGTAGAATTAGTTATGCAAGTTTGTTTCTTTGATTCCCAGGAAATAGCACCACCACCAAGTAGGAATACCCACCCACTTGTCGAAGAATGATCTTCCACATTTGTTATCCAACTTGCATCGGAGTACCCTTCTAAAACTGAAGGAAAACCTGAATAACACAAACCATAATTTATGGTTCCTTTCAAGTATTTAAACAACCTATTCACAGCTTGCCAATGATGTGTACTTGGATTACTGGTAAATCTACTTAGTTTTCCTACAGCATATACTATATCAGGCCTTGTGCTTATCATAGCATACATCAAACATCCAATAGCTTTTAAATATTCCAACTGTGAAATAAAATCACCTTTATTAGGCATAAGCTTTATATTAGGATCTATAGGAGTACTAACCGGAGAACAATCAAAGTAATTGAATTTCTTTAATACTTTTTCAATGTAATGAGATTGAGTCATTAATATTTCATTGTTGTTTCGTTTTATCCTTATACCTAGGATAACATCCGCCTCCCCCAGATCTTTCATATCAAAATTAGAAGACAGTAGTTTCTTAGTCTTATCAACCTGATCTTGGTCAGTACCAAAGATCAACATATCATCAACATACAAACAAATAATTACCCCTTTGCCAGAGGAATTGAATTTGCTGTAAACACACTTATCTGCTTGATTCAAGAGAAAACCATAAGACAAGATAACTTCATCAAATTTTTGATGCCATTGTTTGGGAGCTTGTTTTAGACCATATAGTGATTTGATTAATTTACATACTTTATGTTCTTATCCCGGAAAGACAAAGCCCTCAGGTTGTTTCATGTATACCTCTTCTCCTAGTTCACCATTCAGAAAAGTTGTTTTCACATCCATCTGATGAATCATCAGTTTTTGAATTGAAGCTAAGGCAATTAATAATATTATAGTGGAAATCCTAGCAACGGGAGCATATGTATCAAAGAAATCAATTCCTTCCTTTTGTTTAAAGCCTTGGATAACCAATCTGGCCTTAAACTTATCTATGCTACCATTAACTTTCATTTTCCTTTTAATATCCACTTACAACCTAAAGGTTTACATCCAGGTGGTAAGTCAGTCAATTTCCATGTATTATTTTGCATAATGGAATCCATCTCATCTTGAATTGCCTCTTTCCAGAAGGCAACATCTCAAGATGCCATTGATTCATTGTAAGTCTTTGGATCCTCTTCGATATTAAAAAAATATTGATACTGATAGCTGATATCCCTCCTGGATCCTTCAACCATGTAAAGATGAAAATCAGAACCAAAGGATTTAGCCTTTCTTGTTCTTGTACTTTTCCTTGGTTCAAAAGGACTAGATGCACTGTCAGCATTAGAAAATGCTTTAACCGAATCAACAACTCTATTCTCAACAGGATCAAGAATCCTTGTTTGAGAATTGTGAATGCAATCCTTAGGCTTAGGTACAGAAGAGAATCTGTCTTCATCAAAGATAGCATCCCTTGATTCTATGATAGTGTTTACAAACACCAAGTCATTGGGTTCTATAACATAAAACCTATAGGCTTTTGAGTTTTCAGCTTATCCTATAACTATACAGTCTATTCCTTTCTCACCTAAGTTCTTTCATTTAGGTTCGATAAGGCGAACAACTGCTCTACAGCCCCAGACTTTTAAATAGTTTAAATTAGGAGGCTTTCTTTTCCATAACTCATAAGGAGTGATTTTGTTTCTTTTATTAGGAGTTCTATTTAATAAATAGCAAGCAGTTAACATTGCTTCTCCCCAGAATCCATCACTCAGACCAGAATATGATAACAAGGAATTAACCATTTCTTTTAATGTTCTATTTTTACTTTCAGCAACACCGTTCTGCTGTGGTGTATAAGGGGCTGTAGTTTGATGTATTATTCCAGTGGACTGAAAGAACACTGGATCATAATACTCCCCTCCCGGTCAGTTTGAAGAGTTTTAATTAGATTACCATGAAACAATTCAACTTCCTGTTTATAGACCTTAAATTTATCAAGTGCTTCATCTTTAGTATGAACAAGATATACATAACAGTATCGTGTTGCATCATCTATGTAAGTGACTACATACTTCTTATTACCAAGAGAATGTGTGCTATGAAGTCACATAAATCGAAGTGAATGAGTTCTAATACCTTGGATTCTCTCTTAACATCCTTAAATGGTTTTCTAGTAATCTTAGTTAATTTACAAGTGTGGCAATTGTTATCATGCATATCAAAAGCAGGTATCAAACTCATTTTTGACATATCTTTCATTCTAAAGAAGTTAATATGACCTAGTCTAGCATGCCATAACTTAGAAATATAATCTACCTTGCTAGATAAAGAGGAAGCAATGCATACAGATTCATTAGCAAATGGAACATGAATATTAAGTTTAAACATACCATTAGATAAATACCCAAATCCAACAAAGGTTCCATGTTTAGATAAGATAAACTTATCTGACTCGATGACCTGTTTGTAACCACAACTATTCAACATAATCCCAAATAAGAGATTCTTTCGAATCCCTAGTACATACAATACATTATTTAGTATTAGTTGTTTTCTAGAAGTAAATACAAGTTTAACATTTCCAATTCCTTTTATAGGCTCAGTTGCCACGTTTCCCATTCTTAGCACGGATCCATCTTCAATTGTTTTAAGATCCTCGATCCACCTTAGATCCTTACACACGTGACTTGTAGCACCCGAGTCTACCCACCACGCAGTTTCATCATCCTGGACATAGAATGATTCAGAAATCAAGGAAACATAATTCTTAACAGAATTAAAAACTAAGACAGGACACAAACCTGGTTTCCCATTTGGGTCTTTTGACCCGCTTGGACCGGCTACATTAGCCTTACTTCCGCTAGACATTTTCACCCGACAATCTTTCTTGAAATGTCCCGGTTTTCCACATCTCCAACAAGCAGGTTTTGCTTTCTTATTAGGATGTATGTTATCATTGTTAAACTTGCGCTTATTACCCATTGACATGTTGAACCTTTTGAAATTTCCATCATCTTTAACATTATTAACCGAGGATGATGCTGGGTTTTTACCCTTGGCTTTATCAAATTCTTGAGCCCGAAGTGATTCTTCAATTCGGATATGACTACCCAATTGAACCAAAGTCAAATCCTCTTTTTGATGTTTTAGAGTATGTTTAAAGTCCTTCCACAAAGGTGGAAACTTGTCGATTATACTCGACACAGAGATTGACTCATCCATATGCATATCATGTTGTGCATATTGACCCAAGATATGTAACAATTCATTATACTGTTCCATTACTGGCCTAGAATCTGTCATTTTGTAATTATTAAAATTACTTACCAGGAATTTCTTGCTTGATGTATCCTCGGCCATGTATTTTGCTTCAAGTGAATCCCAGAGGTCTTTGGCCGATTCTGCATTCTGATATACGTCAAACAGTGAATCAGTCATCCCATTGAGTATGTGGCCTCTGTAGATATAATCATCATTTTCCCACTTGAGTCTCCTTTGTTGTTGATCTAAAGTTTCATCTTCCACTATGTCTGGCATAGGCGTAGAAAGTACGTACGCAACCTTCAATGTTGTTAACAAGAAGTGCATCTTCTTTTTCCATCGCCTAAAGTCTTGACCCTCAAATTTTTCCAATTTGGCAAACTTACTAGACATGTCTCGAACCGATTCTCCACTTCCCATGTTAAATCAGATTGATTGTCTTTTAAATCCCAACACGAATCAAATAATGTTCCAATTGTTGTTTTTCCAAACAAACAACCGACTCAAAATGATTGTCAAGTAAATTAATTGCAATTGAGTAAATTGAGTCCCAATTTCAGATTACAAATAACCCAAAAATTTCAGATTATAGAAAACCCAAAATTTTAGAACATGAACAACTCAATTGGTTTAATCTTTGTTGAAGTTTTTGACAAATAACAGAATCAAAATAGTTGAATACAAATCTGATAAACAACAATATTGTATAAACCAACTGATTACCTTTTTACTTTCAAGAATTCGTGTGAAGATTCTTGTTGAACCGAGAAGCAAATACACAAATTTCAGAGACGATAACTTGGATAAATCTCAGAAACATGTTTTGACACTATCAGATTAAACCAATTGATCGCAACTATCAATCGTTCAATCGGATTCAAACTGAGATTTAAAGAATCTAAACTTTGTTCTGTGAGAGAAAGGTTTGCGATGGAGAAGGAAGAAAAAAAAATACCGCAGAATCGAGAGCCTCTTATATCCTATAACCGAAGAAGAAACTGTTGAAAATGAACAATCACAACTGTCAACCGAGGTCTCTTTTGTGTCCGGTGGTTTTCTTTCTTCTCCGACCAAAACCCACAGAGGGCCGAGCCCCTGTTCTTTTCTTTTCTGTTTTGTTTCTTTCCTTCTCTTTTGATCTGATATTCAATACATTTTAATACATTGGTTGTTCATTGGGCTTAATATTGTTTTTGGGCTAAGACAATTAAGTATTTATGTAGGTCCAAATCAATTTAATAATTAATCTTTCAATCCCAATTCATCCAAATCAATATATTTATATAAATATACATATTTAATTGTATTAGTGTAAAACGAGTCCGCACTCCCGCGTCACCTAACTCGTTTTAATCACTACTACAATTCATCAGATCATCAAATTAATCCAATAACACTAAAATTATCAACACATAGTAGATGAAATAAAAGATAAATCGTGAACGAAAAGCTCACAAAAATCATTTAACGATATGGAACTATTTCCCATGATGTTTACAGGTAAAACAATTAACCCTTATTAAACTATTTCACTACATAAGCAAAAACAACTTGTCATGCACTAAATTTGGCACTAAGTTTTATCCTTTTTTCCTCTTTTATTTCTCTTATGCTTATTGTACTTAGAATGTTATTGGTATTTTACAAATCGTTTAAAGTTGCCTCTTTGCCCCAGCTTGTACAACGAAGAAAATTTTCATCGGCTCTCTATTTCGTAATGACAAGTAAAAAAAGTCACTGACACTCATTATCAAGGGCATGGTTTACATTTAAAAAGTCATTTGTTTACTCATTATCAGTTATACATTGCTTTGTCCAGGGTTAAAAGCAGATATGGTTTGAAACTATTACTTGTGTATAAGGAATGAAAACTTACAAGTACAACAAAAGATTTGGTTTGCAAATAAGTTTTTACCAATTTGTAAATTTATGTTTAACTTTTCAATTGTGTTAACATTCCGTCAAACTATACGTATTTTACATGTAACATAATTACTTTTTTTTATTGTTTAATATTATTTTTCTCTTTTCATGTGTCACACGTGTTTATAACCTTGTTTATTATTATATGCTAAAATTTTAGAAGACAAGTATGTTTTCATTTATGATGTTTTGTTGCAACATCAAGAAGTAAGGCATTTCATTCAATGAATAGAGTCAAGGCGTTTTGTTTACAAATCTAAAAATCAAATAGTATATCCGAAGAACTCTAACTTGTTGAACCCGTTACAAATTCCAGAACGCTATCTCAACTAATGTAATGAGTTTGAGTCATTCGTCGTGATCTTGAAGATGATGCTAATTCAGATGGCAACGAATTTGTGCATTGATCATGATGATGTCCTTTCTTTTACAATGACCATAAAACATGAACGTTTTCCCTCCAAACGAGATGAATACGTTTATTTATCGCGTGTATGTCCAACTTTCCTTTTACTATAACAACTTTTTCGTATTTTATCCAACTTATAGAAATTGTTTTAATCGATTAGCTTAGTTTGTATTAATCCTAAAACTATTTTTACTTTAAAAAGTAATTAATTTACAAGGATTAAATAAACTATGGTAACTAAAATTATACTTTAATAAGTTTAGTAAAAAAAACTTTTTTACACATTCATCGCAGACATTTTCACTCTCTTGGCCACATGTCGTTATCTGGTGTCTCCACGTCACCGACATTTTCGTTTGCTATAGTGGATGTTCTGGTGTTTTCGCCATGCATGTTCATTTATTGGAAGTTAAAACGTCAATATTTATTTTAGAGAATTTGAAAATAAGAATTTTAATTTTGAAGGTTTTCTCTTAAGACAAAGCTATATCTTTTGTGATACATGTGACAAAGCTATATCTTTTGTGATATGTGTGACAAACCTATATCTTTTGTGAAAAGATACGTGTGAAACTTAAGTAATACGAAATCAAAGTAAAAGATGATAATCAACAAGAAGAAAACCGAACTATTAATAAAGAAGTAAGCCAATTCACCAATGATCAACCCCTCTAGAAAATTTTATGTTTGACAAGTATTTTCAAATCCCGGAAACTAATAAATTACATGACTTACGTGTAGCTAATTCATCATGGTCCACAAATATAACAATTAGAATTAGAATAAAGAAGAGATTAACAACATGTGGAACGTACTTTCCGTTTCATATAGCTATGTCATATGCAACATATTCAACGGCCAACGTCTATAATAACCTCTCTAAAATATTAACAGCAACATTAACAAAATGCCTTGGTGTTGTGCCGGTACTTGTAGCCTCCTCTGTTGATACAGCTAAAGAGATCATGAAAACACATGATCTAGTATTTGCAAGCAGACCATATTTAAGCATCCCTAATAGACTTGTTTATGCCAGCAAAGACATAGCATTTTCGCAATACGGAGACTATTGGAGGCAGGTGAAGAGCATTGCAGTACTCCATCTTTTAAGCAACAAGAGGGTTCAATCATACAAACAAGTGAGAGAGGATGAGATGGCGCGTATGATGAACACTATTCGAAGAGCGAATGGATCGGTTATTAATTTGAGCGCGTTGCTTTTTTCAGTTACGAATAATGTGATTTCTAGAGTGGCTTTGGGAAGGACTAATGAAGGGAGGAAGTTTAAGAGCTTGTTAGGAAGGACTATGGAGGTGTTGGGAAGGTTTAGTGTTGGGACTTATATCCCGCCGCTAAAGTTGGTTGATCGTTTGAGTGGATTAGAGCGAAAAGCTGATGAACTTGCTAAACAATTTGATGAGTTTCTTGAGGGCGTTATCGCTGAACATGTAAACAAGAAAGCGTTTAGTCGTGAAGGGCGAGATCTTGTTGATATCTTATTAGATTTAGAAAGAGATAACGTGATGGGTTTTTGTCTCGAAAGAGATATGACCAAGGCTATCATCATGGTAACATGCGTACCTTTCTTTCCGTTTTTGATTTATATGTATTTTTTGCGGAATAATCTAATATACTTCTAATATTACAAAAATTACCGCTACGAAAAACACCGTTTGTTGTATCATACATATGTGAACGGTTAAAATCTTACAGACTTTTATCATATGTGTACTTATTTGATGCGTGATTTGATGTAGGACTTATTTAGTGGTGGAACTCATACTACATTCACAAGCCTAGAGTGGGCAGTCAGTGAACTATTAAGACACCCACGAAAGATGAAAGAATTACGACAAGAGGCGGTTGAAGTAGGCCAAGGACAATCACTGATACACGAAGATGACGTAGACAAAATGCCTTACCTAAAAAGCCGTTTTAAAAGAAACCCTACGGTTGCACACTCCAATTCCTCTGCTTGTTCCTCATGAATCAACCAAAGACGTCAAACTATTCGGCTACAACACCCCATCAGGCACTCAAGTGCTCATTAACGCATGGGCGATAGCAAGAGATCCTTCAAATTGGGAAGATCCAGCGAAGTTTAGACCAGAGAGGTTTCTGAACAACCCTATTGATTATAAAGGGTTTCACTTCGAGTTGATACCATTTGGGTC
Source organism: Flaveria sonorensis (assembly GCA_025506505.1). Classification (NCBI taxonomy): domain Eukaryota; kingdom Viridiplantae; phylum Streptophyta; class Magnoliopsida; order Asterales; family Asteraceae; genus Flaveria; species Flaveria sonorensis. The sequence goes on along the minus strand of CM046427.1, from coordinate 48,967,901 downwards.
TGGACGACGTGCTTGTCCAGGTATTCAATTTGCCATGAATATAAACGAGCTTGTTTTGGCTAATTTGGTGTATAAATTTGACTTGACATTGATTGGTGAAAAGGATTTGAACATGAGTAAGACGTATGGTATTACGATTCCCATTCATGTTTTATATTTCTTAGCTAAAGTTTATATAAAATATTGTGAATTTGGTATTTCATAAGTAATGTCATTTATGTTTACTACCGTATAATACAAAACATACGACTAAAATTGTAATTTTATGTTTGTTTGTAAGACGGTAGACGAAGAGTCTCAGTTCAAATCTCTGTTCGCCACAAACTTTCTTCCAAATGTACCACTGCTCATCCCATCAGCATCGTTGACTTCAACCCCCACCATCATTGCCTTTCCATCTTCCCCTTCTTTAATCCACACTTGAATTCAGAATTTTCTTGAACCTTCTATCGTCAAAAGCTCGATCGATCACCGCCGCACAGTCAATCGTTTCCGCCGCTCCATACGAAAGAGAAATTTCACCGGTTTCATAAGATGCGACGTTTGAGGTGCCCTGCCTCCTTCACAGTTCATCTGCCCTAACCCAACGCTCAATTATTAGTTATCACTTACACTCCATCGAAGAGAAACTTCACTTACGCTCAACTCATCTACCTCCGGCCAACTCAGTCGTAGGTAACATTCAATTCTATACAATTCCATGTCGATCCTCTTCCCCTCGCTACCATTCAGCGCTCAAATTCACTCGTCATGGTTTATATCATCATCATGCTATTCAATGGGTGTCATCATTCTAGATCTTCATCCCGATCTCGGAATTGGTCCTTTTCCTCGATCTTCATACCGTTACTGAGATGAATGAGCCAGTTTCTTTGATATCTGCATCAAGGTATGTGATTTGAAACAATTTTTATTGCCGTCATTTTCCTGTTGATTTTCTTCATGTTGTGGCTCTAGAATTATTGTTTGTATTTTGTTTGTTTTTATGGGTTGTTTTGTTGATCTCGTGTCATGTCTTCTATAACAAAGGATGATTTGAAATTCTTAACAAAAAGGGATATTAAAAAACAAAACAGTTGATATGGTTAGCTTGAATATAAATATGGCTAAATATATTTTTTTTCATTTTGATGTGAAGGTATACAACACTTTCTGTAAATAAGTTATAACATAAAACATGCACCGATTCAGACAAGATATACATCGTTACAGCATGACATCTTAAGAAGCATATTCTTCTGGTGTAGGGGGGAAAAACCCTGCCACTAACCTTAAATACATGAAGATTAAATTTGATCAAAACTATATATGTTTGCTTGGTTGAAATGTACTTCTTTGTTTTAAGGATGAAATGTGTTTTTAGCACAGGAAGTGGTATGCAGGCTAAAGCTTACGACTATCTTTTCCGATTAATCAGGTTTTGATTCAAACTTAATCTATTAAAATTGGTATATTTTAGTTATGTTAATTGTTTATCATAGATTGACATTCAGTAAGGTCCTATATAAATTCCCATCATAACGAGACTATGCTTTGTAAAAAACACATATTTACTAATTTTGCTAAACTACTCTTAGTGGGTGATAAACGCGGCTGTTATGAAGTTACAACAATCAGTTTTACTATGATTATTTAGATTGTAATTGATAACTATTATTTATTTTGGATTCCTCATGTTGGTTCTTATAAGGTTATTGAACATAGGTCGTACAATTGCTAGGCAGATGTCTGAGTATTGGCATTGTGTTGTGGGAGGTGTTAGCAAAGAAGGTTTGATATGCTCCATTCATTGATCCTTTTGTAAAATCATGACAATTTATACACACAAACACACACTATAGTTTATAGAAACTATCAGACTTGCTATGCATTCTTAAGGTATAAAATTTTTGCTTCTTTTTTCTTTTTCCTCAAGCTACTCATGTTGTTTATGATCCAAGGTTCTTGCTACAAATTATATGGAACATGTAGCCACTTTCTATACCTACTCTTATACATATTAAGGGGCCAAATAGGTTGGTCAGGGGAATTAAGTTATTGGGTTAAAAATGATTAAGTTTGTGTTACTGTGTATGGGTAAAACTGGCCAGATTGAAGTGTAATAATTCTTCACTAAATTTTTAATTTTTTTTAATGAATATGGCTTTTAGACGCGATTACAAAGTATATACTATTTTGATAATAAGTTGTATACTTTTGATTTGTTTGATCCCTTTTCTAAATATATATATGTTACTCTTTTGGCCGATTAGATATAAACTAGTGATTTAACTCGCCGCGCGTTGCTGCGGCGGCTAGCGTACGTGTCATGATCAAGTATAAAATATAATCGACTCAACTTGTTTCCGAACAAAATTTACGTAAAACATGGAGCAACACGAATTAGTACCATCATATGAAAACATATTTTATTTAAGTCGACTATATTTCAAACACAATTTACGTTAAAACGTAGAACAACTTAAAACGTACATCAAAATAAGCTGCGGGAAAGCCATAGGCGACATGATAAAGCATAGATTACATTCGCTCTAACACATTTCCTAGCAAAATTTACATCAAAACATAAAATACTCGAATTTATACCAACGAAATAAAATTATAATATTTGACTCAACTCGTTCCAAACAAAATTTGCACATAAAAATAAAAATAAAAAAATCCCCACCGACATATATATAATATATAATATACAAAAAAAATCAAAATCCACCGGCAATAGTAATAGAACGAACTAAATTTACGTAAAACATGGAGTAACACGAATTTGTACCATCAAATGAAAACATATTTTATTTAAATTGAGTATATTTCAAACACAATTTACGTTAAAACGTAGAAAAACTCAAAACGTATATCAAAATAAGCAAGTGCGGGAAAACCATAGGCGACATGATAAAGCATAGATTACATTCGCTCTAACACATTTCCAAGCAGAATTTACATTAAAACATAAAGTAACTCGAACTTATACCAACGAAATAAAATTATAATATTTGACCTAACTCGTTCCGAACAAAATTTACACAAAAATTAAAAATAAAAAAATCCCCACCAACATATATGTAATATATAATATACAAAATAAAAATAAAAAAAAATCAAAAAAATACACCAAGATAGTGGATTAATATAATATACAAAAAAAATTAAAAATAAAAATAAAAAAATCCACCGACATAGTGGATTAATAGTATTAGTAATAGTAATATAAACAGAAACAAATTTGTCATCTCTATTCCACAAGCATTGTGTTGGTGTTTGATTTCACACCCTTCAATCTTCCAATACTTGATTTCTTTTTCTTATGTTTCTTTTTACTCTTTGCTTCATTGATGCAAGTTATATCTGTATGTTGTCAACTTCTGGGTTGTAGTTTCATTTGATCCATCACACCGGTATCAACTTGTTTAGTATGGTTTGTTTAATCTCACCAACTTAATAATTGACCTTCAATTTTGCTTATGAAAGCTTGGTTGAATGTTAATCGGTTAATGAATGATTGTATCATTTAATCTTATTGTTTGGGATGCTATTATCATGATTAAAATTGTTTCTTACCTTTTGAACCATGTTCTTTTTTGGTAATTTTAACATAGTTTGCATGTTTGGGGTCTTTCGGCTCCATCAAATACATTCATTGTAGTGTTTGAGAGATAAATGTTAAACAAATAAGTTTTATTTCATTAGCAAGCCACTAATAAGCTATTTTTATCAGGTTATTTTAATCTAAATTAGATTTAATATATGTAAAATTTTCACCCCGACGCATCGCGCGGGCTTTCTACTAGTCGTAAAAATTTCAGAAGTGAAATTTTGTGTTCCTAATTATTTTCCAAACTTTGAATAAAATATTTTGTTTCGTGTGTGTATATATATATTGCAAATTTCGTATTGCATAAATAATGTCATTTTTTAATATTTGGTATTTCACAAGTGTCATTTCGTTTATATTATTTTAACAAAAATTGCATTTCCTATATAGTAAAATTTCATATTCAATAACAATTGTCATATGTAGTGAAATTTAGTATTTCATAAGCATCCTTTTTGGTATATATGTTAGATGGAAAACAAATTCTGAACGTAACTTATTATCATGTTATTATCTGAAGAAATTGAACACAACAAAATATCTGTCTATGTTATTAGAAATCTCCTACAATCCAACAAACTAAACATTCAAGGGCATTTCTCCCACTGAAGATCTTAAAATCTATTGGACAACAAAAGATTTGTCTGCGATCAAAGAAAATAAACAAAAGAGATAGCAGAAGACTATGAAGTTCAAAAAAATGTGGTGACAGGGATCGTAGATATTGATTTGTCGAAGAACTGATAAACTTCACCTCCAAATCTTGTTACCCTAGATACGATCAAGAAACAAGAACGCCAGAGGATATGAACAAAAACAATTCGTTCAAGACTTTTACTAATCACCCGCAGACAAACACGCAACAGTTGACTCCATACTTATACTAGATTAATCCTAATCATACTAGACTTGTTATCATTATCCAACTAAAACACCAAAACATGGATAAACATGTTACTAACTTCTCTGTAAACATTCAATCTAAACTCCCAGATTCTTTCAATTGAGCCCTTCAACTTTCTTGACTTTTTCGCATTTGGATAAAATGTCTTTAATCTCCCCCCCCCCTTAAGTTATAGTAAAGTTGGATCTAAGTTGGATCACCTTCAAACACTCTTTCTAGATGTGCCTCTTCCTTCATATTCTTCCATTTTGTGCACTCGTATGTAAAGTGCCTTTGCATTCCAAACTCATAGCATTAGAACTCGCTCATATCCCTACTTCTTCTTCCATCCTCTTTCTCGTCTACTAAAACCTCTTCCATCACCCCTACCTTAATGTTCTTCATCATTGCAATGTCCTTGTCCACGTTGCTTATCCTCATAATCAGCATCCCTTTCCTCATTCGTGCTAGTCATTATAAAGGTACTTTGATATTCTTTCACTTTATCGTGTCTCTTGAGTTGTTCTTTGTATGCCTTTCGGCTTCCAATTACTTCTTCAAAGGGAACCAAGACTTTTGTACTTTGGTTACTAAGCCTCCCAAAGACCATATGCCCCAAGTATTTTCTCAACTAAATACTTAGAGCATTGTAGTGGGATATTAGCCTCCATCGATGCTACTATGGCATTCACTTGCGTATCTTCTTTCCAATTTTGAAAAAATAAACTTGTTTCTTGCTACTTACTCTTTTTGCTTGATCAAATCTTGATACTTGATATTTATTCTTATGAATAGGTCTTGTTGTTTCAATTATTTCTTGTCTCAACAGGATTTTGTTTTTTTTCTCTCTTCATTCAACTAAATCATTCACCGCCCCCTTTGTCATCCATGATTTCTTTTCTCAATTTTCATCCTTTCTTCCAATACGAACAAAGCTATTTGATAAACAACAAGTCCAGAGAACTGATGATTTGATGGAGAACACACGATATTGAGGCTAAATAGGTAATAAGGATGGTGGAGTCTAATTTAATGCACAACTATAGAACATCAAATCAGATATCAACTTAAATACATGTGATTTATGACACAAGGGTTGAGTGACTTGCTACTTTTAAGATTGTGGTGAAGCAACGATATTAGAGTTGGGACATAGGATGGATTGAGCGACACATGTCATATTGTTAAAATATCACAACTAACAGTAAAACTTCAAATCTAGTATCAATAATCTCGAATGTTCAACAAGAAATAAGAGATGATTCTGAAGACAAAGAAGTCAGAAGATCTAAACCATCAGTGTGATGATCCAGACAAATACAAGACTCAAAAGAACTCAAGACAACTTGAATCATCAGAAGAAACCCTAGACGAACAAAACAATGTTGATAGCTTGAGAGAGAGTTAGATGATTTAAGATAATTCGACTACTACACTCCCAACAAATATATACCCGAAATGAAGAAACCCTAAAAGCAAGCCCATCAACAGCAATGACTCGAGCCTAACAACAACAAAAAAGCCCTGCAATAAAATAGCAAGCCCGGCAACAATATAGACCAAGTTGCAATAAGAATAAAACGCCAATCAAATTGACAAATAGAATAAGAATAAAAAGAGAATAACGAACGTATAGTTTTCACACCCCCCTCAATTTGATGGCGAAAGCATATCATACATTTTTAAAGCTTTAGACAAAACGCCATGTTGTTGGATGAGTAATCCTTTTGTAAAATTATATGCCACTTAATTGGTAGAAGTTGTAGAAACTAGTTTATAATTCCTTCCAAAAAATTTTCTCGCAGAAAAAATAAATCAACTTCAAAATGTTTTGTTCTATCATAGAAATCAAGATTGGCAGCAATTGACAAGGCTGCACTATTGTCACAGTTTAATACAACTGGTTGCTCAACAGAACACTTAATTCTCTCAAAAGATTCATTAACCACATAATTTCGCAAGTGGCAGCGCACTTTGCTCTATATTTAGCTTAAGCTGATGACCTAGAAACAGTTGACCGTTTCTTACTTTTCCAAGACACCAAACAATCACCAACAAACATACAAAACCCAGTTATGGATTTCCTAGAATTAAGGCATTTCACCCAATTCGAATCCGCATAAGCTGAAATATTAAATGCACTACTCTTAGAAAGTAGAATTCCTTTACCCGGAGCTCCTTTCAAATATCTCAACAACTGAAGAGCAAGCTGTAAATAGGAGTTCGTGGGAGAATGCATAAATTGACTCAAAAATTGAACAATAGGAGTTCAAAAATGTTTCATCTTTTTTACAAAAATTTGAGACTAAATAATGTTGCTCAATTGGTGTTGCAACATGTTTACATCCACTCGGACCAAATTCGCAAGAAGATGTAAACAATATTTTCTTTATGAAAGACAAACATTCAATACCAAGAAAATATTTCAACAGCCCAGGATCTTCAATTAAAAACTTGGAATATAAAAACTTTTTTATCTTATCAATTTCCAATTTGTCATTTCCAGTAATCATAATATCATCTACATATACTAACATGACAATAAACACATTATTCTTTGATTTTATAAATAGAGAGTGATCATATTTACTTTGAACAAAGCCTAATTCTAACTACACACCAACTAATTTTTCATTCCACACTCTTGGAGCTTGTTTGAGACAATATAACGATTTACTCAATTTACATACTTTGAACTCATTTTTAGAAAAATACCCATCAGCTAAGCACATATACACATTCATTCAAATTGCCATATAAAAAAACATTATTAATATCTAATTGAAATAATGGTCAATCTTTTTGAACAGCTAAGGCAATAACACAACGAATAGTCACCATTTTAACAACCGGGGAAAACATCTCATCAAAACCCAGCCCTTATTTATTACTAAAACCCTTTGCGACAAGCCTAGATTTATATCTCTCAACCTCAGTGGTTGATTTATACTTGATTTAAAAACCCACTTACACCTAATTGGTTTCCTTCCTAAGGGTAAATCTACAAGGGACCAAGTATTGTTCCTATTTAGGGCCTCCATCTCCTCGTTCATAGCATTAACCCATCTTTGGTCATTTTTTGCTTCATAGAAATTACAAGGTTCAATAGTCTTATCTATGATGGATGAGAAACATTTGTTATCAAAGGGCAATTTAGAATAACTACTAGCCTTTTCAATACCATATCTTACCTTCCTTTCGATAATAAAATCATTAAGTTTTTTTTTGGAAATTTGGCATTTCTATTTGACTTTCTAGTTTGAGTAGATGGATCATTAATACCCTAGAGGTGTTATTTTTATATATCATTCATTGACTTGCTACTGTTTGCCTCCTCGGTGCCATCACTTCGGACAGGTGGTTGCTGAACTCCAGCCATACCATGTCCCAAATCACTTGGTGATTTAGGAGGTTGTTGAAATTCAGTATCCTCACAACTGTTCAGAGTGTTGCAACTGGTCTGCTCAACAGTAGAGTTCTCATTGATGCTAACCCTCCTTTCATCATCGAGTGTTTCACAATTAAAGTCATTTGACTAACTGGATTCAAAAATATCAAAGAAGTTTAGGTTGTTAACACTTGACTCGTGATTGTTTTCATGCTTAAAAAACTTAGAAACATTACAGTTTTTAAATGGAAAAACATTTTCATAAAATTTCATATCTCTAGAGAAGACAACTTGTTTTTTTCAAGGCTCCACAATTTATATCCTTTTTTCAAAACTGAATAACCAATGAAGACACATTTTTCAGCTTAACTCCCAAAATTATTATTATCATTCAAAATTGTATAGAAACATAGACAATCAAACAATTTAAGGTGATTTAAAGAGGGTTTAAAGCCAAACAGAAGTTCATACGGAGTTTTACCATTTAGAACGGAAGAGGGAGTCCTGTTGATTAAATAAGCAGCTGTTAACACACAATCAGACCAAAATCGAAGGGAAATATCCCCTTGAAATAAAAGGGTTCTAGAAACACTAAAAGGTGTCGGTGCTTTCTTTCTGCAATGCCATTCTATTGCAGGGTATATGCACATGATGTCTTGTGAATAATTCCATTTTCCTTATAAAATATGTCATTTGGTTATTGACGAATTCAGTCGCATTGTCACTTCAAAGGATCTTTATAGTTTTTTATTTTTATGAGATTAAAAAGACTCTCTATATTTGAAAAAACATCATATTTATTTTTTAACAAGTACACCCAGACAGACCTTGTATAATGTGACATCCACACCAAAATGGGTCTATCAATCATTAACTTTGACTGTTGAATTTGACTTTTAGACTTTGACTCTTTGACTTTGACTTGGTCTAAACATGAACTTTGGCTTGAAAGTTGACCTAATGTTGACTTGGTTTGATAATAGTACATTAGACGCATGTAGATACGCTAAGTTCTAGAACTGTGCATTATGAGCCTAATATATGCTATCGGCTTAAGGTTGGTGAAGTGAGACATTCACCAGATTGGATGTAGTATGATGATTATGTACCTTGGCCTTGATCAAGAATTGTTAAAACTTAAAATATTAAAACTTACATTAAGAATGCAACAAAAATCGCACATGTAGGCTTTCCCTAAAGTCTACTAAATAGACATATTTAATTTAAAATATATAAATTAAATAATTTATATAGCATATAATAGTCCGTCGGAATCGTATTAACGAGTAGAATATAACGACTCGAAATTTGAACGACACGTGGGACTAGAGGGTTGGGAAAGTACAAGACAAGACAAGGGCCTGGGGGGCCCACCCTTAAGCCCTATTCAGCCTATTCTCCATATAAAGGGGGCCTCCCCCTTGTTTTCTCTTTATTTTTTTTTACAAATTTTTCTCCAAGAATGCTCTCTAGTGAAACCATAGCCGTCACCATCCATCTTCTTCTTGTTCTTCATTCCAATCAATCGAAAGTATCAACGATTACTTTGATTTTGATGATATTCTAGCATTCAAGATTGATTTTTGTGTAATACTTGATCATCTACACCTTCTCCAGTAAGATAACCGTTTATTTTGATGATTTTATCATTGTTTGTTCATGTTCTTGATTTTATTCATCAAGAATCATCAAATCATCATCTAATAATCTTGTGTTCTAGGTTTTGAGCATTGGATAGTGAAGATTTATGTGTTTTAGGTGTTGGACTCTCCAATTTATAAAACCCTAACTCTCAATCTTTGTATATTCTTGGATCTATCAAAATTGGGTTGTAAACTTATGTGACCTGACCATAATGTACATCTTGGACTTATAGATTGCTATTGAAAACATTAATCTTTCTTTTTGAATCTATAGACGCGTTGTGTAAGGCCCCGTTTCCGGACACAGTTGGACATTCACAGCACTATTCATAAAACATTTCATAATTCATTATCTGCAGCGGAATTTAAACATTTAAAAGCCATTCATTTATTTATAAACGCTGTTGCTAAGTAATACATGTTTGGTATAGTTACAAAAGATCATTAGTTTGCATTACAAAACAACAATGTTATATTCATGAATAGATGCCAGCCTTGTCCCGACGAGTAGCCTCCCCGAGTGCCATCCTCAGCGATATTACCTGCCAACTGAAAACGCATAAAAGTCAGCTTTGCTGAGTGAGTCCTAGTTTTAAAATCATTAAAATATCTTGATAGATTTGTATACAAAATACTTCTTAAAGAAAATATCTTATCTTTCTTTCGAATGTGATCACACACCATACATACAAATCATATCCATTACATCATTACCATTCTCTTTCTTGCTTATTATTATTATCTTTCACTGTCGATATGGACCAAAGTTCTATACCCCCCATATAATGCGCATAAACCTGGTACTGGGCCTTGAAGTCTATAAATAGACTCCGTCCATGGTGCACATATGTTGGCACCAGTACCAGGGCAGAAACAGTGGTCCCCTCAATCTTAAAGATTGACCCTATGTACATCCTTTGGGTTAGCTAAACCGTACACAGCTGAGCTAACGACAACATGGTCGTGCACCTCCTGTAAATTTTTACTTGCAAGTCTTTTCATTCCTTATGTTTCACTTTTCGTTAATATTAATCTTCCACTTGATTAATAATAATACTTTATGATCATAGGCAATCCACATAAAGTCACATGTTAATATCATAATAGGCACATAAAGACAGCCCACAACATGCATAAGATAATCAAATAATCAAGTCAACCATGGTCAAACCCTAATCTTGATCTTCCAAAATTCCAGAAAATTTATTGTCTTAAACTAATGCGGATGAACAAAACCAATGCGGGTGAACAACTGCAAATGCGGATGAACAATAACTAATGCGGATGAACAAATGCAAATGCGGATGAACAAAAACTAATGCGGATGAACAACTGCAAATGCGGATGAACACTTGCAAATGCAGATGAACACTTGCGAATGCGGATGAACACTTGGTAATTATTCTGTCGTAAAAGAAATGCTGATGGACACTGTAGCAAACGCGCATGCATAAAAAGAAATGCTGATGGATACTTAGGCTGAATTAAGGCAAATACGGGTGAACAAAAGTGAATGCGGGTGAACAAAACACTTAGGCAATTATCACAGTGTAAATGCGGATGAACCATCGGACCTGTAAATGAGACTTATGCTATAACCAGTTCTAAAACCTCATTTTCATCCATTCTTAACATCGATCTATCATGCTAAACTCTTAGGACAAGCTTACAACCTCATAGAATAAAGAGGTTCATACACATACATAAACAGTTATCATATACAACGGTTGTAAAACGTTTTAAATGCATTTTCAGCCCCAAAGAAGTTTAAAAACATAGAATCGGGGTCCTAGAACTCCCCTATTGCAACAAACAAGTGAATCTCCTCTCAGACTGACCGTCTGTTTGAGGATGGTAAGCCGTGCTGATATGTAACCTCGTCCCCATAGCATCATGAAATCTCTTCCAGAACTTCGACGTGAACCGGGTGTCACGATCCGACATGATAGACACCGACACACCATGACGAGCTACAATCTCTTTGATGAACAGATCCGCCAATCTCTCAGATGAATACGTCTCGTGGATCGGTAGGAAGTGAGCACTCTTTGTCAACCGATCAACTATCACCCAAATAGCATCGTTCCCTCTTGCAGTACGGGGTAGCTTCATGATAAAATCCATAGTGATGTGCTCCCACTTTCACTCGGGTATATCCAACGGTTGAATCTTCCCGTATGGTTTCTGATGTTCTGCCTTCACTTGCATGCAAGTAAGGCACTTACTTACATACTCTGCCACGTCACGTTTCATACCCGGCCACCAGTAGTCTTTCTTCATGTCTTGATACATCTTGGTAGCACCGGGATGAATAGAGTATCGAGTTTTATGAGCTTCGTCCATAATTCGCCCACGTAGATTCCCATATCGAGGAATCCACATTCGCCCAAAGCGGGTTTTGACACCGTGGGTATTCTCCCCCAATTCTGCAACTAGACCTCTCATTCATTCGGAGTTGAGGCGATCTTCTTTTAACGCCTCATTTTGAAGCTCTTTAACTTGCATTATCACCTCTGAGGTCATCATCAACTGATACGCCTTTACCCGAATCGATTCGGGTCTCTCCTTCCTGCTAAGGGCATCGGCCACTACGTTGGCCTTGCCCGAATGGTAATGGATCTCACAATCATAGTCTTTGATCAACTCTAACCACCTTCTCTGCCTCATGTTGAGATCTTTCTGCTCGAAAAAGTATTTCAAGCTCTTGTGATCCATGAAGATTGTGCATTTGCTCCCGCATAAGTAGTGCCTCCAAATCTTCAACGCAAAGACCACCACAGCCAATTCTAAATCATGAGTGGGGTAATTAACTTCGTGGATCTTTAACTGTCGGGACGCGTAAGCTATCACTCGTCCACGTTGCATTAGCACGCAACCCAGTCCCGAATAAGATGCATCTGAATGCACCACTAAGTCTTCACTTCCTTCGAGCAATGTTAAAACAGGAGCTTGAGTTAATCTTGCCTTTAACTCCTCAAAAGCATCCTCCTGTTCTCGTCCCCATACAAACTTCACATTCTTGCGTGTCAACTTAGTCAAAGGTGAGGCTATCTTGGAAAAGTCTTGAATGAACCTTCGGTAATAACCCACCAAACCCAAGAAACTGCGAATCTCGGATGGCGTCTTTGGAGACTTCCATTGCATTACCGCCTCAACCTTTGCCGGGTCCACCATAATTCCTTCGGTATTCACCACATGACCTAGAAATTGAACCTCGCCTAACCAGAAAGCACACTTAGAGAATTTAGCATATAACTTTTCTCTCCTAAGTGTCTTCAACACTTCACGTATGTGATCGGCATGTTCTTCTTTGCTCTTTGAATAAATCAAGATATCATCAATGAACACAATCACTGATTTATCCAACATCGACCGGCACACTCGATTCATCAAATCCATAAAGGCAGCTGGCGCATTGGTTAAACCGAATGACATGACGAGAAACTCGTAATGTCCATAACGCGTGCGGAACACTGTCTTCAGGATATCTTGTTCCTTTACCTTCAACTGATGATAACCCGATCGGAGATCTATTCGGGAAAACCAACTGGCACCTTGAAGCTGATCAAACAGGTCGTCAATCCTTGGTAGGGGGTATCTATTCCTCACTGTCAACTTGTTCAACTCCCGGTAGTCTATACACATTCTCATACTACCGTCTTTCTTTTTTACGAATAATACCAGAGCACCCCAAGGAGAGATACTCGGTCTAATAAACCCCTTATCCATCAGTTCCTGTAGCTGATCCATCAGTTCTTTCATCTCGGTCGAAGCTAACCGATACGGTGCCTTGGCAACTGGTTGCGTACCGGGTATCAGATCGATCTGAAATTCTATCTCACGGTCCGGTGGCACATTTGGTAGATCTTCAGGAAACACATCCGGGAAATCACGTACCACTGGCACTTCTGATAATTGTGGTATCGACACATCCACATCTTTCACGTATGCCAAGTAGGCACAGCATCCGCGCCTCATACACTTCTCTACCACTGCCTTCAAAATCATTTTCGGAACCGTAGTGACGCGATCACCATAAACTATCACTGAACTCCCATCGGGTGCAACTAACCAAATCATCTTCTTCCGACACACGATGTTTGCCTTAGGCTGCCAACCAATCCATCCCCAGAACTACATCAAACCCGCCTAGGGGCATCACAAATAGTTTAGCAGAGAACCAATGGCCTTCTAACTCTATGCCACAATCCTCAATCATATCAGAAATTCTGGTAGACTTACCAATAGCAGTTTCTATATCAAAAGGTTCATCGATGCTCCTCTACTAACAGGCAATTTAGCACAGAAGGCAGCAGATATGAAACTCCTACTAGCACCAGAATCAAATAGTACAGAGGCACAAGTTTGGTTTACTGGAAACACACCTGACACGACGTTGGGGTCTACCCGGGCTTCCTCTCGGGTCATCGTGAAGGCTCTTGCACTTGCTCTCTGCCCTCATTCTTCCAGCCTCTTCTTCAACCCAGAACTTTCAGCCCTTAGCTTCTTGCAATCCTTGTTCATATGGCCGATTTCACCACAGTTAAAGCACCGTGGGGCTCCACACATCTTTGAAATATGACCTGGCTTGCCATATTTGTAGCAGACATTCATTCCCAAGCGGCATTCCTTTCTATGTTCCTTCCCACACTTATCACACCGCCTCAACCCCGAGCTTGCAGTAACCACTCGGTGATCATCCATCCTCGGCCTCTTACTGTTCGGGTTGAAACCACCACGCCCAAATCTCTTCCCGTTCCAACTCCTGTTATTACCACCCGTCATCTTCACCTCAACCACCGCTACTTCCCTTTCATCATACAACATTCCCGCCAAATCCACTGCCGACCTAAAAGTGCTTGGTTGGGCAGTGATCAAATGTCTACGGATATCGGTTGGTAGTCCCTAAACATACAGATTGATCTTCCTCGAAACCGGCGTAACCTGATCCGGCACCAACCTCGCCATTTCGTTAAACTTGGCGGTGTATTGCTGGTGGGCCATAGTTCCCACCTCCAGCTATAAGAACTCCCTTTCGATCTTATTGAGTTCTCGGTGAGGACAGAATTCCTCAATCACCAACTTCTTTAGCTCACCCCATCTCATTCTCTCGATGGCCCTGTCACCCTCGGCTTGGACAAGATTGTCCCACCAACATAGTGCCGAGTCGACAAACGAATGAGTGGCGAACATCACTTTCTGGTCTTCCCGACACTCACTGATCTTCAATACTGCCTCCATCTCCCTTATCCAGCGGTGGGCAGTAGCAGCGTTACCGTTGCCGTCAAAAGTAGGGAGTTTACATCGTTGGAATACCCCGTAGCTGCATCCCCTCGTGGTTTCCCGCACCACCACCTCTTCATCATCACTTGACGCTTCCCCTCCAGCATTTAGCTCCTCCTCCTCATCATGATCCCTCACCTCACCTCTCCTGCCAGCAGTCCTTCTCCTCTCCTCCTCCTTCTCCTCTCGTTCATCCTCCATCTCCTTTCGTTCATCCTCCCTCACAGCTCGAATCACTTCAGTCACGACAGACGGTAGGATTGTCTGCATGACTTGGTGAACCACCTCCACCACTGCCTCCTTCATCGAGGCTCTCAAGTTAGCACTCTCATCCACCCCCTCTGGGTGATGCAGATCAGGCCCAGCAGTAGCCGTCTCTGCGGTCCTCGTCTTGTTCTTTGCAGCCCGGGGTCTACCAGCACGACCACCCCGTACACCACCTCTAGAAGCCTTAGATGATCTACCTCCAGCCGTCCTCTAACACTATAAGATCCAAACTCCAACACGGTCATTCAAGGTAATAGCTCAGTTAATGTTAAGTACAGTAAGTCCCTAATTACAGTGGCCAGTTGTGATTAGCCACTTACTTTACTCTTTGTTCCCCGAGCATTTCCTATCCTGACTACATCAGTATTCAAATCTACTAAAGCATATAAATCAAATAGCATGCGCACATAATACCGGTTAACAATATAAAAGAATTACCTGATGGCACATAGCTACTCGGGCTGACATTCCTCTATTCGGTCCCATTTTCAGTTTAAGTTTACGTTTTTGAAAATATTTACCCATTTTTCTTAAACTGTGGCTCTGATACCAACTTGTAAGGCCCCGTTTCCGGAGACCTCAGAGTTATACATTCACAGCACTATTCATAAAACATTTCATAATTCATTATCACATTGCAGCGGAATTTAAACATTTAAAAGCCATTCATTTATTTATAAATGTTGTTGCTAAGTAATACATGTTTGGTATAGTTACAAAAGATCATTAGTTTGCATTACAAAACAACAATGTTATATTCATGAATGGATGTTAGCCTTGTCCCGAAGAGTAGCCTCCCCGAGTGC
Organism: Flaveria sonorensis; assembly: GCA_025506505.1. Lineage (NCBI taxonomy): Eukaryota > Viridiplantae > Streptophyta > Magnoliopsida > Asterales > Asteraceae > Flaveria > Flaveria sonorensis. The sequence goes on along the minus strand of CM046427.1, from coordinate 48,952,036 downwards.
CATCCTCAGCGATATTACCTGCTAACTGAAAATGCATAAAAGTCAGCTTTGCTGAGTGAGTCCTAGTTTTAAAATCATTAAAATATCTTGATAGATTTGTATACAAAATACTTCTTAAAGAAAATATCTTATCTTTCTTTCGGATGTGATCACACACCAGACATACAAATCATATCCATTACATCATTACCATTCTCTTTCTTGCTTATTATTATTATCTTTCACTGTCGATATGGACCAAAGTTCAATACCCCCCATATAATGCGCATAAACCTGGTACTGGGCCTTGAAGTCTATAAATAGACTCCATCCATGGTGCACATATGCTGGCACCAGTACCGGGGCAGAAACAGTGGTCCCCTCAATCTTAAAGATTGATCCTATGTACATTCTTTGGGTTAGCTAAACCGTACACAGCTGAGCTAACGACAACATGGTCGTGCACCTCCTGTAAATTTTTACTTGCAAGTCTTTTCATTCCTTATGTTTCACTTTTCGTTAATATTAATCTTCCACTTGATTAATAATAATACTTTATGATCATAGGCAATCCACATAAAGTCACATGTTAATATCATAATAGGCACATAAGGACAGCCCACAACATGCATAAGATAATCAGATAATCAAGTTAACCATGGTCAAACCCTAATCTTGATCTTCCAAAATTCCAGAAAATTTCTTGTCTTAAACTAATGTGGATGAACAAAACCAATGCGGGTGAACAACTGAAAATGCGGATGAACAAAAACTAAAGCGGATGAACAACTGCAAATGCGGCTGAACAAAAACTAATGCGGATGAACAACTGCAAATGCGGATGAACACTTGCAAATGCGGATGAACACTTGCAAATGTGGATGAACACTTGGTAATTATTCTGTCGTAAAAGAAATGCTAATAGAGACTGTAGCAAATGCGCATGCGTAAAAAGAAATGCTGATGGATACTTAGGCTGAATTAAGGCAAATGCGGGTGAACAAAAGTGAATGCGGGTGAACAAAACACTTAGGCAATTATCACAGTGTAAATGCGGATGAACCATCGGACCTGTAAATGAGACTTATGCTATAACCAGTTCTAAAACCTCATTTTCATCCATTCTTAACATCGATCTATCATGCTAAACTCTTAGGACAAGCTTACAACCTCATAGAACATAGAGGTTCATACACATACATAAACAGTTATCATATACAACGGTTGTAAAACGTTTTAAATGCATTTTCAGCCCCAAAGAAGTTTAAAAACATAGAATCGGGGTCCTAGAACTCCCCTATTGCAACAAACAAGTGAATCTCCTCCCAACTTGCGTGCACAAGAGTTCAAACACCTAGAACAAGCCAAAACAAACACCCAAAAACCAAAAACACATAGAAATCAGTTTCTAAGGTTGAAACCTCAAAGAAACCGAACCAAATTAATCACAAAACCTACTAACCTTGAATAATCTTCTTCTTCTTCACAATTCGACCGAGAGGAAACACAAAACCAGCTTTCTTTCTTTCTTTTCTTCTTCGAAAGCAGCAGCAGAAAGAGCATGGGCGACCATGCTCTTTATACACCCACTTTTGACTTTTTGACACTATTTACACAAAGCACCCCTCAACTTTGCCTTATTTTTATTTTCTTCAAATTACTTTTCTTTCCTTTTTATTCTGATGAAATTTCAGGTGTTACACGTTGGGGAATTTAAACTATGTACCGATTAACTAACAATGTGAACCGGAAGATTAAAATCTAAACTAACTGTTTTGGGACTGGAAATTTGTTATAATCTAAGTGTTTAATACAAGGTTTTGTCAATTAGTTCATGGAATAAACATTCTTTAAGGTCTCCGGTCAATAATGGTCAAATATTGAGGTTTGAGATGCAAAGGGACAAGATTAAGAAACTAGATAGCTTGCTGTCAGAAAAATAGGACGTTTTGTATAGGTCATAAATCGGTCATTTAAGCCTAAATTGGTCGAATTTTTCATCTAAAAACAATTTCAGTGAGTCCTCTAACTAACCCAAGTGGTCTCGTGTCATTTCAACATCGTTTGGTCCTCCAAACGTGGCAAACAAAATTGAAGGTCAAAACTGACGAATCTGGGCAGCAGGTTGGTCTGTGTCCATCGAGTCATATCTATCTCATAGTTTATTCAATAGAGATGATTCTTTTTCTGGAGTTTAATTTAAAGTCTAATCTTTCAAACGATACCTATTACGTAACGTTTCGTTACCGTTTCGACATCCAAACAGTTTATGCAAAACAGGTTCGCAATCAGCTCTACATGCTGAAAAATATTTTGATAAACTTAAAACTAAGGATTTGAAAATAAATAATTAAATAAAGACAAGATTTGTATTTAAAATTGGTTAAATGAATTTTTAACAGAATAAGTTAATAATGTCTATAATTCATTGAATACGGATTAATAGATGTTCATTGAAGGGCGTTAATAAATTAATATAAAGTGACAAATAAAAACCTAAATATGGTGAGATTTAAAGTTTAAATCCGACATTGGACCTGTTCTATTAGTAAATCATGTTTTCATTATATAAAAACCTTAAGGGGCATTAAGGACTAGGCTACAAGGATTACACCCATATTGGTCATTTTATTCTTTAGTAATCCTTTTATGATTTGTACTTTTAGTGCTTGCTTTGTGTACTATGGGATTTGGATTGTACTATTTGAAGGTGAGTTTCACAGCCCCTTTTTAATATGTTTTACTTGGAGGAAAAGCTTGCTCACTGTTTTTGGACTATGTCGTGTCTTAAAGATTATCTTGGAACATTGTATTTGGTTTGGATCACGGGTTGAGTCTAGATGTTCGTTCATGAGTATGTACTTGTGCTTGTGCTTGTGCGTGACTGTCATTGAGAGGCATTGTTAGTACTAACGGGTTGACACCCTACCCTTGTCGTCAGTATGCTAGTTGAGACTGACTTGGCCTGTGCGTGCCCTTGGATGAATATAATCCGGTTAATTGGACTTGGACTGATCGTAAACTTGTGTTGATATCTATGGCTGCCATGTACTCTTACTCACATACAACCTTATGTACATGTTATACATGAAAAACTGTTTGTATTTTTAAACCTATGAACTCACCAATGTATGTTGACTTTTTAGAGGATGTCTTTTTCAGGTAACGGTGCTTAGGTACTTGGACGGTGGACTTTAGACGAGACCGCTCCTTCAAAAGAATTAGAAATTGGAACATTAGTTTGGACACTATGTTATTGTTGTATTTGTATTAGAATTTGATTGATCTGGTACTGGCTGTTTCGGTTTGGAACTTTTGGATTGTTTGTGCATATATAGATAATGTATGGTATTGATTGTTCTTGACACTTGTTCTTTGTGTCGGGCGACGTCATGATCCATAGACGGAGAATCTCTTTAGAGATTCTCTTAGGCCCCACTGTGCGATGATCCCGTCCTTCGCATCCTCGTGTTTCCGCTACTGGCGGGGGTGGGGCAAATTGGTATCAGAGCCATTGGTTATAGAGAATTATGTGGATTATTCGACCTAGACTATAACCTAATTACCTACATGTAGTATGCATCATAGGATTATGTGTGTACTGTTATACATGTGAATGTTCTATTTGAATTATCTGTTGTGCTGTGTAGCCTGCCATACGTGTTATTTGTGATCTACTTATTTGGAGAATTTTGGTCATTGTATCATCTGTGCGTGCCTTGAGAAAGCATTAGGTAAGGACGTCCTCTTGTTATGCGCTTGATTATTATTTGGTCTGGATTGATAAGTGCGGCTACAAGGATTCTTTTAAAGGACTTTGGTTGTTAAGCTAACCTTTATTATGTGTGTCTACTGGTGTTAGCTATGTTGTACGAGTCCTTATTTATATCTGGTGAGTTGAATCTTGGGAGATGGACATGATAACTTACATGACACCAACAGACAAGAACCATGGCGTACTCAGGTCAGATGACTACTTTATTGGATTTCGAACTATACTAAATGGACTCTTTTGACTGTCCCTTACCTAAGTGAATGCTTTCTCAATCGATTCCTCTGTACAACTTCGGTTACTTAACCTTCGGTTAGTGACCATATCCTTGATTTTCCAAACATAGATAACACTCTGTACTTGACAAGATGCGCTGACTCAGACAAGAGGTGCTAGGGATGCAAAGCAAATTACCGTTAAGGGTGCACACGTAATTGCAATTTGCAGTGCATGCAAAATCTGGCAAACCCTTTTGTGAGATAACATCATAATTAGCACGAATCTTCTATTCTATACATAGGACATTGGAGTTCCTATTCTTATTATAATCAATGGTGTGGAACCACCTAGTAAGGATTATACTTAAAGGGTTATGCAACCAAAGCAACCAAAGAGCTCTCAGCATGCATATATGATGTATAGAGTAAAGTTACTTTGGAAGTTTTACACAACTCAAAAGAAATAAGCTAAGTGTAAAATCTTTCAAAGAAAAATGACCAAAATCTTCTGAAGCCAATGATGAAGTCTTCCAAAGCTTTAGAGACAGTCTTACGAAGCCAAATACTAATTTCTTCCAAAGACAGAGAATACATGCTTTCTCTGATCACCTATTGACAAAGCTGAACAAATTTCCGCTGCCACTCTGAAGACTAAACAACTTATATGAGTTGGTGAAGAGGTTCATGCTTTTGTTAACTGTAGATTATGGTCATTGGTGTATAACTTTCTACTTTTGTACCTTTTATCCTTTTTGTAATACATTAGGATGTGAGCTATGGCATGTCATAGTCATAAGTCAAAAAGGCAATCTGCCTTTTCACTCTACATTGATCTTGTTATCTAGATTAGTGTTTCCAGCTGGCCTTCAAAGTATAGCCAACTGTAGGATGTAGTATAAAGTGTCTCAAGTACTTGTATCTTTAGATATGCTTTGTAACACTCATAAAAGAATTTGAGAGCAATATACATCATTCTTGAAAACCAATATCATCTTGTTATTGTTCTTGTTCTGTCTCATATTTACTTGTGTTGTTAGTATCATCTATAGAAACCTGGTTCCCTATTTGATCTGTTAAGTGTTCTAACTCTCTCATAACTGTGAAACTGTTGTATTGACCCCCTTCAATGGTCCTGCACACCGATCTCTTTTATCCTTGCATAAGTACAAATCGATCTCGAGCCTTTATGGAATCATACTGTGACATTTTAACCCAGTATCTATAAGATGTTGCTCCAACTTTTGTTTCTATGATCATGGAAATTGACTACATATTAAAAACAAACTTGGTCTTTGAAGAGTTGAAGTAGAGAGGTGAGACTCCCTGTATCTATGTTGCTTTGTTCATACTGATCTTAAGACTTGGGGCATTGGCTATTTGAACGTTCTAGCATTACGTTTGATGGAATAAGAGGATGTCATGTAACCAGTTTAAGCGTCATTCTTGGTATATCGTTGGTGTGGTGGGAACGTTGCGAAGAACCCTACATCTTCGGTATACTAAGGATGTGCTTGAACTTGTAAGGCCCCATTCCGGAAACCCCACAGTTCGATTTGGACATCAAAAACACAAGTTCTCGAACATTAAATTTCATTAATATACGCAGCTGAATGTACAAAAACTTCTATCGCTAAACATTTACATCAAAAGGCCACTTTAGCTATCTAACTAAAGCTCTATGCCGGGATGCCAGTCTTGATCATGTGCCAGGTAGCTCTCCCATCCATGCCAAACTCACCCAAAATGTATAGCATACATGTCAATCTAATATGCATACAAAAGTCAGCAACGTAGAGTGAGCTCTAGGTTTACTTTAACAAAACTGTAACATACATTAACATCATAAAAACTTTAACCTCGTTCATCATCAACATCGTCAACGAACTCTTTTGATAACCAAACTTTAACGTTAGCTTTTACTTTATCGATTTCTTTATCGTTACGTTACCCACACATTATCAAATACTTTAGCATCGTTATACCCATACTTTATCTTTACTTTAGCTTTAATTGCTTACTTAATCTTTTGAACTTATCATGAAGCTTAGTTCCTTTACCAGGTGAGAACACAACAAATGTCATTCTCCTTGAACTGCATGAGATGTGTAGCTCCTATGCGAGAATGCACGAAGCAATCTCCTTTAACGGCATGGGCATACCCAAAGTACACCCCTATGTGATCACACCGATGTGTAGCTCCTATGCGAGAATGCACCAGGCATATCTCCTTTATCATCACGGGCATACCCAAAGTATACCCCTATGTGAGCACACCGATGTGTAGCTCCTATATGAGAATGCACCAAGCATATCTCCTATAGCAGCACGGGCATACCCAAAGTATACCCCTATGTGAGCACATCGATGTGTAGCTCCTATGCGAGAATGCACCAGACATATCTCCTTTAGCGGCACGGGCATACCCAAAGTATACCCCTATGTGAGCACACCGATGTGTAGCTACTATGCGAGAATGCACCAAGCATATCTCCTGTAGCGGCACGGGCATACCAAAGTATACCCCTATGTGAGCACACCGATGTATACCTCCTATGTGAGAATGAACCAAGCATATCTCCTTTAGCGGCATGCTTACGGGGTAACATAACACGTAACAGTCCAAAGTTTTCACACGAGAACCCACATTCGCGCTAGAACTTCCCACTTCAAGTGACAACTTCCTCTTCTCACGAGAACTCACATTCACGCAAGAACATCATCATTCGCGCGAGAACATCATCATTCATGCAAGTACTTTCGAAATGTAACCGTTAGCGGCGAAAACCACATTTCGCGCGAGAACTCGCCTCTCGCGCGATAACTTTTCTGTTGTACATAACATTATCCACAAGTTATCGCTCCTTTAACCACTTTAACACCCAAAACTTGCAATAATAGTTTATATCATCATTCTTTTACAATACATTCATAAAGTATGCATATTAGCCCCAAAACATGGATAAAACACGTAAAAGAGGGGACTAGAACTCACCACTTGAAGTTCCAGCACAACCACAACTTTCCAAAAACTTTTACCAAGCAAAAACTACATAATCATGCGTTTTATACATCAATAATCCATCCTTAGTACATAACACGAGTTACTACACGAGTTACGTGCCTTAAACACTTCGTTTCTTCACTTTCTGTCTCAACGCAACCGCTTTCTCTCTCTAGCAGCAGTACTTCTCGCGTGAAACTAGGGTCTGGCTGGGTGTTCTCAGCTATTTATACCCAGCTCAAACTTTTAGCTAGACTTCTCCCGTGAAAACTTCTAGTCGCGCGAGAACTGTTCTCCACGCGAGAACTTCATGACTCGCGCGAGAACTTTGCCTTTAATCAAAAATTCGGGGTGTTACAAGTCCACCCCCCTTATTTGGGTTTCGTCCTTGAAACCTATCATTCCTCAAACAACTGAGGATAATGCAGTCTCACCTCATCTTCGGACTCCCACGTGGACTCTGACCCCTTTTTACGCTACCACTTCACTTGGACAAGTGGAACTACTTTATTCCTCAGTCGTTTCTCCTTTCTGAGCTCCAACCATCGTCTCTGCCTCATATTAAGATCCTTCTGCTCGAAGAAATACTTTAAGCTTTTTTGGTCCATGAAAATCGTACATTTGACACCATACAAGTAGTGTCTCCATATATTTAACGCGAATACCATAACAGCCAGCTCCAGATCGTGGGTAGGGTAGTTCACCTCATGAACCTTTAACTGTCGAGATACGTATGCTATGACTTTACCTCGCTGCATTAGCACGCACCCTAACCCCTAATAAGAAGCATCGGAATAGACAACCAATCCCTCATTCCCTTCCGGTAACATTAGACTTAATAATCTATTTCAAATTAGAACAATTCTAGCTTGTTTTAACCATCAATATGTGTTGTATGTGCGTCGACTAAGCATTATATGAACATATATACAAACATTTTTGTCAAATACTATGTTTAGTCATGATGTTATGTTCGGTTGGAGTTGGAATTCATTCAAGTCTATCTAAAATTATCAATATACCTTTCATATGTAAGAAAGACACAACGTCAAGTGATATGAATCAATGTGCAACAATGAATCGAATCAAAACTATGAAATCCTTCTCAGAGTAAAAACAAATGTGCGATGCGATTAGTTAACTAATTGCACACACTATTGCTTTTTATAGAGCTTAGCTTCTCGCGCGAGAAGTCAATGTTCGCATCAAAGAACTTCTTGCATGCGAAAAGTGTGAAACACTTTATTTTTTAAATTTTCAATTTTTCTAAAAGTTTTCAAAAATTCGCATTAAAACCATTCATTTTATCAACATATTTCAATATGAAACATGAAAAATGTAAGATATTTATAAAGTTTTGAAAAGTTTTCAAAACTCAAAATTTAAAACACAACCCTAATTATAAGATATATAATTTAAACTTTTTGTGAATTTTGTATTATAGGATCATATCTCATGGAAATTGATTATTGACATCTTCTGGATATATTTAGAATAAGACTCATTAAGTTGATTGTCAATGTGTTTTGTCCAAAGTTTAAACTCAAACTTCAATCTTTACTAAGACAAATATGTTGTGATAGTTATCATGTTTTAAATTCTTTATATGAAATCAATGAGTCCCACAATCAAAAACCATATAGAACTCCTATATAGTTTTAAGACACTTTTGAGATTTCAAGTCACCCCTATTTGACTTAAATCTTTTACTTCTAATCGGTGTCTTTATTATTATTACTTTGAATTCTAAATATATCTATTTGAGTATAACTAGCTAGAGAAATGTTTTTAAACATATAATATTAACAAGTTTTAGAACTTATTAATGGCCATTTTGCCCTCTTAAGACGTTTAGGACTTACATGCCAAATAGGACTTACAAGCCTCATATTTTGATTTTGCCTCCTTTGTCAGAACATATTATGAAAAATAAAAATATATATTATATAATATGTATGTCTTTGACATATATTTTATTTGTATATAATATGTATGTTTTTGACATATATTTTATTTGTATGCTCATTGGTACATTTTATTCATATATGACCATTCGGTATATTTTTGATCATATTAACATATGATGATTTCCTTTGTGTTCCTTTTATTTTCTTTTTCTTTTCATATTATATCAACACACACACACACACTTATAAAATTCACTGATTCAGATAGTATTAGACTGGAGTATGACAAGACTATAACTCTCAATCTGTTTTAACATAGAATTCATGTAACCACAAAACTTTGATATGTCACCCACTTCAGACATAGCAGATTTACTTCCAGTGCATCACCATTCATACCGTTTTTCATTCTTGTAAAGTAGAGCCTCTTAGCATATCAAATAAAATTCAAGTCAGTTTTTAAGCCTTTGTATACAGTATATCAAAATAAAGAAATGTACTATTATTTTCTATTTTTTACAGATAAATCAATTTTTGGAACATTATATTAAAAATCATACAAAATCTTTTGAGTTTTTTAGTTAAGTTTTTAACTCCCCTTAAAATAAAAATCTTTATTTTACAACCTTTTCACCTTTCTCCCCATAAAATTGTGATTATCAAAAGAAAATTACAATTTTAACAAACAAAAAAAAATTATGGAAAGATTTTGATTATTCACCTAAAATTGATCATTCCTAAAGAGTTGACCAGAAACTCAAAACGAGAATGATCAAAAGCCTTTGTGAACAAGTCAGTAATGTTTTCATCAGATGTGACTTGTTTTAAATAAATAAGTTTCTGTCAAGAAAATCATAAATGAAGTGCATGCGGATGTCGATGTGTTTTGTTTTAGAATGCTTAATTGGATTCTTTACAATTTTCAGGACTGCAGAGTTATCACACCAAATGGTCGTGTCATAGATATTAAAACAATAATCAAGGAGTGTTTTTTGTATCCAAAGATTTGGGAACAACAGCCTATTGCAGCTATATATTTAGCTTCTACAGTGGACGTAGACACAGTGTTTTGCTTCTTGCACTACTAGAAGATCAACATATTTCCAAGAAATTGACACCCTTCTATTGTTGATTTCTAATCTATATTACAACCACCATAATCACTCTCCGTATAAGCATATAAATTAAATTTAAAAATTTTTGGGATACCAAAGCTCGAGTTGTGGTTGGCCTTTGAGATACTTAAAGATTCTTTTGATAGCTTTCATGTGTGATTCTTTTAGATTACTCTGATAACGTGCACACTGACAAAAAGAAAACAAAATGTCTAGCCTTCTTGCAATTAGATACATCAAGGAACTAGTCATGAATCTATGCAGATGTTGATCAACATCCTCTCCTGTTGTGAATTGAGACAAAGTAGGACGAGAAGACATAGAAGTTGGGGCAATCTTGGATTCTTGAAATCTATACTTATCCAGAATTGTCTAAACATACTATTCTTGATGAATTAAGATACCCTGATTATCTTGTTTCACTTGAATTCCTAAGAAAAATGAAGTTTCTCCAAGAGAAATCATCTTAAATTTCTTCTTCATCACTGCTTCAAACTCTTTGCACATATCTTCGTTTGTAGATCCAAAGATAATGTTATCAACATAAATTTAAACAAGTATAAGATTATAACAATTATTTCTGATAAACAAAGTTTGATTAATAGCCCCCCGAGAATAACCATTTATAAACAAATGTTCTGTGAGAGTGGCATACCAAGCATGTAATGCTTGATGTAAACCATAGAGAGCTTTGTCTAACTTGTAAACATAATTAGGAAGATCTTCATCTTCAAAACCTAGAGGTTAACAATCATAGGTTTCTTCTTCTGTCTCCCTATATGAAAAAGTAGTCTTGACATCCATTTGATATACTTTGAAGTTCAAGAAAGAAGCATAATACAGGATCGGTGTTTGTCTCACAACACAAGATTATCACACAAACTCACTTAGAATCACTCGGGTTGATGAAGCAAAATCTCTACCAAGTTCACACGTAATATAATAAGTTAATGAAAACACAAGAACATAGAAATAGTTTTTCAAGATACTTGTAAATATTACTTTTCAACCCAGTATTACAAGACTCTCACAAGCATGGTTACCAAGTTACATAGAAAAACTATATATACTACTATCTACAGCCGGTTATACTTAGAAAACCTGCTAAAATTTACAACTAGACAAATACTACATTGCTAGAAGTAAAGCATCTAAGATAAAGTAATAATATCCTAGATTAGGTAGTCATGAAAGGTCCATGACTTACCTTTTGTCACCAACTAAGAATGGCAACTGTACTAAGTTGAGAATGGTGAACAGTGGATTAAAGTATGGTCAACTATATGGGCATGGGAAAGTGCCATGCAGTATATCAGTGTTGCAGTGGGCTATCAGACAGACCATACTTATGTCCACTGGTTCATAGTTGGTTATTCCAAAGCTAAATGACTTCGGAAGAATAAATTCTTCGAGCTCATTTTGGCTTCGGAAGAAACAACTTCTTCCAAACTTCTGCAAGTCTTCAAGACTTTATTCTTCGGAAGACTTTGTCTTTGATCTTCTAAGTTGTATACTTTGGAAGGAGAACAACTTATTCTCAGAAGACTGAGTTCTTCCATCAGAAGTTCTTCATTCCTTAACCTTCAGAAGATCTTTGACCTAGCTTCGGAAAAACAGCTTTGTCTTCGGAAGACCCCTTCATTTAGTACTTCAAAATCTTTCTAAGTGTTGTTTTGGTTGCATCGGCCTCATATGATCCAAAAAACTCCCCCTAGGCTGATGCTACCAAAACATCACTTCTTTCTACTCCTCAAGGTCTTCAACACTAAGGAAAGAAGATATTTGTCTGTCTATTTGTTCTTTCCTAATAAGGTTGTGATGAGTTTGTACAAGTCATTTGTTGATAGTAGATCTAGTCTGTTGCTTTGGATGACATGTACTCTTTGTTCTGTCCCTCTGAAGAGAGTTAGTTGATGGGAACTATAGTCATATTCCTATATAACTATAGGCTTGAAAGTTGGTCCTTCAACTATTTACAGAAATAAACTTCCTTTTCTGGTTGCTCCTTTTTCTTCTTCCTTTGCTCTCCTTTTCAACTCTTCTTTAGTTTTGGCTTTTGTAGTAATCTCATTAGCATGAAGACTGCTCAGATGATTCCTTATGTGAGCAGCAATCTGAGAGTTGGAGGGATTAAAGAATGGTCTTTTTTCTAAGTCAGCAATGTCAAATCTGCTAGAGTATAGCAGAGCAGATGTGTCAAGTCTGTTTACTTGACCATTCTTCCTTTGCACAACAAAGCTGTGCGTAGGTTCATCGAACCTCTACTGGACAATTGAGCTTCTTTGACTGAGGGGATTGGATGGCAGCTTGTCCCCTTTTCTTGTGTCCAGCTGAGTCACCAGTCTTCTCCTTAACTTGTTCTCTTCTTCTCTAAGTTTATCAGAGTTGGTGGTAAGAGGTTGGAGAGCTTGGTCCAGTGTTCCCCGTGGCAGATCAAGGAATGCATCTCTTGTGAGGGAGGAGCAGGAAGAGCCATCAATATATTTGAGTTTAATTGACTCTTCCTCATAAGAGATTTTGGTCAAGGTAGTGTAGTTGATGAGCTTTCTTTTTAATTCCTTGAATTCTTCTAAGGTCAGGGGCTTAAAAGGTTCAGTAGATGGTTTGGGTTGAGATTGGGTTTTGGGTTGTGTTTTGGGTTTTAGGACAGGTGGTGGTGGTGGTTGTTTAGAGATAGGGGATGAATGTGTAGGAATAGTTGGTGTTGGTTTAGGGGTGTAAGGTTCAATGGTTGGCTCAGTTTTGATGGGGAAGGGAAAAGGTTTTGTAGGTTGTGGTTTGGGTGTTGGTTCTGGCTTGGGTTTGTGAGTTGGTTTGGGTGCCATCTTCTGAACACTTTGTCTTTGGGGTACCACCTACCTTCTTCCTAAGCAAATGTCAGCCTTGAAGTCACTGTCATGTCGCTGTAGGGTCTTCTCAGACATTGGTCCTACTTGCCTGCCAATGAAACCATGGGCTTTAAGATAAGCTTTCATCTAATCTTTATCTCCCACCTTCTTGGTGGCAGCAAGTAGTGCCTCTTCCTCTTTCTTCTTCTTCTTCTTCTTCTGCCTCAACTTTTCACTGGCAGCCTTCTTTCTTTCCTTGTTGACTTCCTCAGTTTCTTTGTAGAAAAGAAACACGATCATGTCATGATCATGAGGGGCCAACCCCTCCTCCTTATAGCCTTTTGAGCAGAGAAAGGCTATCTACTCCCTTTTATCTGCTGCCTTTGCTTCCTCCTTCTTTCTCTTTTTCTCCTCCTCTATTGCTAAACTTGCTACTTCCTCTCTTTCCTTCTGTAGCAAGGTTGCCTTTTCCAGCTTCATAAGCTTATCAAGTGGGAGTAGAAGCATTTCTTCATTGTCTACTCCTAGGCTGATGAGCCTGTCAATGACCTCCACCCTATTTTGATTATTGATACTTTCTTGAGCGGCTGCTGCTGCTTTGCTACTTGCAGCCAACAACTTCTTAGTATCAAGTCTTCCTTTCTTCTTTAGCTTCTCCAGCCTTTCCTCCTCTAGAAGTTCTTCAGCTATGAGCTTTCTCTTCTCTTTAGAATCAGAGGAAGATTCAGCCTTTGGAGATTCTGGTTTTGAGGATTCAGGTTGGGGTGGTGGAGGTTGAACTTGTGGTGTAGGAGATATGGGAGTTGTAAGAAAGTCCTCACTGTTAACCTCAGAAGCTAAGTCAAGAATGGCTTCTGTGATGAACAGATCATCTGACATAGAGGACAATTCTATAATTCCTTCCGCAGCTTAGACTTCAGCTTCGGAAGAGATTTCCATAGCTTCGGAAGTAAATAGAATGGCTTCCGAAGCTTGAGCTTCCACTTCAGAAGTTTTTCTCACAGCTTCGGAAGTAACTAGGATTGCATCATCTGTCCCTCTTGAGTCAGTTGTTGGGCCATCAGTCTGTGTATCTGTTGAAGATCTTGAAAGATGAACATTTTGTCTTTATGTGTTTTTTGTCATAGTATAGGGACTTATTTGTAAATATATGTTCCTTTGTTTTATTGATAGTATAAATAGGATACTTTATGTAGTGTAGAAAACAACAACTGTAACAGAAAGATAGAGAGAATCAGTTGAATGAACTGAATCCTTACACATTGTTCCTATGCATTTGCTATTAATGAAATCTATGAATTTTTTGATGTATTTGCATGTGTTGATTACTTTGTGTTTGAATTGATCATTGCATCATAATATCATCACAGATTCGATCCTTTTGAACCGATCAATTGGTATCAGAGCATTCGGTTCAGTGATCAGAGCTTATCGCATTTTGAGCTCTTTGAATCACTTGAAATCTGTGATTGATTGAAATTTGATCAATAAATTGTTATTTTCAGTTGTGTTTCATCCATAGAAACATGATTTGAATCAAAATTAGGTGTTCAATTCGTTCAAATCTGAGAAATTAATCAAATTAGTGTTCGAACAGTGTTCTTCATTTTAGACTTCAATTCAATCAGAATACTGATTTATTGTTGTTGTTTGATCAAATTGAAGATTGAGGATTGTTAATCGACCCAATTACTACCTAATTGGAAGTTTTTAGATCAATTGAACAAGTTTTGAAGATTTTCATAAGATCTGAGTTCGTTGAAGCTGATGAATTAGGCGCATTATGGTTGAAAACTGCTGAAAATTGTCTAAGTATCTAGGCGCATCACCACTATTTGGGCGTTTTAGTACTGTTCAGACGTTTCAGATCAGGCGTTTGACCACTGTTGAGACGTTTTGAGACTGTTTGGACACTTGGTGACTTTGCATAAACAAAGTAATTCTAGGCGCATTTAAACTGTTTAGGCGTATTTGAACTGTTTGGACGTTTTACACCCAGGTGTTTAACAACTGTTTGGGCGCATTTAAAATGTTCAGGTGCATTTCAGTTGGACTTTTACAATTCTACTAAGGCATTCCCTTAGGAGTTTCTACTTCAAAGTTAGGTGTTTGAGAACTGTGTAGGCGTTTCACTACTGTGTAGGCGCTTGACAACTATTCAGGAGCATCAGCTTTCAGACTTATCGGTTTACACTTAGAAATTTTTTCAGAAACTAAAATCCAAAAATATTTTCATTTCATAGTTTTTAATTCAAAACTTAAAAACAACAAAAACAAGTCTTTTTCTTAAATTCAAAAATACAAAATGGTTAAGTCTGAAGATTCTTAGAACAGGGTCCAAAGCTAAAGAACAGAGCTGATTTCAAGAACTGGTCTTTAAGACTGAAGCATCATCTAAATTCTATTGACACTGACTTGTGGAAGTCAATAGAGAAAGGACCTCATATCCCGATTACATCTGATGGTCCTGATAGAGAATTTGTTTACATAAAAGACTCTCAAGAACCTTATCCTGAGGATGGTCTGCAAGGTAATGACTTAAGGAAAGTGAAGAATGATATCAAAGATTTTTCACTGATGTGTAAGGGATTACCATTAGAAGTCTTGACTAGACTTGATGGTTATCAAATTGGGTACACTATATACAAGGCTTTGAAAATCATTTGTGAAGGTGGTAAAGAGATACAAGATCTCAAAAAGCAGAAACTCAAGAGGCAATTGGAGTTATTTGAGCATCCTTCTGGGGAAACAATTAATCAATTGATGAACAGATTTGTGCAACTAATTACTGAGATGTCAACTGCTGGTATCAAAAATGATCTAAAAGATCTAAATTACAGAATTCTTAGAGATTGATGAGAGCTCTAGAAACAAAGATAGAGCTGCTTCAATGTCTCAGTATAAGTATGTTGCATCTCCTGCTAACACAGTGGAGAATGCTTTTCTGGTCAAAGATGATAACTCTCTAGAAGAAGAGGGTGATATGATTGTTGGAGCTAGTTTCTTTACAGATTCTTCTTACACAAGTGCTCCTGTTTACACAACTCAACCTCAATCTCAGTCTACTCCTAAAACTCAAACTCCTAACCTCAAACTGAGACTCCATCTTCTAACTCTGCTAAAACTAACAAAGTTAAAGATGTTATTAATATCCTTTTACAGGATAATGAGTCTAAATCTGCTTTTACTGCTTTTAAGGCAAGTTTTCAAGCTTATCAAGGTAGTCATTTAACATAATTAGATATTGTTTTGCAGGATTTGTTTGAGATGGGTCCAAATGATGTGGAAGAGATGGACTTGAACTGGCAGATGGTGATGATTGCTTATAGAACTCAGAAACACTCTTACGTTAACAGGAACTACAAGCCAAGTGCCAACAAAACTGTTGGTTTTGACAAATCAAAGTCAAGGTGTTTCAACTGTAACAGCTATGGTCATTTCTTGAGAGAATGGAAAGCTCCAAGAAACCAAGGAGGAAATGGTCAAGCAGGTTCTAGCAGTCAATGATATCATCAGTAGTCTCAGAAAACCTTCCAAAAGCCTTATCAAAGTATTCCTATACCAGAACTTAAAGATGAATCAAAAGCATCCGAAGAGCCAAAGAAAGCCTTGTTGTTAGCATTAAAGATGGATATGACTGGAGTGCTTATGCTGAACAATTTACAGCTGATCTAACCTCTAGTTTATCTCTTGTTACAGATATTCAAAATGAAGACTGCACTTATGGCTCAGTCTGACCAACCAAAGGTTGAGAATCCATCATCTGACTCTGAGACTTCATCTTCAAGTTATCGTGAAATTCCTGTTGAAGTCAAAGAGAAAATATGCACAAAAGCATGTTTTGATCAAGTTGAGCATTACAGAACATATTCATATAAGATCTGTGATAAACTTAAAAAAGAAGAATTAATGCACAACAAACTGAAAAATGATCACAAAATCTCTGATGAAAAGATCCTATCTCTATAAACTTCATGGAACAAAACTCTAAAAGAACTTGAACTTATGAAGAAACAACTTGAGGAGATGACTAAAAAATTAGAAGAAGAAAAAATAGCTCATGCTACAACTCAGGTGGATCTAGCTAAAGTTAAAAGTTCTAAAACAATTGTAGAACAATTGGTAAGTGAGAGGAAAGACAAACAAAAAGCAGGTCTAGGTTTTACACATGAACCAATGCCTGAATCTATTACAAACACTTTACTAGAAAACTTTAATACGCATGATCACTCACCTGAAAACAAAGCTAAGCTAAAAGCTTTTCAAAACAAGAAAAAGAATTCTGAAAGTGATGAAGAGAAAACAAATGTTGAGATATTTGAGAAACAAGATTCTGAGAAGATTAAAAATGGTCATCCAGTGAACGTTAAATCTTACGAACCGTGACCAAAGAATAAGAAAATGTTTGTTCCCAAAGAGTCTGTTGTTGAAGAAGTGATGATAAACAATGACAAATAGAACTCAAATAATAAAGAGAAAGCAAAACTTGATGAAGTAACATCTGAAGATTCATTTTCTTTTGGATTAAACAATCCAGACTTTATTAAATGGTAGAAAGAACAAAAAGATAAAGAAAATGAAAAAGAATCTTCTCCTGAAGATGTTCAATCTCAATACAAACAAAGATCATCAAGATCGATAAACCAAAGAAGAAGAAGGAAAAATGCTAAATCTAAATCATCTCAAGATAAAATTCAAAACAATCTCTGATCTGAAAACTGGTTCAGGTCCTAAGTCTTCCGCTGTCAACAAAAGATTTGTATCTAAAGAGTTAAGGAATAGTGATTATGAGCAAAAGTCAAAACCCAAATTTCAAAAGAAAAAACTTTCAAATAAAAACAAGCGATTAACTTGTCAACTCCTAATCAAAATAAGGATCAAATGTGGCCTCCACATCAAAAGTTAATCAACAGTTGTTTAAATCACAACAAAGATACTGTGAAATATGTGATATGTACAATCATAAGACTGAAGAATGTATCTTTAACAGGTACAGTCATATATGTGATATGAGAAACCATTCAACAGCTAATTATTATTTCAACAAATACTGTACCTATTATGATGAAATAACTCACAAAACTGAGGATTGCTACTTTAAAAAGAACTCGCTAAGGAATGGATATGTAAATTCTCAATTAAGAAATGGATATGTCAATCCACAATTTCAAAGAAATCAAAGTGTTGGTTTTCAAAGATTGACAAAACAACCTTCGTTAGGCTTGAGATCTTTATGAAGAAATGATTCTTATGCTATAAATTCAAAGCAGTATAATCAAGGAAAATTCATTTCACGATCTGTGAGAATGAATGGTGGGAAGTTTGGTAAACAATTTTTTTTGTCTGTTGGTTTGAAATATCTTGATGATGATCTTGAAAAATGTTACAATGTTTTAAGGACAAAGCAAATCAAAGATAATCAAAAATTTGTAAGAAATGGAATTGGTAAATTTGTTAACAATAAGCCTGATTTGAAAAAGCTTCACTTTAAACAGTTTACCATTGTTGATAAATTTGGCAAGCCCAAGACCATCTCGGCTTGGGTTGATAACTCAACTTAATTCTTTTTGAAATGCAGGTATGCCCGAGAAGACCTATTAACACGTGGTATGTTGATAGTGGGTGTAGCCGGCATATGACAGACGACCACGTCTTGCTTCAAGAATTTAAGTTAAAAGATGGTACTCATGTTGCATTTGAAGGTGATGCAGGTGGTAAGATTACAGACGAAGGAACGGTGTCTAATGGGATTATCAGCTTTGATAAAGTCAACTATTGCTCACAGTTGAACTTTAATCTTTTAAGTGTTTCCCAAATATGTGACAAATCTTACTCAGTTCTTTTTGATGATTCGTTTTGTTATATTTTGAAGCTAGGTTTTCAGATTAGCAAAGAATGGGTAGTTGTTAAAGCTGTTCAAGATCAAAACGTATTCAAGTTAGATATGTCTCAAGTTGATCCTTCTACAGAAACAACATGCCTAATTGATCAAGCATCAAATGACAAAAGTCAGCTTTGGCATAGACGTCTCGGGCATTCTAACTTCAAAAATATGAACAAGCTTATAGCAGGAAATCATGTAGTAGGTCTTCAAATAAAGAAGTTTGCTACAACAGATCTCTGCTCAGCATGTTTAAAAGGAAAACAACACAGAGCATCTTATAAGACCAAGCAGATAAACTCAAATTCCAAACCTCTCCAGATGTTACATATGGACCTATTCGGACCAATAAATATTCGGAGTATTGGAAAGAAATCTTATTGTTTAGTTATCATTGATGACTTTACAAGATTTTCATGGGTTTTCTTTTTGCATGCTAAATCTGAAACGGCTGAATTATTAAAAGAATTCATCATTAAAGTAGAAAATCAATTAGAACAAAAGGTGAAAATAATTATAAGTCATAATGGAACGGAATTTAAAAATGCTAATATTGACATGTTTTGTGTAGAAAAAGGTATTGCTAGTCAATTCAGTGCTCCTAGAACTCCACAACAAAATGGAGTTGCTGAAAGGAAAAATATAACTTTGATTGAAGCAGCACGGTCTATGTTAGCAGATGCCAAAATTCCAATCACTTTCTGGGATGAAGCCATATCCACTACATGTTTCGTGCAAAATCGTACATTAATCATGAAAGATAAACAGAAAACTCCTTATGAGTTGATGTTTGGCAGGAAACATAATATAGACTTTCTTAAATCTTTTGGTTGTCCAGTTTTGATTCTAAACTCAAGTGATCAGCTAGGAAAATTTGATGCAAAATCTGATGATGGATTTTTCGTTGGATATTCATCGGTTTCAAAAGCTTTTAGAGTTTATAACTTTAGGACGAATGTTATCCTTGAAACATTCAATGTTAAATTTCTTGAAAATTGTTTTCCATCAAATGGTCCAGCTTGGTTATTTGATTTAGATTCTTTGTCAAACTCCTTTCATTCTAACTTGTTTGAATCTACAGGTGAGAAGAAGAATCAAGAAGGAGATCTAGGTTCGTTCAACGATGATTCTGATTCTGATGATATAGATGACTCAAGCCCAGGTTATCCATTTTTCTCTTTTGTGAAAGATCCTATATTTCAGTCTGAAACTTATGATCAACCTCAACAAGCTCAAGAGTATCCCATTTCAGAAAATCCAAATATTTCTTAACCTATTCCTAATGATGGTCCTGAAATTATACAACCTAAGTCTGGAACGTCATCGGTTTTTGGTGATGTAGTTGGTACTAATAATCTTGATTATTTTATCAACTCACCGACTCAAGTTCCTAATTTCAATCCATATTCTTCGAACTTATTGCATCAGCTTTCTGAGTTAAACCAATCTAATCTAGATGTTCATGTTCAAGTGAATGAGATTCCAACATCTTGTGTTCACAAGAACCATCCAACATCTCAGATTATAGGTCCATTGAATGAGAGAACTATGATAAGTCAATCAAAACAAGCAAATCTTTTATTATACTCGTGTTTTCTATCTCAAATTGTTCCAAAAAACGTCATCAAAGCATTAAAGGACAATAGTTGAATTGAAGCAATGCTAGAAGAATTATTGAATTCCGCAAACAGGAAGTGTGGAAGCTTGTGGATTTACCTGAAGGAGAAAATGCGATAGGCACAAAATGGTTATTTAGAAACAAAACAGACGATCGGGGAATTGTTGTTCACAACAAAGCGAGACTCGTTACACAAGGTTACACCCAAGAAGAAGGAATAGATTATGATGAAGTATTTGCTCCAGTTGCAAGACTTGAATCAATTCGTGTCTTCCTGGCTTATGCATCATTCATGAAATTCAAGGTGTATCAAATGGACGTTAAAGGTGCTTTCTTATATGGACCAATCATCGATGATGTGTATGTCAAGCAACCTCCAGGTTTCAAAGATTCAGAATTTCCTCATCGTGTGTACAAACTTAGCAAAGCATTGTATGGTCTGCATCAAGCTCCTAGAATCTGGTATGAAACGTTATCACAACATTTGATCCAACATGGATACACGCGAGGGAAAATTGATCCTACTTTGTTTATTAAGAAGGATGCTGATGATCTCTTATGTGTTCAAGTGTATGTTGATGATATCATATTTGGTTCTACAAGTCCAAAGTTGTGCAATTAATTTAAAGAAATCATGAAGTCTCGTTTTCAAATAAGTTCTGTGGGAGAAATAAATTTTTTCCTTGGTCTTCAAGTGAAGCAGTCTGCAGATGGAATTTTTATCAAGCAAGAGAAATTCGTTGAAAAACTCTTGAAGAAATTTAAACTGCAAGATTGTCAATCCTTTGAACTCCAGCTGACATAAATACCAAGATTGAACCTGATCCGAAAGGAAAATCTGTTGACCAAACTTTATACAGATCTATGATTGGATCTTTGATGTATCGTACTGCATCTAGACCTGATATAATGTATGTTGTTTGTGTCTGTGCCAGGTATCAACTGACCCGAAGGAATCCCACTTAATTGCTGTTAAACGAATATTCAGGTATCTCAAAGGAAAACCGGCTTTAGGGATGTGGTATCCTTATGAAGGAAACTTCAAGTTACATGGATATACAGATAGTGATTATGGCGGATGTTGTCAAGATCGTAAATCTACAACGGGTGGTTGTCAGTTTGTAGGTCCCAGATTAGTCTCATGGCAATGTAAGAAACAAACAAATGTCTCTGTTTCAACCGCAGAAGCTGAGTACATAGCTGCTTCAGCAGGATGTTCTCAAATCCTTTGGTTACAAAACCAATTGCTGGATTATGGGTTCAAATTTCTTAAAACTCCTATTTACATTGATAAAACCGCTGCTATGTTTATTACAGCTAATCCTGTCTAACACTATCGAGATTCGATATCATTTTCTTAGAGATAACTCTGAAAAAAGGTTTAATCATTTTGATTCAAATTACAACTGAAAAACAGTTGGCTGGCTTATTTACAAAAGCCTTCTTACCAGGATGGTTTGAGTATCTAGTTGAGTCAATTGGTCTCATTAACCATGTGTAACCATTGGTTTGAGTAATTTCGTTGTTTGTGTTTTATAAAACAAAATGATAAGAACCCTCCCTTAGCTGAATAAGAAAAAGCAAAGAGAAACTGTCAAAGTTAACTGCCTAATTGTATATATTGTGTGTGTATGTTCTATAGAAAATGAAAAAGCAAATACAAAAATAGAAATTTGCAAAATCAAAATAGAAAAAATATAAAACAAAAACACAAAAATAGAGTTTTTCTTGTTAGTTTATTATTTAGGACTGAATCTGTCTTTGCAATTTGTGAGAAATATAGATACATTAGTTTTGATCAGTTGCATACTTCGCTCGTTACTAAAGTCTGACGTGATCAGATATGATGTGCAGGTAAGTTCATGCAATTATACTGAAAAAGTAAATTCTTGTGATCAAACTAAATCAATCATGCATTCATGTTTGTCCATTTTAGTACCAATGAGTAGTGTTGACTTCTCAAATTAATTGCTTGTTAAGTCATAATCTCACACCTGGTGGCTATATTAATAACCATTGAGCTCTAATTAATTTAAAGCATCTAATAACTTCTTTGTTATAAGTCATCATAGACCTGAAGTGACAAGATATCATTGTAAGTAATTACAGTCCTGGATATTCTCACTTGATGCAAAAAGATGCCAATGTGCACAATCTAAATATGAGATCTGGTTATAAGTATATGTCAAGTTAACAAGTTAAGAAAGGTGATTTCTTGCAGATCTTTATGAGGGTTGAACTCTCTAAGTCTAAGTGTGACTTACATAATGTCATATTTAATCGTACCTTAATCAATCCAAGAATTGAAAAAGTAAGTGTGCTGACTACTTTGCCAAGAGCACTCATTTTCTGTCCTTAGATCTAGTGTCTCCTTGGTAGCAGAAATGCTAACCTGGAACACACTTGATCAGGATTTAATCACTGTCTATGACTATCCATCGTTTATTTTCTTTTAATGTTCTGATCTTAACTGATATGATCTCACTGCAGGCATGTGATTAATTGTATATAGTAGATTTTTATTTTGCTTTATTTTTGATTTTTGCATGATTTTCTGTGTGCAGGCATGTTGATAATGATTAGTTTCCTCTTCTTGCAAAGTCAAAGAAACTTCTAAGTTTGTAAAACTTAAAAGTTTAGGGGGAGTAAAAAATAAAAAAAAAGAAAACAATTGAATTTCAAAAAGTGAAAAATAAAAAATAAAGTGTTTTGGATACAATGGATGAAGTTGAAATTTTTAGCATGTGTGTGTTTGATATGATGTAAAAATGAACCTGAAAAAGAATTAAAATTCAGTGAAAAAGCTTCTTGCAAACAAAATGAGATTATTTGTTTTGTAAAAATTAAATAGAGACTAAAATGATGGGAAATTAAATTTTGAAAATTTAAAATAAAAATAAAGGTCAAAAATAAAAAAATCCCATTTGAATTTCAAAAATGTTAAAATTGAGGGAAAGTAATGAAAATTTTGAGTGATAGTCAAACAATTTTGACTAAGTGTTGAAAAATTGAGTGTGAACAGTATGGTGAGAAAAGTTCAAGTGTCAAGATTCATGGAAAGGATCCTATGCGCCTGAACAGTTCTCATAAGTTCAGATCAGGAGTATGGTGAATTTTCAGAAATTTTCACAAGTGTTGGGCGTTTCATTCAAGTTCATGTGCCTAAACAGTTGTCATGTGTCTGAAAAAATTTGGTTTAAGTGTTGGGTGTATTATCTTATGCTCATGAGCCTAAATAGTTCCAAGACTTTCCAGGTGTAGACGTTTGAAGTGATGAAAACTCCTAGTGTTAGGCGTTTCATTTAGTCTCATGTGCCTAAACAGTGCTCAAGCACCTAAACAATGCTTATGCGACTGAACAGTGCTCATGCATCTGAATCTCATGCGCATTCACAGTGCTCATGCGCCTAAAAATTTACATATATATACAAAACTTGTGTAGTTTTCATTCACTCATTCACAAACTCTAACACCCTGATTCACTCACTCGAACACCCGATACACTCATTCATTAAACATTCGATTGTTATCAGTTAATCTTTGTGATATATAGGTATCACAAGAGAATTTGATCGTTGAGGAGTCTTCACTCGAAGTTATCAAAGTTGTTGCTGATTCACCTATTCATGTGCCAGATGAAGGTGGAAGATCAACAAAAATGCTACAGTAAAAATAGGATATGCATTCAAGAAGGCTTTGTGTGAGTTGAAACTCTACAAATAGAAGCCCTGTTCAAGATCAAAGATGAGACAAAAGAGTTCAATGTGGACTGAAGACAATATAAATCTTAGGGGGAGTATTGTTGAAGCTCTTGAAAGATTAACATTTTGTCTTTATGTGTTTTTTGTCATAGTATAGGGACTTATTTGTAAATATATGTTCTTTTGTTTTGTTGATAGTATAAATATGATACTTTATGTAGTGTAGAAAACAACTGTTATAGAAAGATAGAGAGAATCAGTTGAATGAACTGAATCCTTACACTTTGTATCCTATGCATTTGCTAACAATGAAATCTATGAATTTTTTGATGTATTTGCATGTGTTGATTAGTTTGTGTTTGAATTGATCATTGCATCACAATATCATCACAGATTTAATCCTTTTGAACCGATCAGTATCCCCTTCGAAATCAATCTTGGGTTCAACAGAGACCATAGGCTGACCAACATACTCTTCAGAGGTAGATAATGCAGTCAACCTTTGAAGCTCTTCAGCTCCAAAGTAAGCAATGGCCAAATCAGGTGAGGGTTGTTCAAATGAGGAGCGTATCAGATACTGGGTTAAGAATTTGTTAAGGTTGATAAGCATCCTTGGGTCCACTTGAACTATGATAGAAGGTGGTTGAGGAAAAATAGTTGCAAGGTTTTGATGTACAGGAAAGAATAAAGAAATGGAAGAAATGGCAAGGTTAGGATCCTCTTGAGTTAGTATTTGCTCCAAAGAGTGAGCAGATATCTCCTCATCATTATGTCTTTGTTTCTCTAAATTCTCCCCCTTTTTGGTAGCATCATCTTGAGAAGTAGATGAGCTAGAGGAAGAACTTAGAGAGACCTAAGTATGTACATGCCTGACAGACTACTCAATCTATTTCATAGCTAGTTGAGATAGGATAACATACCTAGTATGCTCATCCTCATCAACAGTTGTGGTTTCTTGGCGCCCTGGATACCTTTGCAAACTGATGTCTCTTTAAGAGGCATCAATAGGAAAAGTTACCGTAGATTCAGTCTGACTATTGTTACCACTATCCTAAGAGGCTAGTGAAACACTCTCACTAGTGGTAGCTGAAGCTACATGAGTCACCTCCATGCCGGTTGGTCTCACCACAGTTTGGTCTAGCTGATGTGGGCTAGATAACAGAGGCTCCCTAGGGCTTAATTGATTTGGAGAGTGGTGGGGTAGATCAACATCATGGCCCTGATGAAACATGATATCCTCATCAGGTCAGGTTAAAGGGTCATGAAAGGATACATAGGTTATATATATTGACCCAGGATCTTGGTTAGCATCTAATGGCTTAGTTGCAATAGAAGGTGAGCCAATGATGTGGCTATCTTCTTTTGGTTGCTAAGGGGAGTGTTGAGACTCACCCTGAGGGCTTAAGGCTTGGTTTGTGGGATCATCAGGTTGAGACTGAGGAGACTCAACACTAATATTAAGGTCAATTGAGAAGGATGGTGGGACCCCTAGCTGAGTGGGAGCCCTTGATTCCACTCTAACATTTTTGGTTTGAACAGAGGGGACTTAACCAATCAAAGTAGATTGATCAAGGGTTCATTTGAGGCATCTTGTGTATGTGATTTTGATTGGGTGGGAAGAAGTAGATAGCAGTGTAGTGGTGGTGTCTAGTGCGGGTTCATTACCTACTGGGCTTGTAAGGATGTCACCAGGAGCCATTAGCTGAAGCATACCTGGAAGGAGATCAGTGAATCTTCCAGTGAAGTTGGTGGACATCTTTTTTAGAGTTTTGAAGATGCCAGGCTTCATGTGAGGGACCAATAGAACATGCGCAAATTGTAGTTTGTCCTGGTCCAACTCACAGTTGATGAAGTGCTGAATGAACCTAGGATACATATAGAATGAATCCTTTGTGAGATTGCTTCTTAAGTTGTTCAGCACAAACCTCGAGTAGTTGAATCTAAGGCCTTTTACTAACCCATGGACTAGGTATCCCAGATCGTAAGGAATGTGATCCCAACCCCTTGATTTGTTGGAGAGGCTATGCACGACAATGTGAAGCAGGAACTTCCAATTGTAAGAAGTTGAACTTGTAGACCGTCGACCTGCTCACATCACCTCCATAACCTATTTGAAGGTAGGTTTCCTCCAAATCAGACTTGGGGAAATCAGTGGGGGCGCCTTCATCATGGAGTTCCATATGCTCCCTGACGGTGGTTTCACTTATGATGATCTCCTGTTCACAAATCCTCGATCTAATAACCCTTTCATCATTGATAGTGTCGCTTCGACCATTGGCCTAGAATTTGGCCATATGGTTTGTGTAGATGGTGGGGTTAACAGTAAGGGCAGTGAAGTATGTCGATTGTGTAAGAAATTGGATGATAGGGTCAAAATCAACATCCCTTGAAGAATCAAGGATGGTGACCTGGTTGTGTTGAGGATTCAAGGCCATTGTTCTGAGAGAATCTGGTTAACTGAAGCAGGAAGATAGTGAAAATAGGATGAAGAAGATGAACAGTAAAATTTTGGGGTTTCGATGAACGGTAAAGAAAAGTAAGAAAGAGAAATAGCCGGTAATTTTATACGATGAAAAATCCACTGGATAAGGTAAAATGATGAGTGAAAAGATGTTTTGTGGTCCAAGTGGATGTAGGCGGTAGATGATATGGTGAAAAGATTTAAAATTCCGGTTATTTACTGTTCTCCGACAGTATCTTTACAGTAAAATCAAGTGGTGCCCGAAGATTTCTGTTACATAGTAAAAGTTTTCTTCCGAGAGTAAGGTTGCTTCTGAGAGAAAACATTTGTGTTTCTCAATATAGTCTTCCAAAGCCATTTTCACTTCCGAAGGCAAATCATGTCTTAGTGACAAATTTGCTTCCAAGAGTAAAATCTTCTTTCGAGAAAAGAAGTTAATAAACTTCAGAAGTGGATTTTATCTAGGATCAAATGTCCTTCCGAGACTAAACATTCTTCGAAAGAGAATACTTATGCTGAGGAATTTACCTTCGGAAGATGAATAAAAACTTCTTCCGAGGGTAAATTTCTCTACGGAAGAATTCATACTTAGAAATTTTAAAGAAAACCTTTTGTAACAGGGCTTAGATTGTATTTAGACAACATAGACAAGCCATATTTAAAAAGGTTTTCCAAAAGAGAAGGACTAGTCAATGTTAATTATTCCAATAGCTATAATTAAATACTTAAATCTTTACTCATCAAAGGCTTTTGTGAACAAGTCAGCATATTGTTCATTTAAATTGACTTTGTCTAGCTTGATTAGATTTTTCTCATGAATATCTCTAATGAAATGATACCTGATGTTAATGTGTTTTGTCTTGGAGTGCTTGACTGGATTTTTTGTGATAGAAATGACACTCTTGTTGTCTATATGGATAGGAGTCTCCATGAAGTTGAAATCATAGTCTAGCATCGGATTTTGAATCCAAAGCAGTTAATCACAACAGCTTGCAGCAGCAATATACTTAGCTTCAGCAGTTGATGTGGATACACATGATTGCTTCTTACATTGCCAGGAGATGATCCTTCCATAAAGAAATTCACATCCTCTGGATGTGGATTTCTTGTTGATGTTGTAGCCACCATAATCGCTGTCATTATAACTATAAAGGTTAAAATCCTTATTCTTATGATACCAAAGACCCAGTTTGGGAGCTCCTTTGAGGTATCTAAGAATTCTTTTAGAAGCAATTAGGTGAGACACCTTTGGAGCAGCCTGATATCTTGCACAAATGAAAGTTGCAAACATGATATTAGGTATACTTGTACTGATATACATTAGAGATCCAATAATTGCCCTGTACTGATGCTGATCAGTATCCTCCCCCCCTCGAAATCAGGACAAAGATTGTGATTTATGGGTATAGGTGTCTTGCCTGGCTTATAATCTTTCATCTCAAATCTTTCTAAGATGTCCTTAACATACTTAGATTGATTAATGAAGAACCCTTCTTCTATCTGCTTTACTTGAATTCCAAGGAAGAAGTCCATCTTTCCTATGGAACTCATTTCAAATTTCTTTCTTATGATGCTTTCAAAGTGTTTGCATATTTGGTTATTTGAGGAACCAAATATGATGTCATCAACATAGACTTGTACAAGCAGCATGTCCTTCCCAGACTTCCTTATGAATAATGTTTTGTCTATTATGCCTCTGGTATAGCCATTCTTGAGTAAAACTAAGACAATGTCTCATACCATAGCCTAGGTGCCTGATGCAACTCATAAAGAGCTTTATCAAGTTTGCAAACATAGTTGGGGTACTGTGTCTTCAAATCTAGGTGGCTGGCACACATAGACTTCTCTGTCAATATCCCCATACAGAAATGCACATTTTACATCAAGTTGATAGACTGTAAAGTTCTTGGATGCAGCAAAAGCAACAAAGATTTGCATAGCCTTAAATCTTGCAATAGGTGCAAAGACATATGTGTAATCTATGCCTTCCTCTTGTGTGTATCCTTGAACAACAAGTCTTGCTTTGTTCTTGATGATCAAACCTCTATCATTTCTTTTTTCTTCTGAACACCCACTTAGTGCCAATAGGAACCTGACCAGGTGGTAATGGACATAAATTCCATACCTTTTGCTTCTTGATTTGAAGTAACTCCCCTTGCATTGCTTCTATCCAGTTGTTGTCCTTAAGGGCTTCTTCCACCTTCTTTGGTTCCATTTGAGAGAGAAAGCATGAGTTCAAGCAGGCATTCCCATTGTGGGTCTGACTTCTTGTTTTCACACCTTCTAAGACATCCCCAATGATGTTCTCAGCTGGATGAGTGTTGTGTATCCTTAGCCTAGGAATCACATCTAGTTGCATAGATAGATCCAAGTTTGAGAAGTTTTGCTCCAGATTTTAAACACCATCACCAACTGATATCTCACACTCATTCAATGAGGATTGATTCAATGAATGTGTGACAGCATCAATGGTATTTTGCTGAGAAGAGGCATCAACAGTTGCCTATTCCTCCAGATCACTGTCTTCATTAGCTTGGTGTTGAGTACTTGAGTTGTCAGCTGTTGAGTTATAAGGCTCATTTGGATGACAACTTGTTGAAGCTCCATTGTTTCCTAAGATATTCAAACTTTCAGGACTTTTAGTTGAAGGAGTTGGATCTTTATTTCTTCTTGGAGAACTTGGAATAGGTCTTGGTAACTAAAACATTTGATCTTCATAGGGGTCACTTTGGTAACTGAAACATTCTTACAAGATGGTTTAGAATAGTTTGAAAACAATTCTAAATTGAAGATATATTCAGGACCATTACCTTTAATACAAGGTGTGTGCTTATTGACAACAATGTTGGATGATTCCTCAAATTGTTGATTTTTGATATTATACACTCTATAAGCAATAGGGGTTGAGGAATAACCAACAAAGATAGCATCATCAAACTTTTTATCAAATTTAGCTAAATTTTATTTTGTGTTAAGTATGGCACATCTGCTGCCAAAGGACCGAAGAAAGCCAATGAACGGTGGCCTCTTGTTCCATAGCTCATAAGGGGTCTTTCCATGGGGCTTAACAATGAAAACCCTTTTTCTGCATATAACATGCAGTGCTGACTGCGTCTGCCCAGAAAGTTAGAGGCAGTTTTGAATCAACTAACATAGTTCTTGCAGCCTTAATAAGTGTCATATTCCTTCTCTCAGCAACACCATTCTGTTGAGGAGTTCTAGGAGCACTATCTTGTCTGGCAATCCTTTTTGAGTTACAGAATGAGTCAAAAACTTGTTTCTTAAACTCAGTCCCTTGATCACTTCTAATGATTTTTACCTTGTAATCTTTCTGATTTTTAATTTTAAGAATAAAATATTTTAAAGTTTCAGCAGTTTAATCTTTAGTTTTTAAGAAGAAAACCCAAGTAAATCTTGTGAAATCATCAACAATCACAAGGCAATATGATTTCCTTCCAATGCGCATTATACTTGTGGGACCAAATAGATCCATATGCAATAAGTGTAATGGGGTGGTGATAGACTTAACTTCCTTGGATTTGTGAGAAACCTTGTGTTGCTTTCCTTTCAGGCAAGCAACACAGTTTATAGAAAAATTTTATTTTAGGCACACCATGTACCAAATTATTTTTAACCAATTTATTCATGGTTTTGAAATTAACAAGGCATATTCTTTTATGCCAAAGAGTTGACTCATCACCATTTTTTTTGGAATAAAAGCATGACACTTCACCTAATGGGAAAGCATTGTTCATATCTAGTTTGTATATATCCCCTCTCCTGGGATATCTAAGAAGCACCAATTTCTGAGGAATTGTCATCCTGGGTTTTAGGATAATGCACTCATGTTCTGTGAAAACCATTTGGTGCTTTTGATCATAGAATTAAGAAACACTTAAGAGATTGTGTTCAAGCTATTTGACAAAGTTTACTTTGTCAAATATTAACTTACCATTGGATACACTACCTCTACCAAAAATGTATCCTCCGGCTTCACCTACAAATTGAACAGGACCTCCATCCAAGTGTTCAAACTTTTGTAGGAGAGATTTGTTCCCTGTCATGTGCCTGGAGCATCCACTATCCACAATCCAAATATTTCCATTCTTGTCATGTAGATGTCCTTGCACATAAGGTGAAATGATTAGTTACTATTGGAAACCAAAGCCTTGTTGGTCTTGGGCTCTTCCAATGTAGATTATATAATAGAACCAAAATGTATGCATGGGGGTTCAATTATTGTTTGTGAAGAAGATGATTAGGCTGTAGCATCTTTTCTAATCTTCCATTCCATCCTATGGTTGATCAGTGTTGATGAGCTTGAAGAGGATTATGCAGCATAACTTGCTTCCAAAGCTTCTTTCTTCTTGAAAGAAGTTGTCACCACCTTGTCTTTTGAAGCAGTCTTTTTCTCGGAAGATTTCAAAGGATTCTTTTTGTTCCTTTGTTTGTTCTTTGGCTTGTCTTCCAAAGCTATTTTCCTTTCGGAAGAATGAGTTTCTTCCGAAAGCAACTTGGCTTCGGAAACAAGCTTTTCTTTCCTTAGCACTTGGACCATATGGTAAGGTCCAAGTGTGAAACCATCCTTGACTCCTCTTTTCTTAACATTAGATGCATAATGTGTGCTTGCTGGATTGTAGTAACAATCTTTAGCCATGTGGTTATGCAGACCACAGATTATGCATTCAATGTTAATTTTGATGGGGCATATTGACTGTTGTTTCTTGCACTTCTTTTCTTCTTCAACAGCCATCCCCTTCAATTTTTGGTCCTTCATCTGGATAGGAGTGCTGGTACTACACTCTTTTCCAGAATCAGGATTACCAACCACTTGAAGTCCAGCTGATATGAATACACCCTTTTGCCTTGGGTCTATCTTCAATTTAGTCTCAGCCACCTTCTTGGCAGTTTTTCTTGCTACCCTGATTTTGTTCTTTCTGGCTTTGGTGGTTAAGGGTTAATCATCAGCTTTGGGGATTAGGTTTTCTACCTTATCATTCCTTGTGGTAGTTCCCATTATTGCATCATTCTTCTGCTCTTCGGGTAATGGGTCAGCAGTTGGAACCTCTTGCTCCTCAGTACCATATCTTGGCTGTCTAATGGACACAAAGGAGTGTGGTGGAGAAATTTCATTGGTTCCCAACCAATTTTTATTTTGATAACACATCTTTGAGTGGGAGGATGATGCAATGATGGTGTTGA
Source organism: Flaveria sonorensis (assembly GCA_025506505.1). NCBI lineage: Eukaryota > Viridiplantae > Streptophyta > Magnoliopsida > Asterales > Asteraceae > Flaveria > Flaveria sonorensis. Next base: position 48,920,353 of record CM046427.1, on the reverse strand, counting down.
AGTTATGCTCTTTAATGGCATACTTCTTGGCTTTAGCCTCAACTATCACTAGCTGGGCTCAGCTATCACTAGCTGGGCTTGAGCCTCAGTCAACTTGGAGATAAAATCTTTTATTTGAGCCCTGTAGTTTGAATGTTCATGTTTTAAAGAGGACACAGTTTTCTCTAACTCTTCTATTTTGAGTTTGTAGTTGGATTCTGCTCTCTTAAAATACGGTTTTAGTATATTTAATTACTCAATATCAGATTTAACTTCCATGTTGTAATCCTGATACAACTTGACCTTAGCAATACAGGCTGGAGTACAGAGATGCTCATATACTTTAGTATCTTCAATTTCAGCCATGAGAGCTTGAGTAGGAGTGACATCTTGCACCATGAAGCTCCAATCAACTTCTTGAGCAACAGCTGTAGTTTGTTGCTTAGTGAGTTTGGTTACAGCTTTAGGGGTAGCAGGATGTTGGGAGGCTTGAGTTACTCCAGGGTTAGATCTAGGAGCTTTGTATTCCCTTGCAAAATAATCAAGCTGGTTGCAGTTGTAGCACTTGGCCTTTGTCTTGTCAAACCTAAATTTGATGTTGGTTGGGCTCTAAGGGAACTACCTTCCAGTTCTTTTGAAGAACTTCTTTGCTCTATAGGTCAAGAGAGCCATTTGTTGGACAATGTCCATGTATTCTATGTCATCTAGGCTAAAACACTCTAGATCATCAAAGCAAAATTGAAAATCTCAAGAGTGCTCAGTCCCTGAAACAAAAGCATAACTATCCTGAAAAGGAGTTTGTTGAGCCTATTGAGACCTGGGTGTCTCAGGGAATGTGATGTATGGCCCAGAGGAAGATGATGGCTGTTGGGGGTAGTTCAGGTACAACTAGGGCTAGGGAGTTCTTGAACCTTCAACAACATGTAAAGTATTGCTAGCTAGAAGGGTTGATGGTCTGTTCATCTGATGGCTTTTCGAAGATTCCTTCTCCATACGGTATCCATCAAGGATTCAATATAGTTCAATCATGGTGAGAGTGTTGAGATTCTCAGTTCTCTTAATTAAGACACAATAGAAAGTCCACTCATGAGGAAGTGCACTCATGAATTTTCTTACTATGTCTCTCTTCTCAAGAACCACTCCCATAGACTGAAGAGAGGTGATCAAGTCCATGTACCTGAAGTATTATTAGCTTAAGGTCTCACCAACAATGTATGTGAAGTTTTCAAACTTCTGCTTCAACAAATCTTTCTTTGACTCCTTAATTTTAGTAGAACCAAAGTACATGAGCTTCAAAGCATCAAAGAGTTCTTTGGCAGACTCATATTGCTTAAAGCCTACCATTATGGAGTTTGGTATAACATTAAGCAACACGGCCATAGATTTTTAGTTAATGTTCATTTTCTTGAAGTCTTCATCTCAGTAGTCTTCAACGGCCTTCTCAATCATGGCACCATTACCAGCTGGGGACTCCACCTTTGGTTTGTATGGACCATGAGTAACTGATCTCCACATGCGGCTGTCTTGATACTTGATGAAGCCTTTAATACGTTTGTACCAAGTCCTAAAATCATCAGGAGTGATGATGGGAGCCTTGGTCATAATTCTTATCTTAGATTTAGAGAACTTCTTGTTTAGACCCATTTGAGTGAAGTGAGTGAGTATGAAGAAATAAGGGTGATTTGGGATGGTAAGATCTTATAATCAAGAGCCTAAAAAGCTCTGATACCAATTGCAAGATCGGTGTTTGTCTCACAACACAAGATTATCACACAAACTCACTTAGAATCACTTGGGTTGATGAAGCAGAATCTCTACTAAGTTCACAAGTAATATAACAAGTTAATGAAAAAACAAGAACACAGAAATGGTTTTTCAAGATACTTGTATATATTACTTCTCAACTCAGTATTACAAGACTCTCACAAGCATGGTTACCAAATTACATGGAGAAACTATATATACTACAATCTACAGCCGGTTATACTTAGAAAACCAGCTGGAATTTACAACTAGACAAATACTACATTGCTAGAAGTAAAGCATCTAAGATAAAGTAATAATATCCTAGATTAGGTAGTCATGACAGGTCCATGACTTACCTTTTGTCACAAACTAAGAATGGCAACTGTACTAAGTTGAGAATGGTGAACAGTGGATTAAAGTATGGTCAACTAAATGGGCGTGGGAAAGCGCCATGCAATATATTAGAGTTGTCGCGGGCTATCAGACAGACCATACTTATGTTCACTTGTTCATAGTTGGTTATTTTAAAGCTAAATGACTTCGGAAGAATAAATTCTTCCGAGGTCATTTTGGCTTCAGAAGAAACAACTTCTACTTCTTCCGAACTTCTGCAAGTCTTCAAGACTTTAGTCTTCGAAAGACTTTGTATTTGATATTTTAAGTTGTATACTTCGGAAGGAGATCCACTTAGTCTCGGAAGACTGAGTTCTTCCTTTAGAAGTTCTTCATTCCTTAAGCTTCGGAAGATCTTTGACTTAGCTTCAAAAGAGCAGCTTTATCTTCGGAAGACCACTTCATTTAGTACTTCAAAATCTTTCTAAGTGTTGTTTTGGTTGCACCAACCTCATATGATCCAACACATAAGCAAGAAATATATGAATTGCCTCCAATCTAGCCAGAAGAGCATATACGTCTTCATAATCTAAGCCTTCAATCTGATAGAGTCCTTGAACAACAAGACAAGCCTTGTTGGAAACAATAACACCCTTTTATTCATTTTTGTTGCAAAATATCCACTTCGTTCTGATAGGAAACTTATCTTTAGATAGCTCACATAAATGCCAAACATCAAATTTCTCAAACTAAATCAATTCATCTTGCATTGCTTCTACCCAACTATTTTCTTTTAATACAATTTCAACATTCTTGTGCATGGTTTAAGAAACAAATCAAGAATAGAAGCATGTGTTGATTGCCCCTGACTGACTTTGAGTACAAACATCTTCAGATAATGGACCAATAATTGCATATGTTAGATGATCTTTGTGACTTCTCAGTTGTGAAATAGCATCTTCAACAATAAAGTCATTAAGATTAAAAATATGACCAACAGGTTCATCTCCAATGACTACTTCATTTAGTTGATAAACAATCATTTCCTGTTATGGATTTTCAAACACAGGAGTTTCCAAAGAAACTTCTTCAGTATAAGAGTAATCAAATGGTAGCTGGATAGTTTCAATTGAAGAATCTTATGTAGCAGATGTAGAAATATATGGAGAATCAAAAGCTTGTCCAGTAATAGGTTCTGGCTCTTTCAAAACATTTTCAAAAGCACGTGCTTATAAAGAATCAGAGGTAAATAGTTGATCATCATGAGAATTAGATGAATTAGTTTGTTCTGAAATAATTCCTAATATATATAAGGAATCAAGAAATGTTTCATCAAAGAAGATATCTGACAATGTGGTGCTGATTGAACTAGAATTTGTAGATATCGAAGAAGATAGATTAAAATTACCAAACAATGATGCATAATCATATACCCAATCTGGAGTGGATCCTACGTTAGTTTTATTATATTCGTGCCAATCAATGTTAAAAAGACACAATGGTTTGTTTATTTCATTTGTTATAAACATGATATGTTACTTTATTTGCTGAATAGACAACAAAGAAACAATCGTTAGTTTTTGCATCAATTTTGATTTCAAATCATCTTTATGTAACAAAGTACAACAACAACCAAATGCTTTAAAATATTTGACTTATGTTTATAGTTAAAGAATAATGGTTGTTTGTTGACTAAAACAGGATTGTGAACATAATACGCAGTATTGACTACTTCAGCCAAAAAGAATAAAGGTAATTTTGCAGCAGATAGCATTATTCGAGCAATTTCAATCAAGATTTAATTTATTCTTTCAACAACCCCATTCTATCGTGGAGTTCCAATAGCACTAAATTATCTAGCTTTTTGAATCACAAAAATAATTTAAAATGTGATTGCAGAATTCTATTCCATTATCACTTGAAATGCACTTGATTTTCTGGTAGTTTGATTTTCCATAGGTGTCATAAACTTTAGCAACAAAAGTGGAGTTTCATCCTTTGTTTCTAAAAAGAAAACCCAAGTAAATTATGAAAACTCGTCAGAAATAACCAAACAATAAGATCTTCTTCCAAAACTTAAAACACGAATGGGACCAAAGAGATCAATATGTAGTAATTTAATAATTAAATCAAGAGAATTATGAGCTTTGTGCTTATGAGGAAGTTTATGTTGTTTACCCTAGGAACATGAAAGACAGTGTTCAACAAGTTGATATTCTTTCAATGGTAGACCAACAACATGATTTTCTCTTACCAATTTGTTCATATTCTTGATATTGACATGTCCTAGCCAACGATGCCATAACATTAACTCACATTCAGAGTCTTTTGATAAAAGGCAAGATGCTTTTACCAAAGAATGTGAACTATAGGAACATACTTAGTAAATTATCTGGTTTGATTATTAAATGCTGGTTTGATTATTCATTCATCAGGAATTATGAAATCTGGTTTGATTATTAAACACTCCGTTGCAGTAAAATGTGTTGAATAATTTTTATCATATATTTGAGACACACTTAGTAAATTGTGTTTTAACCCTTTAACAAAGCTTACATCTTGAAAGCTCAAGACTCCGTTAGTCATAGTACCTTTCATGGTGATCTTACCTCTTTTGTCTCCCGCAAAGATAGCGTATCCACCATTATGATGTTGAACAATATGTAATAGTGAGATGATACCAGTCCTATGTCTAGAACAACCAGTATCAACATTCCATAGACTATCAATTGTTTACCTTGATCGTCCCTGCACATACTAAAAAATTATTCAGTTTTAGGAACCTAAGCCATCGTTGACTTGAGAACATTATTTTCATCTTAGTACGTCACTAATTTTAGTATCATATATCTTTTGTCATTAGAGACATTTGTATTAGTAGATTTTGAAGCTATTGTTTTCATTTTGACTTTTCATACTTGAACAGGCTTTAACAATTTTATATCATTGTTTTTCATTTTGTTGTAATAGGGTTTGATCTTGCTTTCAACAACAGCTTGAGATTGGTTGATCTCAATGGTCTTGCTTTTGTCTATAATAGATTTGATCTTTGCTTTAGCAACAAAAATAGTTTTTTATTATACGAAATAGAATTATGAAATCGTTGTCTGCTTGTTGATTTATGTTGATGAATGCAATTAAGTGCCTTATGATTCGATTTCCCACAAACAAAGCAACACGGCCTATGTTTCTTATTCAAAGAATACAAATTGATTACACTCGTGTTCCTATCAAATTGTTTACGATAACCCCCAAAGTTATTATAGAGTCCAGCTTTTGTATATCTTTAGCCAAACGATCCTGTAATAGTCTTTTTTTTCTTCCTATTGACATTTACTTTTCTAGCTTGATCTGAAAGATTTGAGGAAATAATCTTTGGCTTTTGTTCTAACACTATAACCAATGTGACATAATCTGTGTCTTTCCCCCTTTTGGAAATAGTTGCTAGAATTGTACTGGTCTTAGTGACATCTGAACTACACACATCTTGTTTTAAAGAGTTAGCATCATAAGGAGATTCATTTTTAAAGTATAGAGAATTTGTTTCTTTAAAAATATAGTATTCCTTATCTATATTATATTTTGAAACAAATCTGTTCTTGAAATTAGTTTCCAAGTCAGATAATGTTTGATTTAAAAAATTCTTGTTAATATTTTTATCACTGTGCATTATTTCTGCATTTAATTTTTCTAGTTTTGTTGAACGTATTGAACAATCATTCTTAGAATATAATAAATAAGCTTCTCATTAACAACTGATGATGAATTACAATCAACAAATTTCTCAATACAATTCTTATTTCTATTATTCTAAAAATCTATTTCATCATCACTTTTTCATTCTTCAACCAATCCATCTTTCTTCAAACTTTCTACACAAACATTAAAATTATTGGATTTAGTTGCAGTTTTATGATTGGATCAACAGTTAAAGAAAAGTTAACCAAAGGTTTTAAGTCACAATATGGCTGAAACCCAGACCATACTCATATTTTCATCTATTGAGTTAGCTGAGGATGTCATACACGAGTAATTATTATTAACGGGAGGAGCAATTTTTGGTAAAACCAATACCACTCTTTCTAGTATTAATTTTATGTGTCATTTTGGATTTTGTAATTTCTTCAACCATAATTGATGAAAGTTCAAATGTCTTAACTGTAAGATTAGCTGATAAGAGTTCATTAGTTGATTTGTTTATTTCCGACGCCAATTCATCATTTCGTTTTGACAAATCCTTATTTGTACATTCTTTATCATAAAGATTTAGTTGTAGTTGATAAATTGTTTTATTTAAACCTTATAATTTCTTTGAAAAGTTTTCACTTGATTTGTACTTACGAGCTTGATATTGAAATTTTTCAACTTCTAATATCAAGTTCTCATTATTAAGTCTATATTTTTAACTTTCTCAAAACATGTACTAGAACATACATTAGTTCTTATATACTATCTCAGATGATTCACCAACTTCATGAACTCCTTTGACCGTGAAGGCCTTAGGTACTTCTTTCTTGTTAGCCCTTTCTTCATTTGTTGGATGTGCTGGAGTAGTCTCGACAACATTGAACAATTGTGCTTCAATATTTACTGGATCTCTCTCTACAGTAATGGAGATCAAAGGTTCCATTTCAATATTTGCTAGAGTGGTCTCACTAGCAAAGTTATCAACAATCTTCTCATCAGTGTATTCTTTCTTAACTATTACTAGAGTAGTTTCAACAAGAGTTTGAATATTTTCATATTTCATCTCAATATCAGTCTCGTTTTCAACCAAAACTTCAATATCATATTCATTCTGTATCCGAATTTCGCCTTCATTTCCTTTAGAAAAGATACCCTCAAGCAAGTTACTTTAACCAAACTCAACAACAGGTTTTCTCCCTTTTCTTTAAATTCTTCTGTTTTAACTTTAGCAAACAAAGCGGTGGATATTTTCAGATCTAGAATTTCCATTTGATCCGACCAGTCGTACTCACTTTTAATTTGTGATACGAGTGCTTTGTTGCTTGAAGTTCTTGCTTTATCATTCTTTTTCTCTACCTCGACAGTCACCATCCTCTTTCCACTTTCACTATAATTAATCTTTGGCTCTATACATTCTATAACAAAATGCCCGGGCTTGTCATAATTGTAACATCTTAGACTTGTCTTATCAAATCCAATCTTGCTAGCATTGCTTACACCAAACATCTCTTTCCGGTTCTTCTAGCAAAATTCTTAACACGATAAACTATCATAGCCATCTAATATTTAATGTCATTCTCTTCTACATCATCAGGATTTACGTGTTGCAAATCATCAACAATAACATTCGGTGCACTCAATCTTCCTTCCATGAAAGTTTTATAATTGGACATGAATGTAGTGAATAAAACAAGATGTTCTTTAGCAATCTAAACGGTCTGCTTGGATGGGATAGAAGTAGCAACATAAGCTTGATGAATCTAGGGTTGAGTTTGTATTTAAAGAATAGTTGTGTGATTGAGGCTGAGATGGAGTATACTAAGAAGACAATGAAGAATACCGATTGACATTTGGAGTTAGGAATTAGGTTGCTTGTGCTTCTTGAACTGATGGAACAAACAGACTTCCAGATTGTTGTTGCTAACAATCTGTGAATAACTCATATAGTAACTGGGGTTACTTGCCACTTTTACATACATAGCAGTAGCTTCAGCACCCATTGAGTTCAGATGGCTTGCAGTTCCCCTGTTTATCATCCATTTCATATGACTTGATGGTAGATATCAAGTAATTAAGAGGCAAAGTAAACAAATCTTTTATCCTTTTGATTGTTGTGAAGTTGTTGTTCCAGCTATAATCTAATGAGTTCAAAAGCTTCTTGTTCACTATAATGTTTTCCAAGACAATGTCAGCAGTCTTCATCTTTGTTAGCAGTTTGACAAAGCTTGAAATATGGGTTTCAGAGTTTTACGAAGAATGCGATTGAACATGTTAAACTCTTGATTAATCATTTCTTTCTTACTTTCTCTTATGTCTTTGTTTCCAATGATTTGGGTTTCATTACATCCCAACGAACTTTGGCTCCTTTGAATTATTTGAATTTTTATGCAATTTTAGTTGTCAAAGTCATGGTTATAGAAGCATAGGCTTTGTCATCAAGTTCCAATTTCTTCATGTCTTCTTCATCCCAAAGATGATCCGGTTTTTGAACCAATTCCCCCTTGTCATTTTTGTATAGAGGTATGTACGATCTTTATTTGAGCGACCTTAGCATCCTAGGTTCAATATAAATAACATGGTTATCAAACCGATAAACCCAGTCGGCATAACCATCTTCACTTAATAATCTAGGTGGCTTGGTACTTGTTCCAATCTTAATATCCAAACTCAATTTAGCTGTAAAATTTTTCAAATTTGGATTGATGGACATTTCTAAAAATCAAATTTCCAAATTCACAAAATTTCTTCAAATATGAACTTTTCTCGCGACAATTTTGTGACTTCTTGTGCGAGAAGTTTTGTAACAAACTTCCATGATGGACTAAAGTTTTCACGCGATGGGGAATCATTTGTAACTAACAAATGCGACTAGTTTAACTTTTCACACGAAAATCTTAACTTTTTGCGTGAAACACTTAACTCTTCATAGATGCTCTCTGTCTAATTCGAACCTTTTCTCCTTGAATCTAATCACTAGTTTGTTTAAAAATGGTAATTGTGCTTTGATTAAGTGAATTAAGTTCACATATTCAATCGAGGCTTCGCTTTTATACTTCTTTGGTTCTTACTTGATCTTCACACTATTGAACTTGCCCTCGCTCTGATACCAATTGTTGGAAATATTAGATTGAGCAAACACAATAAACCCTAATTTATTAAGAACAAAACCACACAAATTAAAAAGATCTTAAACCTCTATTTATAATAGGCAAACTTGTAACTCCTCAGCATCAACAAAATACCTACCAACTATTATGCATACAAAAGTCAGCGACGCTGAGTGAGTTCTAGTTTTATAAATAAAATACTTTACTTTCGTTAAAACAACCTTTATACTTTCGATCGCAATCACTCATCATACTTACACATTGATAATAATTAATTATCTTCGTCATCGTTTATCATCAAACAATACATACTTACTATCATCCGAATCCTGCCTCATGCAATACCCCCGACTCATGTCCAAAGACTGATACTGTGCCGGGGCCTGTAAACAATCCCCCGACTCATGTCCGAAGACTGACACAGTACCGGGGTACGCGACAAGGATCCCATCTCGTATGCAACACCCCCGACTCATGTCCGAAGACTGATACTGTGCGGGGGCCTGTAAAGAAACCCCCGACTCATGTCTGAAGACTGACACAGTAGCGGGGTACGCGATAAGGATCTCATCATACGTTATTTCCATTCTCATCATTCGTTATCTTTCACTTTCGTTACATAATACTTTATGTATATTCATACATCATACCACGTAAAGTCATAACATCATACATAACGTATTACATAACATAATACATACATTTGAAAACCGTTAAACATTGAAAGATAACCCATCACACACCTCATAATCATCACATTATTATGGATAGCACATCAAGCACAAGCCATCACATCACAATTGAACCTATATCAACCAACTACCTCATAAAATCCTCAGAAAACCCTAAGTCCAAAAAGAAGAACAGTCGAACATCTCAGGCGCATGAGCATAAAAATTCTAAGGAAAACAGTCTAAGCGCATTACCACTATGCAGGCGCATGGGCACTGTTAGGGCGCATGGCCAACACTTAGGTGCATGAGCAACTCTGGGCGCATGGGCACTGCTGGGGCGCATGGCCAATACTTGGGCGCATGGGCAACTCTGGGCGCATGGGCCACTGTTTGGGCGGATGGCCTACACTTAGGCGCATGGGCAACTCTAGGCGCATGACTACTATTTGGGCGCATGATCTTGGGCGCATGAGGTCACTTGGGCGCATGATGGTGGATTTGTGGCTAGAGGTAAGACGTTGAGGGTCGATGATTGGAGGATGGTAACAGGGAGGGAAGAAGCATGCAAGAAGTATGGTAGAGGCCAGGTGTTACAGAATGGTATCAAAGTCACTACTGTGCCGTTTGGGATGTGGGATATACCTCACTGAGGATGGTGACTTCTTGGGCTCATCGAGGATGATGAGTCCAAAGGGGGGGGTTGTGACACCCTACAGAAATTCCACATCGACTGTGGACAGGAGAGATTTCTGGTTCATAAGGAATATTTAGTCTCTAATATCATCAACGCGTTTGGGCATATTGGTTGTGGATGAGAGGAGAACTCCACAGTTAAGCGTGCTCAGGTAGCAGCAATCCAGGGATGGGTGACCTCCCTGGGAAGTTTTCACCCGGGCAACCAAAAGCAAATCCGTAAGTTCCTCGTGGGCTTACTCTAAATCTAATTCCTAATATAACTCAACACATCAATAAAATAAACTCTAACAATTATCTCCTAACACATAAACAAATAATAAGCTAATATAATAATTATTTTGAAATCTTTTTTTCATTTATCTTAACTTTTTCACCAAGTATATCTTCAACAAATTAGGATTAACTTCATCACTCCCCCCTTAATCCTGATTTGTACAGGTTGAGATCTTCATCAGTCTACTTGATCTTAACATCTCTATCTCATTCATCATCATGATGATAATAGTCATGATCATCTCCTTGATACCTTATCCTGCTCTTCTCTTTTTAATTTCCTGTTTTCTGTGACTCTCTCAATTACTTACAAAACATTGTTTGATCACACACATCAACTTCTTCTATAGGTCTTCTCCGGCTCATATAAAACCTTTTCCTTGGCTCACTCCGAACCTTAGTCTTCTTGGCTCACAGAGAACCTTTTATTTCTTTATTGACTCACACAGATAGGATGTCTTCTTGGCTCAGATGGAACCTCTTTGGTGGTTTTGATCTTTGGCTCACACAAAACCTCTTCAATCTTCCTCTAGTTGATCTTCATATCTTCTTCCTCCCATAGTCGTCTTTGAAGCTCTGATAACAATTGTTAGAAACTTTAGATCAAGCAACACACAAAACACTATAAAATATTAAAAGACCACAATTTACAAAGACTCCTTATCCCTCTTTTCTTACTAAACTTATAATACTCCTAACCTAACTTAAACTCTTATAGATAAACAACTACGATCCTAGTTTAATATAAATTCCACCAAACAACTATTAAGCTATAATTAATCAAGATTAATATTTTATTATCCCCTTAATCTTGATATGTGGCACCTAGATCTTGAATTCCCATCAAGACCTGTCTTTGGTCCACAGTAATTCTTCACCCCTATACCTTAAACTTTTCTTTTGGATTCATTCCTTGGTCGCACTCTTCAATTAACTCACTCAATCTTGGTAGCCCGATCTCACTCATCATCATCATGATAATCACTATCTTAATTTGCATCTTTCTTGGTGGTAAAGTATAATACTATTCCTATATATAGGATCTATTGTAATCAATTATTTGTAAGATAACAATGACAATTTCCTATGGATCTATATGGTGTCAAAGCCACCAAAACCCTAGCTGTCGTCCTCACCCTTCTTCTTTTTCTTTTTTTCCCAAATCAATATGACCAATTTCTTCAATGGCGATCATTGTAGCCCTTTACCACCGTAGAGAAAACTCCCTATTACTCTCATAAATTCTCTTTTAAACTGACATCCACTAATTATGGGTTCTAGAAAGCGATGATTCACCTTTTCTTAGTAACCAACACTCTATTCGGATACACAGACAGTACAATCAAATGCACACCACCAAAGACCACTGTAGCAGCTGAAACTACCACTCTTGACAACCCAAGTTACTTCAACTGGATTGCTAGCGGTGCGCGCATCCGAATGACTGTCATCTTCACCATCTCTGAATCGTTTTTTCCAATATTGGCGAACCTTTTAAATACACATTAAAAACTCAACTGTTGAAGATTGAGATGAAAGGTGATGAAAATTCAGCCTCCTACCTCAGCCGCGCGCAAGAATATGCCACTACCTTATCCAATATTGGCGAACCTTTTAAAGACAAAGACTTAGCCATGCTTGTTATATCTAGTCTTCTTGACGAGTATAATGGTCTGAAAGCAAACCTCATTGCTCGTTCACCACCCATCACCTTTAATGAACTACATGAATTACTAAGTGATCAGGACTTCATGATCAATCAGAATGTTTCAGCAGCAACACCTCAAGTCTTTACAACCTCCACTGTTTGTGTTATAAGTCATTCTACTATTCTATCCAAGCCTCAATTGAATACCTTGTAACAAAAGTTAGGGTATCAACTCAGCCCTATTTTCCCGCTAAATACTCAGCATGAAGCATTTTATGCCAATCACCCGACCAAAAATTATCATGGAAATCGCCAAGTGGAAATTATTGTAGAAACGGTGATAAGTCTCATGGAACCAGTGGTCAAAACTGCTTGTCATAATTTTCTTGGGCGTCCACTCAAAATCCAGTGTATGGTCAATTTAACCGGTGTGGTATTGGGCATATTCTCGCACAGTGCCCCAACTGGTCAGGTACCTCTTCCATTCGTGAATCAGCATTAGGCCAACTATGCAGCCTTTTCTGCAACGGATCATCAAGTTATCCCATATGGTTTCCAGACACGGGTCCAACAGTCATGTCACACCGACTTAACAAGTTTGGATAACTCTAAAGCATAGTATGGTAACAACTCACTTCATGTTGGCAATGGTAATCCACTTCCTATCTTTCACATTAGTTCTTCAGAATTCTACTATCCTAGCAAAACCTTTAATCTTTCCAATGTTCTTCACATACCACAAATTAAAAAGAATCTCCTATTTGTTGAATAGTTTTGCATGGACAATAATGTTTTCTTTGAATTTTACTCTTTTTTTTTGTGAAGGACGAACCCATACGTACCATCCTACTTACGGGTCCAAGTAATCCAGGCCTTTACTCGCTCTGTCTTCCCCAGTTGAAGTCCCATCCACATGTTTACTTCACTTGCACCAAAGCATCTTCAACAGTCTGGCATCATTGTCTCGGACATCATTATGCTCGTTTTTTTTCAATCTATTTTTTCTAGTTGTTCTCTACCATTTTCATCTAAATCGTTTCCATTTTATGTTCTTCTTGTCAAATGGGGAAATCTTCCAAATTGTCTTTAAATTTATCGAATCATCGTAGTAATAATCTTCCAACGTTCATTATGGATCACTATTTTACCATTACGACGCTAACTTACAGTGGTGACATTGGCTGCTGTGGACCATTAGTAAGGTTAATGAGTTAACACAATAAACAAAAGTTAGCATTTAATATCTGTCATATATACATATATATACATATGTTTATGTATACATATGTATATATATGTATATATATTATATATATAATAGGCGAAGATTACTACACAAAGTGCAAACAAATTACGAAGTGTACAAAGTCATCATGGCGTGACACGTATTTTTGGGCAGAGGGGTAATTTCATCTGCGCCACAATTATGCATATAAGGTGGATAATTAAGCAATTATATATTAATAGTTACATTAGTAATATTCATAATTACGCGAGTTAAAATTACTCAAGTTATATATAATAATTACGCAAGTAATATTTATAATTAAGCAAGTTATATTTATAATTACGTAACTAATAATCACACAAGTATACGTAGATCGAGCACATAAACGTTTTTATATCTTTAAAAGTTTACAATACTATACTCTATAAAGAATAAAATTCTTAGTCTTTTGGTGTAATTGTTTTGTAAAAATAATGTTGTATAAAAAAGTTATACGTTTACAAAAAAATTGAGAATTTGAAAAAAAAAAAATAGTCAACATTTAAGCACTATTTTCAAATCGACCCCTTCAAACCTCTTTCTTGCGTGATTATTCTTATTTTTAATCTGAACCATTAATTCCTCGGATCTACCGTTGAGATTATTTCCTACACCTCGCACAAAAACAACACTTTTTATTCAAAACTTTTATATGTGTGTGTACATACGTGACTTTCAAATGAGAACTATATTTTTGGAAAAAACTAAAAAAAACAATCTTGACCCAAGATTTATTGATCAATGTTAAAAAAGACAAACGAAGTGGTATCAGGGGTATTATTAGGATTTCTATTTAAATTTCAGAAACTAACCTATAGATCCCCTAAAGATTTGAAGAATCAAGACATCAAGCAATCACAATGGGCCATCATTTCACGGTTATACATCAATCGTCGAGGCATTAAGGTTCATTTTTTCACTCTTGATCTGTTGTTCTTCAAGTTCTATGTGTTTGGTTTATGTTAGAAAATAGAAAATTTATGTATAGATCGATCTCAATTCATCAAACATGGAATGAATGATGATTGGATTGGTTTCAAGCTCACACAAGAGACAAAATCAAATAAATGACAATCTAAGTAACTTCTCACTTTGTATTACCATTATTGATAACGATTACAAAAAAAATTGTGCAAGTGCTACATTTATCAAAAGCAAACATCTACATATACTAGATCAATGTTCTCAGGCGAAAACTCCTAAATATAAAATTGTTTTCACGTAGAAACTTCAAGTTCTCGCATGAAAGATTTTGATTTCTAGAGCCTCTTGGTTTGGTCTCTACATTTCCACCTAGGCTCGATGAATCAAATCTTCATAAATCCACGTCTACACACTTATTATGTCCCTTTTAAACGTACATCTTTTTTCCTAGGGCCTTGTTGATCACCCATCCGAACTGAGCTGCTATGAAGCACATTGATTCATTAGTTTCAATAGGACAAGCCCGAAGCCTCATCAAATCATCCTTCTTAAATTTAGCAGATCAAACGGATCAATGGTTCCAAATTCTCGATCAACACAGCAGATAACTGCATGCCCTATTTCCTTCTCACACACCCATCTTATTAACTTTGACAAACCATTGACAGGCACAAAAGCAAGAATAGGAATCTTTATCATGATCTTTGGAGTTTGTAGACTTGTGTAAGGATCACACTTAGAGGCTGATGTAAGCAAAGAGCTCTCAGCATGCACATGTGAAGTACAAGGAAGTTACTTCGGAAGATTTGATATAACTCAGTAAATTATATCAAATATCAAATCTTCCGAAACCAAAAGACCAAATCTTCCGAAGCCAAAGATGAAGTCTTCCGAAGCATCAAAGACAAGGTCTTCCAAAGCCAAAAGACTGATTTCTTCTGAAGACAGAGAAGACATGCTTTTTTTGAATCACCTTTTGACAAAAGTTGAACTACTTTCCACTGTCATCTTTGAAAACTCACCAACTTATATGAGTTGGTGAAACATCCTTACTTTTTTCAAACTGTAGATTAAGGTCTTTTGTCTTTAACCTTCTACTCTTGTACTTTTATCATTTTTGTAATATATTAGGATGTGAGCTATGGCATGTTATAGTCACTAGTCAAAAAGCAATCTGCCTTTTGACTCTACATTGATCTTGTTGTCTAGATTAGTGTTTCAGCTGTCACACCCTCAAAATCCAAATGCGGGGTTTTACCGCGAGGCGAGTGGACAAACAAGGATCCCAGTCATTAGTTACTCAGAACGACACTATATGCAACCTTTAAAACAATTCAGAGTTTGAAACTTTAAAATATTTGTGGAAGCGTTTTGTAAATAACTCAAACACAAGGTACTAAATATAGACTGCGCAAAACACGCGCCCAAACCAAAATACGTAAGTAAATGCTAAATTAAAAGTAAACAATGTTTGAACAAAGCATGCTTGACACGTGCGTGCTCCTATGGGCAGCTGCTAGAAACGACCTGAGAAAAACATACTAAAAGTGTCAACACGATGGTTGGTGAGTTCAAGAGTTTGTAATCATCGTAAACAGTAGCGTTAATAAAATATAAACAAGTGCATTGAAATATATAGCTAGTCTAATTTCATTAGTAAAGAGCAATAGTGATTTCGTGATCGAAGCTGACTATGTTTGTCTGTTTGCCTCCCGTCACGACATACCAGGTCGTGACGCTGTTAGTAGTTTAGGACAATATTGCACTCATTGACTTCCGGTCACACGGGTGGGGCTTGTCAAACCCAGTGGTACTATCCAAAATTTCCCGCTAGATTCCTTAATTAACGATTCAAAAATGTGAGGGCTTTCTATGGTATAACCCACTATGTCTTACCAAACACATGTTATCACAGTAAAGTGTTTTAAAACCAAGTATGCTTTCTCCCCCAAAAAGAGAAGTAAGTAAAAATGGGGCATTGAACTCACCTGGTGCGCAAACGAATGATTGTAAAAGCTAATGATTAGTGGAAAGAAAACCTTTAAAAGGTTACGTAGAACACACAAGTACATAAGTACGTGTACATAGAAGCTTAACAACCCTAAGTGCTCAACAAATACATTGACCCAAGGTTTTGGAAAACAAGACTCATATGACCTAGTTGACCTGTTTGACACGTTGGTGACATGTCAAGTTAAGTTCTTGTCTGATCAAGTATAACAATCCATCAAACATGGTTATCACACAAGTTATTCACGTATGCCACATTACAAACCCCTACGTGCTATAAAGCTCATCATACACCATGGTTTATCAAACAACACATATAAATCCCAATAAGTCCATAATTACAATTTTAAATAACACATCATGCATCATCATGACTCTATCATAATCCCAACATAGCTCCATAATCACCTAACAACATCCATTATCATGTATATTCCATAGGAGCCTAAATTTTCAAAGTTGTGCATCAAGTATTCATACAACCCAAACAACACAATCTACCACCTTAGACATCATCAACAAACATTCTAACATGATCCTAATATCATAAACATGCTCAATTAACAATATCCAATGATCTACATAAATAAAGTTTCCTTTTCGGGAAAGTAACACCCAAAACCAATCTAACATCCAATTCTTTCGTAAATTCACCAACTTTATGCCTAATCAAGTCCATAACAACCATCTAGACATGACTAACATCATCAATTCATCATAATTCATAAATCTCATGCATAAAAGTTACTATTAATAGTAAGGTATAAACATTCACTCCATTTCATGAATTTCTTGCATAATCCACGTAAACTAACATCCATACAATACAACTAACATCATACAATCATCAAACAACATCAATTTCAACATGTACTATGAAAATCGAACTAGGGTTCAACCATGATCAATAATCCATGAAAAACTAATCAAAATCTAACCTTTAATAGTGTAATGATCAAGAATTGATGCTTGCTACACATTGAAATGCTTGAAACTATATCAAAATCGATGCTTGCTTGGCTTGGAAGTTCAAAATCACAATGGTTTGTGTGTGGGAGTCCTCAGCTGTGACTTTGGGGTGTGGGGGGCTAGGGTTTTGATTTTGGTAATATTATGTTTAGTGGTAATTACACAATAAACCCCCCTAGATTATATTTTGTAAAATTTTTATCTTTTTAACACTTTTTAAATAATTTTAACTACAAAACATAAGTATTAGTAATCAACAGTAATAATCATGTATATTTTCCACTAATTACAAAACACATGAAATAAATATAACACGTTGTCACGTTACAAGGTAAAATTCAAAAATAATATTTAAATTCACAAATCACGTAACTACAAATTAATAATCAACATTATTAATCAAGTTATTATCAGATAATCATTGTTAATTATTTTTAAGTCACCAACGTTCAACGACAACTAGTGTGTGCTCACGACACATATATGCAAGACCTAACTGAACTAACGGAGTTTGGTAACGGAAAATTGCCGAATGTCACACCAGCTGGCCTCCAACTATGGCCGGCTGTAGGATGTAGTATAAAGTATCTCAAGTACTTATAACTTTGAGAGATAAGCTTTGTAACACTTTGTAAGAACTTGAGAGCAATATACAACATTCTTGAAAACCATATTATCTTGTTCTTGTGCTTGTTCTTTACTTGTGTTCTTTGTTTCATCGTAAACCGGGTTCCCTATTTGATCTGTTAAGTGTTTTAACACTCTCCAAACATTATGAAACTGTTGCATTGACCTCCCTTCAATGGTCCTGCAATTGGTATAAGAGCATTTCAGGCTCTTGATTGTAAGATCTCACCATCTTAGATCTATTCAGTTAATACACTTACTAGCTCAAATGACAGCTATCTCTAAGGCTGATATGGAAACTGGTTCCCTATTTGATCTTTTAAGTGTTCTAACACTCTCCAAACATTCTGAAACTGTTGCAATGACCTCCCTTCAACGGTACTACAACTTGTATCTTTATTGGGGCATTCGTATTTAGGTCAATACTTGATTTATCTGATATTACTTTTGACTCGGCCATCTTGAAATTCTAAAAATTAGACTTGCATTGATGCCATTATGTTTCAGATTCACTTTTCCTAGCCATAGTTACTAAGTTTAAAGAATATAACTTTACACATAGCATATAAATAGATAGCTCTCAAGTATGAAAATCATGCTCATTCTTAAAGTATTCTATGGCCCCACTCTTCACTTCATAACGTATAACTTCTTCACTCCATTGTAACCCCAAATTAAAACCGCTTTTGAGTTTCCATAACAAGTATCCGACTTTGAATATCATATAAAGTGCTTTCTGGTAGAGCATGGGGAGCATTGAAAGCAATCTGCATCACAACTGGCTTCCCAGTTTGATTTGAAGGGTTAGCTAGAGCATCTGTAGGCTCAACTCCTGAAGAAGTAGCTATCTTACCTTCCTCTAGTTGTATATCTTCAATAAGCTTCTTAAAATATTCCCAAAGATGTTTATATACTCAACTTCTTTGTCTAAATCATCAAATGGACCTAACTCATTAGTAGAGTCTTCGGTAGGAAGATGTTAAAACATGTAGAACTCCTTCTCGTACTAACTATCAACTTCAAAATTCAAAGGCTAATAATCCTCCGGATCATCTAGACTTGGTCCGGAGACATCATTAGTTCCAAACTCACTAGATGGACCAGCAATAATTCCTATATCTCCTCCCTTATCATCATCATCTTTATCATTTGTTTTCTTGTCATCATCTCCATCATCTTGATCACTATTACCATTATCATCATCATCTTCATCATCATCTACACTTATTTCATAATCAACTTTATCTAAACCATCATCAACTTCTTAATCTTCATTCCTCTTAGATACTTGAATTCCTTCCAAGTCCCTTTTAGAAGTTCTAACATTTATAACAAGCTTAGTAATTTTCTGCTTATTGATATTATCCATTGGAGCCTCACCTCTAGTTATGGATCAGCTAATTACTATCCACTTGGTTCACCAACTTTATTTGTTCTCACCGGCTCTGTCTAAGCTGTCTATGTGGATGTTCAATTGAGAAAGCTCGGATTTAATTCTCTAGATTCTAAACCTAATCAAATAAAAACTTCATTTGGTGTTCAAGAGTGTTAATCTATGCTTCTTTCACTAGACTATCAAGCCAAATAGTTCAATCTACTTAGTCTTGTCAAGACTTTCCTTCTCAAAGCAATCACTCGTTATTCCAATGTTACTTGAGTGACTTCAGAAGTTTTAACAACATCTTTTTCAATCCATTATGGATTCCAAATCAAACTTTAACAATTTCTTTTTCTATATAATTCACCAAGTTGTTTGTGAGATACTCATCAACCATCTTGTTACAAAGTCAATTCTTGAATATTTTCATTGCAGAAAATCCTCTCTTTGTTGTTGCGCTAGAAACCGAAAGTGTTAAGATTAGCCAAACCACTCTATCAATCAAATATTTAGTCTCATGTTTTTGAGTTTCCATTATAATTTTGCATAGATCAAAAAGAGTTGCTACACCAATAAGTTTGGTATTTTTTTTTGTCATTTCAACATTAAAAATCTCTAATTGGTATCATAACTGAATTCTTTCATGCTTCGTAAAATCCTCAGGTAATACATCTCAAGAATAAGATAAATCTGACCAATATTAATCTCTTTTGATTAGAATATTGATCGGGAAAAAAATCATGGGGCCAAGAATTTTACAGAAAAGTAAAAGAGAGGGTTCTCATTAATGTGATTAAAAAGAGGTTCAAATACAAAGTGTATTTTTGCTACAAAGTGTGAGAAGACACAATGAGTCAAAAAAAGTTATAAAAAATTATATATCACAATCTAAATCGAATTTCAAAAAAGTAATTCTGAACTTTTGTTCCCCTAACCATCCTCACTAAGAAAAAAAATAAACGAAAAATAAAATAAAATTAATGTTTTTTAATTGTGTCATTTATGAAAGACACAATGATGTCATTGTGTCATTATGAAAGACACAATGCCGTCATTGTGTCATAAAAGACAGAATGAAAATTTTTATTTTTTATTTTTCTGTAAGAGGACGACGAGAGGAACAGAGACTCCGATGTACTTTTTTGAAATTTGATTTAGTTGTGAGATATAATTTTTTTTGTGACTTATTTAGCCTCATTGTGTATTCTCATACTTTGTAGCAAAAATACACTTTGTAAAATAACCTCACCCATGTGATTAACATTAATCTCTTTTGAATAGTAGATTGGTTGGGAAAAATCAAAGGGGGCGAAGAATTTTTAGGGAAAAAATATAGAAAGAAGAGACTCGATACATATAAATGTTTGAATGAAATACGTATAAATTTCCACTTTTGAGTAAAAAATGAGAGCCCTTTGAAGCCATGCCTTTGTTTAAAGATGACAAGAAACCACAATCCCAAAAACCCTTAGGAGTTCTTTTGTTAAATTCGTTTGCATTAATGATTCGTTTGATTATTTTATATATTTCTTCGGTCCATTGTACCATTTGTTCACGTTGGTGCCGGTTCCTGTTATTTTCTCGGCAAGTTGATTGACATTATCGGCCTTACTTATTTTCCCCCAAAAGAAGCTTATCAAAATGTCACAGGTAGGTGAAAATAATTTACTTATTCTTTGTTTTAACTTGAAAAAAACCACTAAAGTTTTTCCCATAATCCAAAAGGAGGAAGACGGGGAAGGGTAACGAGTAAGGTTACTACCACAACTACCCAAATGACTCTATGTGTTTGTCTATTTTATTAGTAATGGTTCTGTGATTATTCACGATAGACGATTGTTCTCCGTCTCTTTAACTAAATGAGATGGAGATGTTGTAAGTTTTGATAGGATGATGTTGCAGGTTTTAATTAATTCTAAAGTCTTTTAAAAGAGAAATGAATGTCTTAAGTTGAGGACCTACTATTATGTAAGTGTGAAGTATAAAAGCCAAAACAAGTGTTTCTTCCGAAAGATAAATATCTTCCGAAGCTAAACATATTTCTTCTGAAGGTTATGTTTGCTTCAGAAGAGTTTTGAAGCTTTATCTGATATCTTCCGAAGGTTATTTGGCATCAGAAGATTTGGTGACTATTGGGAGTATCAGAGTTTGGCTTCGGAAGTTTTCATAGGGGTACTTCTTGCTTCGAAAGTTTTAGTTTAGGGGTCCAAAGTGTAAATTCTCAATATTAGGTTGAGTGTATTATTAGACAATTGTAGTTAATTAGTCTTTTAGCGCTATAAATAAGGATCCTTGTAATCGGTAATAAGAATCACAATAATCAGAAATCACAAACACTTGTAATCATTTTCAATAACGTTCTTTCTTGTGTTCGTTGAGTTCGTCTTCTTCATTCTTGTTGTTGTCGAATTGGGTGTTCTTGTTCTCAATTGGTTTAACAATTGGTATCAGAGCCTGGTTAGAGGCTCAATTGAGGATCGAGATTCAATCAAAGATCGTTCGGCAGTAACGATGGTGTCAACAAAGTTTGAGATCGAGAAATTCGACAGGAGAATCTAAGTTGCCGAACGAGTGGTGGATGCCTTGGCAGGAGAATCTAAGTTGCCAAACACGATGTCTGACAAGGAGAAGAAGGAAATGCTTGAACAGGCACACAGTTCAATCATCTTGAACTTGGGTGATCGGGTACTGAGAGAAGTCTTGAAGGAGATGACGGCGGCAGGGGTCTGGTCAAAATTGGAAAGTCTGTACTTGACGAAGTCTCTTGCGAATAGGCTGTATCTCAAGAAGCGGTTGTACACTTTCCAAATGGCGTCTGGGAAGTCAATTGAAGATCATACTGACGAATTCAACAAATTGGTGTTAAATCTTGAGAATATTAAAGTTGAATTGGATGATGAAGACCAAGCTATCATATTCTTGACCTCTCTTCGATTATCTTATGAGAACTTTATGGATACTTTGATGTATGGTAGGGATACTCTTACTATTGGTCCATTTGATCGAATATCAGTACACTTGTGTGGTTGATTCGTTCAATATCAACAATAATGCCAAACAACAAACACAATGATGAAGAAGAATAACCAAAAGTATTCAATCATAAAGCAATAATGATCCAATACATTAAAAGGTAACAAAGCTCAATATATTTCTGTGAAGAACCAGCTTACAAAGAGACTTGCAACAATGATAAACGTTTAGGGTTTTTGCAAGGATTACCCACAAAGAACAAGATCAAACAATATATATAGTAGGTATAGTTTCGCTGACAGTTTCGCTGGCAGCGAAACTATTCTGCCACTGACACAGTTTCACCCGGTAGAGCCTGACAGTTTCGCCTGGTGAAACTAGCATCTTGCTATGACCGAAACTACAGTTTCACTCATAGTTTCGCTGGGCAGGAAAACATAACAAACTTACAAAAGGAAACTAACATTAAACCTATTACAATTAAACATAACTAATATATAATCTATGGTGAGTCCAACCTATACTTGATCTTCAATACTCCCCCTAGGTTGGATCTCACCGTCTTGATCAATCTTCATTTGTCTTTTCAGCTCTGGTATCTTCCACCGCGTCAGATCTTTCTTTGTTACCTCCTGCGGCTTCATCCTCTGCACGTGCACTTGCCTGAGCAAATTGTCTTGCTAAGTCCCTCACGTCCATCCTCAACACATCTTCTTGCCAAACCTTCTGGGCTAGCTCCCTCACTTCAGTTCTAACACCCCTTACCTTGTTAGCAACCATCATAAACAGGCTTGCTTCTTTGCGCGTCTCAGCTCCAGCCCCAGCTTTAATGTGATTTTCACACAACATCACCATATCTTCATCAGAAAACGAAAATATCTCCATTGGATCAAAAAGTCTCATTTCAGCTCCATCCTTTACGCGAATCACTGCCTCACCCGTGTTGTTATCATAAAACCATTTTTCAAACTTCTCAAGCCTTTTGGGAAGGGGGTCAGGTAACCTCACTCGACTCACTGTCTTCAGGGCTTCACTCTCAACACAATCCGACCCTTTCCCGTCTCCCAATCCTTATCCTTCTTTGACCTCCGCCTCTCTGCCTTCATAAATCCAAAACCCTCGAAGTTATCATTCAGCCCTTTCTTTATTTCTTCCTCCAACATCTTAGCCCTCTCACTCAAATTGGAATCTATCAAAGGAATTGTAGCTAATCTCCTCAGATCCTATTTAGGTATGGTCTTGAATGCCTTCCTTTTGTGCAGGTAAGAGATCCCTCCCCCTCTTCTCTTAATCATGAACATTTTGAGTTCAGGGTTGTATTTCCAGCTAATGATTTTCTTATCCGCCTCCTTCTTGATGGGCCCCTAAACATTTTGAAATAATGGGGTTATTTCCTCAGCCTCCTTCTCCCCAACGAACCACTCATCCTTATCCATTTCAAACACATCATTTTCATCCGAGCCCTTCTTGGCCACATACGTCAATGGTCGTTCATCCACCTCATAATAATCAGGTTCTGAATCATAGTCAACCAGCTGCTCATCCTCTACCTCCTCATCTATCAAACTCTTGTCAGCCCTTTCCACTGGATTACCTCTCACAACCTCCTCTCCCACCATATCCTTCTCTATATCAAAGTCCAAATTCACAAACCCAGCCTCAATCACCTCTTCTTCATCCTCAGACCTCCCGGTCACATTCTCAGTCTCAACATCCTTTCTCACCCCTGAACCTCCTGCTGTCTCAGCTTCTGCACCACTAGTGCCCTCTCCTACCCTCGATGATGTACCCACATTCTAAAATGGGTACTTAGATAGATCAGTCATATCATCTAACTCAGTTTGAGTTAGCTGATTGGGCAGGCCTGCTGCAGCCTTCAGCTCATTCACATCCACCAACAGT
This sequence comes from Flaveria sonorensis, assembly GCA_025506505.1. NCBI lineage: Eukaryota > Viridiplantae > Streptophyta > Magnoliopsida > Asterales > Asteraceae > Flaveria > Flaveria sonorensis. Next base: position 48,896,160 of record CM046427.1, on the reverse strand, counting down.
TTCTTTATTAACTTCTGCTGATCCACCAGCATCTTGGACATCCCCTATAACATCTCATCCTTTCTTTTCTCTCTCAGCTCTTGATTGGACAGCTTAGTTTTAATCATGCTTAACTCATTGGCTAAAGAAGTGTTGAGATTCCTGATAATGTCCTCATCCAGCCCTGCCCTCTCATCCCTTCTCTGGGGCTTAGAGAATGCTTGATGCTTATGCTTTGTTCTCCTCTCCAACTCCCCCTCCTTAGCCTTTTTCTTTGTTCTTCTTTCTTTTTCTGCTCTCACCTCCTGCTCAGCCTCATGAATATCTTCTTCAAAGTCATACTCTTTTTCTTTCGCATATCTCTTCCGTTTCTTTATAGATTCAACCTGCTTATGTCTCGTCTCGTCAGCCCTCTTATCCTCTGACTCAACCACCCTTCGAATATAATTCCATCTTTCAGGAGGGTACATATTTTCCAACAGATGTGTAATCTTCCCACTGAAATCGTGCCTTATTGCGCAGCAGTTGGCAAAAATACGAGAGTTCATCTGCACTAATCTCTTTATCTCCCCGTGCCTCGGAACATTAGGAATAAGATCCTCAATAATCATCTGCAGAAATCGAGGATACAACAGCCATTTATCTTTCTTTAGGGCCATTATGTTCTCCGCCATGCAGTCAAAGATAAGTTGGGCTATATTGGCCTTTTGCCCTCTACAAAATATAACCATAGCTTTGGCCCAGTCAAGATTTAGCCCATCGGATCCACCTTTTCGGTGATCTAAGCACATGATGAATACATGAGCGATATATCTCCACTCTTTGGACAGAAAGGACTTCTTGATCTCCTTTCTAGTGCCAAAAGGAGGGCCCTCTTAACCAAAACTCCTGAATGCATCAAAAACCTCCTGGTCTGTCAACACGACCTCATCCCCCCTATCCTCTTAAAGTCTTAACACGCGTGTAATGATCTCAGCAGTAATAACAATGTCGTTCCCCAGTACTCTCGCAACAATCCTTTGAGGATTGGCTCTTGTGTCGTACTCGGCAGTACGCTAGAAATCTCTGATGTGTAGATCGTAGATGGTGGGAGAATGAGTGACAGCATATGCAATGGGAGAACTCTGAAGCCAACGGATACAGTCTCTAAATCCCGTAGCTTTGGGATGTGTATCATCCAAGATGGCCGTGATGTTATTCCTCTCATCAAACTTTAGATTAGCCATTTAATCTGAAAAACAGATGACACGTATTAGTAAGATATATTAAAATGAATAATAAAGAAAAATAATTAAAAAGAATAAAAAAAAGAAAAAGCAATTTAAATTCAAATTTAAATTCTCTAAGCGAAAGTATAGTTTCGCCAGCCGAAACAGTAGTTTCGGCAGGCGAAAATATAATTTCGGCAACCAGCAAGAAGCAGTTTCGGCATGACGGAGCGCGTGCCAAAACTATAAATTCGGCAAAGCGAAACTGAAACAAGACCAGCGAAACTGTGAAGTTCGCTCGGACAGCATGACTTTACAGTCTCGCAGAAAAACCTTTGAACTTCCGTTCAGTTTCGCAGGACTATCAGTACTTTCGCAGTAAGAACTGCGAAGGCACCGAAGAGTCACAGTGTAATCGGACCAAAAAAATGGTTAAAACCTAGATTAAACTACAACCGATGGTTCGAAACTCACAACAGAAGAGAAAAAGACCACCAAACAATGAAAACACGCTCAGAACCATAGATTCGCACAAGATAGACACGAGATACACACGATGACCTAAAACCCCGATGGTGCGAAAATGAAGTCTTAATTTCGCAAGGAGCGATATATAGTATATAGTTTCGCCCGTAAATGTTTTGGTCAAAATGACACAGATAAGAGCGAAAGAGCTGGCGAATCTACAATTTCACCCTACGAAACTATCAGCGAAAGTATAATTTCGCTGAAAACCAATTTTTTTTTTTAAGTAACAAAAATAGAAGAAAACAAAAAGGGATTTGCCCCAACAAGCCCTTACCAGGCTTCACAAAAATTTAACATAATAAAAGAGGAATTAAATAAAGGTATATAAGAACGAGAAACAGAAGATCTTCTGGAGAGTCATAGTTTGGTGGAATTGCTGATATATTTGTCCTTTTAAGTCCATGCCTTCTTCTTTTCAACAAATAAACTGCAGTTACAGTTATCATGTTTTGGTTCGATTGAAGAACACTGAATGACTCAGTTCCCACAGACATTTGGCAAAGAGACTTATCCTGTCCTCATGATATATTGAACAAATGACATTCCCTGAAAGATTATTTCCCTTTAAAAAGAAACAAAGATCCTTTTTACAAGAGAAGCACATTCCTTAAAGACATCAAATGATGAGAGCTCCAGGTCTATACTCACGTATAACAGAGGAGATGATCAATTGAGTCATTCAGATGAGAGCTTCAGGTCTATACTTACGTATAACAGAGAAGATCATCAAATGGTGCCGATGAGAGCTCCAGGTCAGTACTATCATACAGCAAAGGAGATCATCACTCCAGGTCAATGTTCACACATAGCAGAGGAGATAAGCACGAGGAAATATACAGTAAGGAGCTTCTTAGAAACAAAGACGAACAGCCATATAGCTATTGTCAAAGACAGGAAACAACAAATACAACAACGCAGAGATGTCAACCCTTTTTGAACAAGGACTTATAACTTTGTGAAGGCCAAGAATGTCAAGGGAATAATCCGAATCATCCAGTATCTTATACTGTTAGTTTAGCCACAAGATTACTGTCTACTTCGCTTTCAGGCTGAACCTATCAAGCGTATCCCAGCCCAAAACTATAGACTTCCTTCACATCATCCAGGCTAGACAATTTTTATTAAGGAGAATACTGCAAAAGGTAACAAGAGAGACAGTTATTATTCTCCCTCGAAATTTCTACAAATCAGCGAGATAGAAGAAATTTCAAAATAAAGATTTCAACGAAAGTATATAATATTTATTTATTTTTTTTTGTTGTTTTTTTTATGCGAAAAGATAAAGGGTTAAGGGGCAAATTACACAGATGAAATAGAGAAACAAAAGAATAAACAATATTCACAAGACCTAGGACAAAGAAAGGAAAAGATTTAAAAAGATATTAAACCTAGCATAGAGATCAGTTCATAAAAACGAGGTTTGTCAAAAGTTTTAGTGAAAAGATATGCTTTTTGATTTTTAGTGTCAATAGGAATAATATCAATAAAACCCTTTTCCTGAGCATCACGGATTGCATGAATCCGTGTCTCGATGTGCTTGGTTCGGGAATGATGAATAGGATTCTTTGCAATGCCAATGGCTGCTTCATTGTCACAGAACAACGGTGTATGGAGGAAGTTGATGCCATAGTCAATCATCTGATGTTGTATCCAGAGCACTTGGGAGCAGCAGCTTGAAGCAGCAATATACTCTGCCTCCCCCGTGGAAAGAGAGACAGTAGTTCGTTTCTTGCTCTGCCATGATACAAGACAATCTCCTAGGTACTGACAGCCTCCAGTAACCGATTTTCTGTTAAACCTGCAACCATTTGAATCACTGTCAGAATAAGCATGTAAGTCAAAATTCCCACCATAAGGATACCAAAGCCCTAAACGAGAAGAGCCTTTAAGATAACGAAAGATCCGTTTGACTGCCTTTTCATGAGACTCTTTCGGGGCAGATTGGTACCGAGCATAGTATCCTACAGCAAAGGTTATGTCAGGACGGCTTGCTGTAAGATACATAAGGGAACCGATCATAGATCTGTAAAGATGAGAATCAACAGGTTTTCTATTCTCGTCTGGAGTGAGGCAAGTTTGAGCAGTGAATGGAGTGAGTTCAGAAGAGGCATCATCCATCTTGAATTTCTTCAGAATATCTTTAATAAACTTCTCCTGATGAATGAGAATTCCCTCTGGTTTTTGTTCAACCTGTAACCCAAGGAAAAAGCACATCTCCCCTATCATACTCATTTCAAAATGGTTACGCATGATTTCCTCAAACTCCTGACATAGATTTGGATTGGTGGAGCCAAAAATAATATCATCCACGTAGACTTGCACAATTAGCATCTCACCATTCACTTCCTTCTTGAATAACGTCATATCAATGGTGCCGCGAGAAAAACCATTGCTTAACAGATATTGTGTTAGAGTCTCGTACCAGATCCGAGGGGCTTGATGGAGGCCATAAAGGGATTTATCAAGCTTGTAGACTTTGTCGGGAAAGTCGGGATCCTCAAACCCTGGAGGTTGACACAGGTATATCTCTTTGTCAATGTCTCCATAGATAAATGCACATTTGACATCCATTTGATAGACTTTGAACTGCTTGTTGGCGGCATGAGCCAGAAAAATCCTAATAGCTTTAAGACGAGCTACGGGAGCAAAGACTTTCGTGTAGTCAATGCCTTCTTCTTGAGCAAATCCCTGAATAACCAATCTTGACTTGTTTCTAACCACAATACCACGGTCATCGGGTTTGTTTTTGAACACCCATTTCATGCCTATTGGGTATTTGTTTGGTGGAAGATCAACCAAGGTCCAAACCTTGAGCTTCCTGAATTGTTGCAGCTCCAATTGCATCGATTCAACCCAACAAGGATCCTGAAGGGTTGCATGAACATTTTTCGGTACGATTTGGGTATAAAACAAGAAAACAGACATACATTAATCAAACCAGACTGACTCCGCGTCCGCACTCCGTCGGTAATGGAACCGATAATGTTATGTGGGTGATCTTTCAAGGTTTTAAAATTGGTGGTTAGAGGTAGGGTATTGAAAGATGGTTGGTTAGAGTCAACAGGTGATGTGGATGGAATAGGCTGAGATGAGGTAGATGTAGGTGACGAGGGAATAGAAGCAGAAACAGGTGGAGGTGGAATATCAAAGGATGATGAAGAAGATCCAATGTCAACAGATGTAGCATTGTCAGCAAGTGAATTAGGAACGGGTTGATTAATGGAGTTAACAATGGGTAAGGAGTCCGGAGGGATGATGTTAGTTTGAATAGTTGAAGTGGACGCATCATCATCAAGAACTGGAAGATTGAATGAATTGAAAACCGTATTGGAGTCAAAGAACCATGCAGGCTCGGATCGGACATCAGAAGAATTAGATTCCTACCAATCAATATAGAAAGATTCTTGAACAATACGGGTTCTCTTATTATACACTCAATAAGCTTTTTGAGAGGATGAATAGCCAACAAAGTAACATTCATCAGACACAGCACCGAATTTCGTCTTCTGAGCATGGGTATTGAGTAAAGTGCACGAGCATCCAAAAGGCCGAAAGAAATCAATCAAAGGCTTCCTCTTATGAAACAGTTCATATGGAGTCTTCATTTTGTCTTTGACAATCAACACTCTGTTAAGAACATATGAAGCACAATTCACCGCCTCAGCCCAGAAAATGATGGGTAAGGAGGACCCAATCAGCATAGTACGAGCAGCTTCAATAAGAGTGAGGTTCTTTCTTTTAGCTATACCATTTTGTTGAGGTGTTCTTGTAGCACTGAACTGTCTCAGAATTCCTTTATCAGCACAAAATGAATCAAAAATTTGATTTCTGAATTTGGTACCATTGTCACTTCGAATCGCCATAACCTTCCTCTTGCTTATCATTTCAATAGAAAAAATCAACTTCTGCAGCTCGTCAGCCACCTCTCCTTTATTAGCAAGAAATCTCACCCATGAATACCTGGAAAAATCATCTGTAACAACTAGACAAAAGGATTTCTTAGCAATTGATTTAACACTTATTAGGCCAAACAAATCAGTATGTAACAACTCGAGGGGATTAGATATACTATATTCAAGTTTGGATTTATGTGGTTTCTTATGTTATTTTCCTTTGGCACATGCCATACATTTTTCAACCATTGAAAAGTCTTTTGAAGGTAATCCCCTAACAAGATTGTTTTTAACTAATTTGTTTATAGTTTTAAAATTAACGTGGCCCAGTCTGCGATGCCATAAGAAGGATTCTGATGAAGAAGCTTTTGATAGAAGACAGGTGACATTAGACGTTGATTCTCTTGAAGCCATGTCAAGAAGATATGTGTCATTCTTTCTCGGAGCCCGCATAAGCACCATCTCCTCTGGAATGTCAATCTCCGAATTCAGAAAGATACATTCATTAGATTTGAACAAGATCGGAATATCCTTATCACAAATCTAAGAGACACTCAATAGATTGAAAGCTAGTTCTGGCACATAATTCACTTTCTCCAAAGTGAGAGACCCGTTGGAAACATCTCCTTGACCAATCATTTTGCCACCCTTTTTGTTGCCAGCAAATGAGACATAACCTCCATTAATAATTCGGTAGTTTGTCAATAGATCCTTCAACCCCGTCATGTGTCTGGAGCATCCACTATTAATATGCCATACCCTATTTACCGCTTTAGTGGATGACTCCTGCATGAATACAAAGAACAGATTAACCTGGTGAAACAAGAACCATGAATGAACAATTTTGGGTCGTGGAGTAGTTGATTTCTTGCAAAAGAAATTATTAACCAAATGAGTTAATTTACTACCAAACGAATTCCTGCTCCCATGTTTATGATGAAGCTCGGGACAATATTTAACGACATGATCATCTTTACCACATCTAAAACAGTGTGATTTTAATCTAGGACTGTTATGCAATAAAGTGGGAATTTTATCAATGATTATCTCCTCATCGTATTCAGACAGTCTCGAAACAACATCACTATAGGCCACGTACATGTCTTTGGGTCTATTTTTATTTGGAAAAGAGTGGTTATTTACATTAGATGATGAGTTTTCATCTGAAGTACGAATGGTACTAGTGCCACTTGTACTTGCATGAGATGATGACGTTACCCTTTCATTTGATAAAAATATATTAGTTGGGGTAAAAGATGGGATGGGATGAGAAAAGAATTTTTCAAAACAATTACTTTTAATTTGTTCTTTACTCTGCATAGTAGAATCATTCTTAACATCAACACAAACAATAGAGACATCATCATTACAGTGCAAATTATCTAAAGAGGAAATAGAAACATCACTAGAACAAGATGAAACATTGTCTGAAATAGATTGTTTTGAAACAAAAACAGAACTTAAACTAGATTTATTATCTAAAACAGAATGCTGAGATTCAGGTGTACGAAGACTATTGCATCCAAGCCCGCTAGTCGGTCCATAACCATAGTCTTCATGTACATGCTTAGTGTTCACACCTTCTAAACCTGCAGACATATTGTTAGTGTCTATTTTGATCAAATCATTAGAAGGATGCGGAACAGGCATAGGTGAATAACAGTAAGTGCTGGGAGGAGGATAAACCTTAGCATCATTATATCCTAAACCGGTTTTAATCCTAGTCCCCCTTTGAGATTTGCATAAATCATCATGTTTCATCCCAGATATTGTCCATTTATCAAGCTTTGACTGAAGTTTGCTTGTCTCAAATTCAGCAAGTGCGACCCTTTCAGTCAAAGTGTTAATTTCAACATTTATTTCCAAAACAATTCTTTTTAAATGATCATTTTCTTTTAAAGCTTCATTTAATTTAACAAAATATTTTGACTCGTTTATTTTAAGCTCTTCATTAATTCGTTTTAAATCTTTTTCATTATCGATTAACAGATGATTTGCTTTATAGATACCAAATAATCTTATTTTGCATGCTGAGGAACACATATCCTGAATTACCTCGTATGGAAGTCCCATTATCACCTTTTCTGCAGCCAAAGCTTTCTCACCTTGACACACCGGAGTACTCAGCTTGTTTTCCTCGACAGTGGTTGCAGCATCATCTTTCTTGTTCCTTTGCTCTGTAGTCTGGCTTCCAATTCTCAACCCCTTCTTCTCTTTACCCTCTATCATAACCTCAGCTTTCAAGTCTTCATCTTGAACTATCTTTACACACTTCTGACTATCCCCAGCCACTTCAGCTTCACTTCTAAATTCTTTGAATGGATCAAACTTTTCCTCATAGTTCACCTTCTCCTTTTCTTCAAAAATCTCAGCCACCAACACTTGATTAATTTCTTCTTTCGTCTCTTCTACTTCTGCACTCCAATCAAAGTTAGAGATCAAAGTTGTCTCTTTCTTCAGTTTCATTTCTTCTTTATCTCCACTTGAGGTTAATCTTGGGATTCCTGAATTGCTTTGATCAGTGACAATTGGCAATGGACATTCTCGTTTGAAGTGCCCTAACTGTTTGCAATTAAAGCACCTCAGTTTGGATTTATCAAATCCCAATTTGGAGTTAGAGCCTTGACCTCCAAAATTCTTTCTACCAGTTCTCTCCATAAATCTTCGAGCTCTGAGAGTCAACATCACCATTTGCAACTGAATGTCAGTCTCTTCTAGATCATCAGGATCCACCTGATACATATCCTCCATTTTCATTCCTCTTCCTTTCAACTCTCCAGCCACTAATGCCTTATAACTCTGAACGAACATGCTAAATAGAGCCATCGTTTCAGATGGAATTGACGTTCCAGCATTTGCTATTGAGTTGGCTTGATCTCTACCACCATGAACACTACCACCAGAATGATCACCATTATTCACTCCTCCTTGTCGTGATGTCTGCACCGGAGAGCTTGCAGCGGAAGAAAGTAGTGCAGCATTCTGAGTGAAACCAGGTGAAGGCATCAAGGTCTGATTGAACTCCCTTCGTTTGATGTCCAATTCAAATGATTTAAGCTTATTAATGATGTCCATAAGCTTATAGTCAGTGAAACCTCTTTCTTGCTTTAACATCCGCACCTGTAAACTCCACTGAGGTGGGAGAGAGCCTAATAACCTGTTCACCTGCTTACTATTTAAAAGTTTCTCATCATATTTCTTCAGTGTGCTCGAAACTATCAGAAAACAGTTTGTAAGATCTGTGAGACTATCATTCTCATATCCTACAAAAGAGTTGAACTCCTTTTCAGCTTGAATACTCTTATCTTTCACCAACTCATCATTTCCATCATAAAACTCACAGAGAGCATCAAAAAGAGACTTAGCATTCTTGTGTTCAGTAAAACGATTGTAGATGTCTGGTGCTAGACATAGAGTTAAGGCTCCAAAGGCTTTCTGATCTCTGTCAATCAACTTTAGATTCTTTCATTGAAGGTAGCTGGGTCCTTATTCTGAGATACAAAATCACCAACAGTAACGGTTGGTATGTGTGGACCAGAGATGATTGATTCCCATTGATTGTGATCTGTGTAGAAGAAAAAGGCCTTGAGACATCTCTTCCAATCTTCAAAATTGTCTCCGTTGATGAGTCTAGGTGGTCTGTTGGGTGCCACACTTTCAAGATCAGCAAGAGTGAGAGTAGTCATCTTAGCCATGATAGTTTCGCAGAAGAAAAATGCAGTTTCTCTGGATAGAACTAGTTTCGCAGGAAGATAAATGCAATTACACTAGAGTAATCTAGTTTCGCAGAAGAGACACTAGTTTCGCTATAGCAATTTCGGCAGACAGTTTCGCTGGAAATTTCGGCAGCAGTTTCGCTAGCCAAATCCCTGAAAATGCTTAGTTTTGGCGACAGTTTCGCAAGAAACAAGCTTGAACTTTCGTTCAGAGATAATTTCGGCGGCAATTTCGCTTGAAAGTTGAACACTAGCACCACTGAACTTTCGTTCAAAAATTATACTTTCGCTGAGAGGCTCAAAACTAATACAAGATGTAAAACACTTGTAGTTTCGCTGGATGAAGCTGCTAGTTTCGCTGGAAGAACACTAGTTTCGCCCGTTGAATCTGAAAAACTTTTTGAACACGAAATCAATCTGAAATCACCCAAATCTCGATGAACTTGAGATCTGATGATTACCAAGGCTTTCCCAACCAAGAACAAACCAATTTCAATCAAATTCCAAGACAAAAACACCCATATTTGACCCCAAATGATGAAATATTGATTTTGAACAAAAACAACTAAAAAACCTCAAACAATCAAGAGCACTAAGGCTCTGATACCATTTTGTTGGTCCATTTGATCGAATATCAGTACACTTGTGTGGTTGATTCGTTCAATATCAACAATAATGCCAAACAAGAAACACAATGATGAAGAAGAATAACTAAAAGTATTCAATCATAAAGCAATAATGATCCAATACATTAAAAGGTAACAAAGCTCAATATATTTCTGTGAAGAACCAGCTTACAAAGAGACTTGCAATAATGATAAACGTTTAGGGTTTTTGCAAGGATTACCCACAAAGAACAAGATCAAACAATATATATAGTAGGTATAGTTTCACTGACAATTTCCCTGTCAGCGAAACTATTCTGCCACTGACACAGTTTCGCCCGGCAGAGCCTGACAATTTCGCCAGGTGAAACTAGCATTTAGGAATTGCTGGCAGCTCTCAATTCGAAGGAATTGAAGAAGAGAACTGATTATAAAGAAGATGGTAGAGAGGGCTTGGTGGTCAGGGGAAGATCTGAACAAAGAAGCCTCAAGCCAAAAGAGTCTCAAAGTCAAGATCTAAGTACAAGAGGAGGTGTTTTATGTGTGGGTCAGAGAAGCACTTCAGGAAGGATTGTCCAGACTTGAAAAGAAAGAAGGGTGAATCAAGTGGGTCAAAATCTCATTCTAGTCACAATGCACGAGATGATGTTTCTGATGGATATGAGAGTGCAGATGTGTTGGCTGTCAAAAGCAGTGATATAGAGGATGAGTGGGTGATTGATTTAGGTTGTTCATACCATATGACACCTGTGAAGGAGTTCTTCAAGAATTTGAAGTTTGAAGATCTTGGTTCCGTGAGGTTAGGGGATGATAGACCTTGCAAGATTATAGGTCATGGTACAGTGACTCTGAAGATGAAGAATGGAATGGAAGTTAATCTTCATGGTGTAAGGTATATCCCTAATCTTAAAAGAAGTTTGTTGTCTTTAGGGTTGTTGGAGAGATCTGGGTACCAGGTTAGTCTTAGGGATGGTAAGGCTAAGGTGATTAAGGGATCAATGGTAGTACTATCTGGTAATAGAAGGGATAATAATATCTATGTACTAGATATTACTGGTGTAGTAGAATCCCATATGGCAACTGCCTCAAGTGATAATAGTTCTAGGGCCATGTTGTGGCACCAGAGGCTTGGTCATGTTAGTCAGCAAGGGCTGGTGGAGTTGCAGAAGCAACAGGTGGTGACTGAGTTGAAGAATTGTGATTTTAGTTTTTGTGAAACTTGTATTCTTGGGAAACATAAGAGGGTTAGATTCACAAGGACTAGGCATATCACAAGTGGGGTATTAGACTATATTCACTTTGATTTATGGGGTCCTGCTAAGGTTGATTGTTTGGGTGGTGCTAGATATTTTATGACTTTGATAGATGATTTTTCAAGAAGGGTTTGGGTGATCATCTTAAAGAATAAGAGTGATGCAGTCAAGAAGCTAAGAACCGATAATGGGTTGGAGTTTTGTAACCATGAGTTTAATCAGTTTTGTAAAGCTCAAGGTATTGCAAGACAAAGAACTGTGCCAGGTACTCCACAGCAGAATGGTTTGGCTGAAAGGATGAACAAGACTTTACTTGAAAAGGTAAGGTGTACGTTGGCTAGTTCTGGTTTACCCAAATATTTCTGGGCTGAAGCTATGACTACTACAGCCTATCTAGTCAACAGGTCTCCGTCAGCTGCATCAGACATGAAGACTCCTATGGAAGCATGGTAAGGTAGAATATATGACTATGGTGATCTAAGAGTATTTGGGTCATTGGCTTATGCACATGTTAGCCAAGGAAAGCTAGAACCCAGGGCTTGAAAATATGTATTTCTAGGATACCCTGATGGTGTGAAAGGGTATAGGTTGTAGAGACTAGATGGTGGCAAACCCATGGTGATAGCGAGCAGAGATATGGTTTTCCAAGAAGATGTTATGTACAAAGACATTGAAGGGAAAAGGAGTTCAGAAGTTGGGGAGCAGAGTGGGGTTCAGATTGAGGTGGAACAGCAGGGTGTGAGTGATAAAGATGTTGATCATGGCACTTCTGATAGCCAAGGGGTTGGTTTGGACGATTACCAATTGGCTAGGGATAGACAAAGGAGACAAGTGGTACCTCCAATCAGATATAGAGAGGGGATTGATTTGTCAGCATTAGCCTTTATTGCTGCTTAAGCAAAAAGCATCTATGAACCATTGTCTTACTCTGAGGCAATTTCTGTGAAAGAAAGCTTAAAGTGATGTAAAGCCATGGAGGAAGAGATAGAATTTATGTATAAGAATGGCACATGGGAGCTGGTTGATAAACCTGAGGGTCACAAGCCTGTATCATGTAAGTGGCTGTTCAAACTGAAAGATGGGATTTCTGAAGGTGAACCTCCTAGGTACAAGGCTAGACTAGTAGCAAAGGGGTTTACACAGAAGCCAGGGGTGGATTACAATGAAATATTCTCACATGTGGTGAAACATTCTTCTATCAGGGTTATACTGTCATTAACTGCTTCAATGGATATAGAGTTACATCAGTTGGATGTAAAAACTGCATTTTTACATGGGAATCTAGATGAAACAATCTATATGAAGCAGTCGAAGGGGTTTGAAGTTAAGCGGCAGGAAGATAAGGTGTGTCTCCTTAAGAAGTCCTTGTATGGGCTGAAGCAATCTCCTAGATAGTGGTATAAAAGGTTTGATGAACATATGGTGACTAATGGGTTTAAGAGGAGCAGCTATGATAGTTGTGTCTACTTTAAGGAATACAGCTTGAACAAATTTGTTTATTTGTTACTGTATGTGGATGACATGCTGGTGGCTTGTCAAGACTTAAAGGAAGTTGAAGCTACCAAGAGAATGTTGATGTATGAGTTTGAGATGAAAGATCCGGGAGAAGCAAAGAAAATATTAGGCATGAAAATCAAGAGAGATAGGGAACACAAGGTGTTGAAACTGTCTCAAAGCTCTTACTTGGAGAAGGTACTGAATAACTATAGAATGAACGAGGGGAAGACAGTGAATGCTCCTATTGGTGCTCATTTTAAACTATCAGGCTCTGATTGTCCTAAGTCAGATGCTGAGGTTGAGGATATGAAGAATGTACCTTATGCCAATGTGGTTGGGAGCTTGATGTACTTGATGGTGTGTACAAGGCCAGATATTGGTTATGCTATGAGTTTGGTCAACATGTACTTGTCTAATCCAGGTAAAGCTTATTGGGATGCTGTGAAATGGATGTTAAGATATCTCAGAGGTACTAAACACTATGGCTTAGTGTTTGGGAATCATGAACATGTGGGGAGTAAGAGGATTGTTGTTTATGTTAATTCGGATTTTGCCAAGGACTTGGATAAGGGTAGATCTATTACAGGGTATGCATTTCAGGTGCTGGGTAACTTGGTTAGTTGGAAAGCCCAGTTGCAGAATGTAGTGGCATTATCTACCACAGAAGCTGAGTATATAGCTTTGACTGAGGCAGTCAAGGAAGCTATATGGCTACATGGTTTTGTTTCTGAGTTTGGAATCGATGTTGCAGACTCAGTGCTATTTTGTGATAACCAGGGTGCGGTCCAGTTGTCTAAGAACAGCATGTTTCATGAGAGGACAAAGCACATCAATGTGAAGTTGTACTTCATAAGGGATGTGGTGAATGCTGGGAGGTGAAAATGAAGAATGTATATACTTTGGAGAATCCAGTTGATGTGTTTACTAAGTCTCTACCTTGTGTCAAGTTCAACTTTTGCTTGGATGCATTGGGAGTTGGTTAAAATCTTGTTTTGGTTTTAAGGTGGAGATTGTGAAGTATAAAAGCCAAAACAAGTGTTTCTTCCGAAAGATAAATATCTTCCGAAGCTAAACATATTTCTTCTGAAGGTTATGTTTGCTTCGGAAGAGTTCTGAAGCTTTATCAGATATCTTCCAAAGCTTATCACAATCTTTCGAATGTTATTTGGCATCAGAAGATTTGGTGAGTATTGGGAGTATCAAAGTTTGGCTTCGGAAGTTTTCACAGGGGTGCTTCTTGCTTCGGAAGTTTTAGTCTAGGGGTCCAAAGTGTAAATTCTCAATATTATGTTAAGTGTATTATTTGACCGTTGTAGTTAGTTAGTCTTTTAGCGGTATAAATAAGGATCCTTGTAATCGGTGATAAGAATCACAATAATCCGAAATCACAAGCACTTGTAATCATTTTCAATAAAGTTCTTTCTTGTGTTCGTTGAGTTCGTCTTCTTCGTTGTTGTTGTTGTCGAATTGGACGTTCTTGTTCTCAATTGGTTTAGCAGTAACGAACATTGAAAATTATATATACTATAATTTTAGTATGTCTGTTACTACATAATCTTCTTAAGAGTTTTAGAAATTTGCCACTAAAATTGTAGTGTTTTTTCTTTTTTTTTTTTACAACTAAACTTTGCAACAAAGTGCTCATTTATTTATTTTTTTTACAAAACTGGCCCTTCAACAATCTTAATTTGTACAAACTAACACGTCAACTTTACTAGTTACCATTTTAGTCAACTTTAATTAGGTTTACTAAATACATTGAATATTTTTTTTCTTTTATCCTTTTACGAACTTTAAGTATTTTTCTTATTAACGTTGAGACGTTTATATTTTTAACAGTTTAACAAGTTGCGCATAACACATGGGTTTGTGTTTAAGGTTTAAAATTTAGATTTTTATCGTGTTATGTGTGTTCTTTTATACGCTAAGCTCTTTAAGATTTTACATTTGAATTCTATAATTGATTTTAAATTCATTTTTATTTTTTTTCCTTCTTTTGATCTTTGTTGGTTTTTTTTTATAAATTTTAGATGTGTTTTTCGTCAAATGACCATGTAGCAACGTACGGGGCTTCACTCATATTCTTATTTATATCTAAATTTTTTTGCAAAATATATGAAGTTAATCAAGTAAGAGCACTTAACATTTGTGTCCTTTGAACATCCAACAAAGAAACATGCAACAACGGGCGTGATCAATATCCAGTATATATTAATCTTAGTGGTCTGTGTCTACATGAGAAAATTAAAATTTCATATTTTGACCGCTTAGCTCTGATACTTGCATTGAATTTTTGTTTTGATTTATAAATTAACACTTTCACTTTATGTTTAGCTTAAATATAAAACGATTTGATATAAATAAATAACCTTAGACTCTTATGCATTAAATATACACTTAAACTACAAATCTTACTTATCTAGTAGAGAAATAGAAAATTTGTAATACAAAATTAACATTATATTAATTTGAATGCTTTTAGTGTTATTATCAACTAACAATTAATATTTGAGGAAATTTTTAGAAAATATAAGAGTTCAAAATATATAACGTAATTTTTTAATAATACTAAAAAATCAGTCGGGCTATGTTTATGTTGTTTTTTTAAAAGATTTCTTTTGACACCCTTACTCTTTCGTTACTTAAAATGGTCTTTTTTAACCATAGTAACGTACGAATCAGTATTCGTAAAAAAATCAAACCCAAAAGAGACCCGTGACAACGCGCGGGTCACAATTTCTAGTTAAGATTCGAATGTGTAGGAGAATGAAACTTGAGGCACTCGTCGAGGTTAATTTTTTTTTGTTATTATGTTTTCTGGTTTTTTTTTTCTAGCTCGTTCTCCCTCGTAGAGGTTGTGTGACTTGGGTTTTTTGTTTTATTATTAATGCCACTTTTTTCTTCTTGCCTCCATTTATTGTTTTAATCGATGTAGGCGTTGTTTTGATATGAGTTTGAAATCAGGTTTATTAATGTCTTTGGATTTATGTTAATGTGACAACTGTTATGATGTGTTTTGGTATTTTCATTTGATATTTAGGATCAATGTAGAATTTATCGCGCAACGTGCGAGGAATAATTTACTAGTTATCTAAAAAGTCTAACATGATTTGATTTAAACATCTCTAGAAAAATACAAAAATTCTTAATTTTTTTCCTCAGTTTATTGAGTAGGATAATTGACATACTTCTATACCACTTCTGATTCTCCAATTTTTATATGTTTTCTACCATCTTTTTCTCTATTTTTCAATATGAAATATTTTTTATTTAATTTATCTCTTTTTTATTAATTAAAAAAATGGTTTGGTTAGGTTGCTACTGGGATTTGGCTTTCTTTGGGTTGTGTAAGTAGAAAAAAAGAATTTTTAGGGTTATTAGATTTTAATAATACAAATTTTCATGTATTTACCGGGTTCAATCCCAATTCAAGAAATGTTTGCAGACACTCATAATTTTCAGCTTATTTTCTTTCAGTGATCCTTTACTAACTGAAAGTTAACTCCCGTTAGTTTTTTTAATGAAATGATGCCAACTTTGAGCCATTTATTAACTCCGCCGTCGTCCAACCTCCATCAGGTCCGTTTTTCAATGTCTAGCCTCTATTATTACCTGAAATCGACCTTCAACAAGTCAAGTGGATCAAATCAGAAAGAGGAGATCGACGAGTTTTAGAGTGTAGAAGTTTTAGATTGACAGAACAAATGGTTGATTTCAACTTTCTAGTTAGTGTTTTAGCCATATAAACTGTCCGCGTCTTAAAAAAACTAACGGTGGTAACTCTCGGTTAGTAAGAGATCGTTGAAAAAAAATAATCTTAAATTTTCGAGTGTCTGTAAACATTTCCTGAGTTGAGATTAATCCCGGCCAATAAATAAAATATAGGATTATTAAAATCCAATAACCCGAATTTTTAAACAACGGCTGAGCTGTGAATAAGATCGGTACCACATCACCAAACTAGCATGTGCATCATTGATGTTTTTTTATACAACTAATTGGATCACTGACGTGCTACCAGCACACCTAATCATCTACATTACTAGATAGAGACTTGAAACACTAGGCTAACATGTTCGCATAAAGAAGCTCATATATCAGTCTATTTTTATCAGTTCCGAACTTGAGACAATTATCGAAAGAACACTCACCTTATGTGAGAAAACCACGTGACACAAAACTAAAACTCATGTTTTTTTGTAAAGGTAAATTGAACCCAAAATCTTTCTCTATATAAATAAAGTATTATCGTAGGCTAAAGATTTATTGGTATTAGTTTTTTTTATTACAATTAAATAATATTAATCTATTCTTTATTCTTAATGACATGCGTGCTCAACGTTTGCAATATCAACTATATTAGTAAATTATATAATTATGATACAATATCTTTTGCGTGTTAAGATAAATACCAATACAGTCAATACTGTGGGGCCAAATATAGATGACAAATGGATACGGAATAGCTTTTTTTTTTTATTGTTATTGAACGGCGGATATGAAATAACTTTAAGGTTCGATTTGGTTTACAAAATTTTTTAAATTTGAAAATGAAATTAGAACTAGAGAAATTTTCATCTAAAACCATATTTGTTGTTCGAAAGATGTAATCTAAAATGGAAAATTTTCTTACATTTACTGGAATTTTTTTTATTTCACTTGCTCATAAAATGTGTAACAATTTAGTTTAATTTTCAAAATTAATATTTCAATTTCATTCAAAACTTACCAACCAAAAACTTTAACTCTAACAACATTCCAATATAAAAAATAACCTAATAGTCTTTTTTGACTGTTTAAATATAAATAAAATAATAATTATTTTTATATTATACTAATTATTAACTTTTTCATGTTGTATCTTACGCATATGGTTTTTTCAAAAAAAAATTGATTTTTTTACTTCTCAAATTTAACTTCTCAAATTTAACTTTTTTTACTTTTAACCCAAAAATTTTCATCTATTACAATTTAATGTCACAACGCTTGTATTTTCAACTCCGTTCCGTTATACTTTTTGTATTTCGTAAAATTATCGTTTTACATTTTGTTCTAAGTTTTGCAAGTTAACACGATACAACATGCATATGTGATTCAACATTTTTACATTTCGTTCTATATTTGGTAAGTTAATACAACACAATGTGTGTGCGTGGTTTAACATCTTTATGTCTATTTCCCGGTTTGAAGGGTTACTCACAACGCGCGGATATTATATCGACTTAGTTATATTTTTCTATGTTTTACGTTCTGGTCTAAGTTATTCATATTAACACACCGCAACTTAAGTGGGGAGTTTATTTCTAGTTTTATATTATACAAATTATCAACTCTTATATTAATAATGGTGTTGTATCTTATGCATAGGGGGTTTTTCAAAAAAAAATTGATTTTTCACTTTTAAAATAAAGTTTTTTTATTTTTTTCAATTTAACTTTCTCAAATTTGACTTTATTTACTTTTAACCCAAAACCCTTCATCTTACAATTTAATCTCATAACGTTTATATTTTTAACTTTATTTTCCTATACTTTTCATATTTCGTAAATCATTGTTTTACGTTTCGTTCTAAGTTTTACAAATTAACACGACACAACATGCACGTGTGATACAACATTTTTACGTTTCGTTTTAAATTTGGTAAGTTAACACAGTACAATGTGCGTGTGTGGTTCAACATTTTTACGTTTAATTTCCCCTTTTGAATGATTTGTCACAACGCGCGATCTTAGATCGACTTAGTTACATTTTTATATGTTTTACGTTTTAGTCTAAGTTCTTCGTATTAACACACCGCAACTTAAGTGTTGGTGGTCGTTAGCGGTGGTGTGACATTGGTGTTATTTGGCATAGTTTTACGCCTCCGTCGCAACACGGGGAGCTTAATTCTAGTTTATATATTACTAATTACCAACTCGTCTATGCATAATGGTGTTTTACCTTATACGTAGAGGGTTTTTTTAAAAAATTTATTTTTCACTTTTAACACAAAGTTTTTTATTTTTTACAATTGAACTACTTAAATTGACTTTCTTTACTTTTAACACAAAACTTTTCATCTATTGCAATTTAATCTCACAACATTTATATTTTCAACTTCCTTCCCCTATTTCATATTTCGTAAATCATAGTTTTACATTTCATTCTAAGCTTTGTAAGTTAACACAACACAACATGCATGTGTGATTCAACATTTTTATGTTTCATTCTAAATTTGATAAGTTAATATAACATAATATGCGTGCGTGGTTTAACATTTTTACGTCTATTTTCCCATTTTGAAGGGTTCGTCACAACGCGCGGATCTTAGATCGACTTAGTTGTATATTTCTATGTTTTACGTTTTGGTCTAAGTTTTTAGTTAGGGGTGTTCAATTTCGGATATCCGAAATTCGGATATCCAAAAATTTCGGATAGTGAATTTCACTATCCGAATCCGAAATTTCGGAATCCGAAATTTCGGATCGGATTCGGATATCCAAATTCAAAAAAAATTGTATTATTTAATAAATTTTATAAAAATATAATAGTTTTTATTGAAATTTTTTTCGGATATTCGAAGTTTTTTATTAAAATATCCTAAATATCTAAAAACATCCGAAATATTTAATTAATATTTAATATTTTTAAAATTTTATAAAAATATTTTGGATATTTCGGATATCCGAAATATCCGAAATCCGAAATATCCGAAAATTCTCAAAATCACTATCTTAATCCGAAACCGAAATTTCAGATATCCGAATTTTGGATTTTCGGATATTTCGGATACAGTTTCGGATTCAGATATTTTTGAACCCCCCTATTTTTAGTATTAACACACTGCAACTTCAGTGTTGGTGGTCGTTAGCGGTGGTGTGACATTGGTGTTATTTTTCACGGTTTTACACATCTGTCGCAATGCAGGAAGCTTAATTCTAGTATATACTAATTACCAACTTTATTGTGCATCATGGGTTGTATTATATGCTTTAATGAGTTGTACCACTCCTTTTGTCTTTTACTTTACTTTTTAACTTTTTTTATTTTAACACAATACTTTTAAATCTTTAAAATTTATCCCCAACATTTTTTTTACTTTCAACTTTCTCCTATACTTTCATATTTTATATTTCCTTCATTTTTATCTTTCGCTCTAAATATTGTCAGTTTTCACGTCGTAGCTTGAATGTGTGTTTTCTTTTTCAACGTTTTTACGCTTGTTTTTCCTCATTTAACAATCCCATTGCAACGCGTTAATCCTATATTGACTTACTTATTGTTTGTGTGCTTTACTATACTTTTCGGTCGTTTTTATGTCTTTTCTAATACGAGCTTTATATATGTTGGTGATTATTGATGGTGGTGTGCAATTGGTGTTAATTGATATGGTTTTACAGGCTGTTACAACGCGGGGCTTAATCCTAATATAACTTACTAATTTTGATACGCTATGAACTAAAATGATTTAGCTTCCACCACGTATCCATTCACGAAGCGCTTTTTAGCGGTTTGATTAATTTTCGTCACTCTGCAAAGCGCGGTTTTAAATTATATAACTTTAAATGGCAATAAAAGGAATATTAAACTTTTCATTCTTTTAAAGTTTAAAGATTTATTATTTTTCAAGAAAGAGATTCAAATACAAGGTGTATTTTTGCTACAAAGTATGAGAAGACATAATGAGTCAAAAAAAATCACAAAAAAAATTATATCTCACAATCTAAATCGAATTTCAAAAAAGTAATTCCGAGCTTTTGTTTCCCTAACCGTCCTCACTAAGAAAAAAAAATAAACGAAAATAAAAAAATAAAAAAATTAACGTTTTTTTATTGTGTCATTTATGAAAGACACAATAACGTCATGGTGTCATTATGAAAGACACAATGACGTCTTGGTGTCATTATGAAAGACACAGTGACGTCATTGTGTCATAAAAAGACATAATGAAATTTTTTTTATTTTTTTCTGAAAGAGGACGACGAGAAGAATAGAGACTCCGAAGTACTTTTTTGAAATTCAATTTAGATTGTGAGATATATTTTTTTTTGTGAATTTTTAGCCTCATTGTGTCTTCTCACACTTTGTAGCAAAAATACACTTTGTAGAATAACCTTACCAATTTTTTAATATCATATTTACCGATCATACTGTATACATAATTTACACTTTACAAATGTTTTACTTTCTAATAATTTGTTTTTCCAAAGTAATAGCTTTCACTGGCTTGACATTTTTTAAGAAACGCAATGTGCGGTTTTCTTTAGTTTTTTATGTCGACGTTAAAATATAAACTAATTTAAAACGGATTTTTATTCAAAATAATTTATTTATTATTATAGTCTAACGAGTGCAGTGAATGTTGTGCTTTCATGACGTACTTGTCCGATTATCCGTTAGGAAAAATTATTGTCGATATTAGTAGTATTGGAATGAACTTTGGTATTCTATTTTATAGTATTCGAAATGTTAAGGGGAAAACATCCAAACTCATGTCTTGTAGTGTTGGGGACGAATTCATGTCGTATAGTGTTACGGATGAATTCATGTCGTGCAGTGCGGGGAAAAAAATCATTTCTCGTAACGTGAGGAAAAACTAGTTTTTCTTAAATTAGAGCGGTCACTAAACATTTATGAACTTGGGGTCCAAAACTTTTTTATTGAATAACACTAGTCGAAATGCCCGCGCGTTGTGGCGGTATGGTTGTTGCGTGATTTTTTTGGGAATTTGATTTTAGTCGGTATCGGGTCGATGCATTATGACGTAAATTAAAAAATCAAAAGATAATTATTGAAAAAATTAAATGAAAGAAAACAATCACGTATATCACAAAAATCTTTAAGATAACTATACTAACAACTATATTATACCAACATGATTAATGAAAACATGGGTGGTATTTGTAGTCGGAAATCACTTATTACCTAGATTTTAGGGGGGGGATTTGTTTTATAAATATAAATTAGAGTTTCATACAATGGATAACTACGTATTCATTTGTTTACTTGTTAAAAATATGTAAGATTTTATACCAAGTTTTTCTCTTTTTTCCTAGTTTTTTAGCCATTCGAAAGCATTCTATCTTGTAACTAACCAACCATCCCTAAAATTTAAATGAATATTTAATGAAAAGATGTTTATTTACTTGTCTTCATTTTTTAATATATAACTTAATTGTAGAAAAAAAAAACATCAATTCATGCTTTTTGAAAAGAAAAAAAGAACATTTGCTTATAAAATATGCTCATAGCCCGTAACAAATAGACGAACTCGAAGTTTAAACCTAACAAAACTTTTGATCTCAATGGTTTTACACTTCAAATGACATTAAATTAGGCAATAAATCGATTAAAAACATATAACAAGGAAAGTAAAACATTGAAAGAATAATGATAAAGAATATCATTTCCAAAAACTATGGATGCCAGACTTGTATTATCCCAGTAGCTTCCTCCTCCATGCTACATCCTCAATACCAACAATTATCTGTCAACTATTATGAATACAAAGTTATTGACGCTAAGTGAGTCCTAGTTTAATAACAAACTACATTACGTTTATTAAAAACTTTGCCTTTTTCATAAGCGAGCATACATTGATACATACATGTCAACATAAATTCATTTCTTTTATCTTATATCGTCATTTCGTTCCTTTCGTTCATTCATCATTATCTTTCACTATAATGGATCAATGCCATATACTAAACCCCAACATCATGCATGAAGTTGGTACTGTGTCGAGGCTTATAAATAAACCCCCATACATTGTGCACGTAGCTGACTATAGTACAGGGGTAGAGCAACAAGGATCCCGTATCATTCATGGTCAATCTCAAGAATTAGACCCCTGAAGCGCATCCTCATGGGCTAGCTAAGCCACACTTCAGTTGAGCTAACAACAATGTGGTTGAGCACCTCCATTCAGTTTGCTTGCAAGGCTTTCATTCATTCATTATGTTCCACTTCTCGTTATCGTTATCTTTCACTTTCATTACATAATACTTTACTTATAGAAATACGTAGCATACCAAGTAAGGGTTTTTGAAAATGGTTAAAACAACGCAACATAACACATAGCACAGCAAACCACGTGAGAGCTATATTCATGCGACAACATAAACTCGCGCGAGAACTTCCACGTCGCGCGAAAACCAACCAATCGCGAGTGAACATTTAAATCACGTGAAAACTTAACAGATTTGAAATCCCTTGCAACACAAGCCACTTAACTCGTACGAGAACAAACATATCTTGCAAGAACAAACATATCGCGCAAGAACTTAAGGGTTTTCCCGCCTAAACCCACTTATCACGTCTAAATCCGTAGTAACGAAACTATCACCATGAACAACATTAACATAAGCATAAACAAGCAATTTAGGATGCATAATAGCCCCAAAACATAAAAACATGCTTAAAAAGAGGCTAGAAACTCACCTTTAAAAGACTATAACACACCATCAACTTTCCCGAGAGCTTTCCAAAAAGTAAACTACACAGTCATGCATAATATTCATCAATAATCCTTCTTGGATACATAACACAAACCTTTACATGAGTTACATACCTTAACACCTTAAATCTTCATTTTCTCTCTCTTCTTCATGTCTCTCTCTCTAACAGTAGCAGTTCTCGAGTGAAAATAGGGGCAAACTGATGCTCTCATCTATTTATACTAGCCCTGACTTCTCGCCTGAGTTCTCACGCAAGAACATCTCGTCCTGCGTGAACTTTTCCTTTCCACGCTAGAACTTCCTCTTCTCATACTTTCCTTGAAAATTTTCGGGATGTTACAAGTCCACCCCCTTATTTAGTTTTCATTCCCGAAACCTGTCAGTCTTTAAACAACTCTGGAGAACGCCTCCTCATCTACACCTCAGTCTCCCGTGTAGACTCTGAACACTTCAGGTGCTTCCACTGTACCTGTATAAGTGGAACGACTTTATTCCTTAAATGCTTCTCTTTTCTATCAAGGATGACCACAGGTCATTCCACATAATTAGGCCATTCGTCCACCTTGATGTCTTTAAGTTGTATGATCATATCATTATCGGTCAAACACTTTTTTAGATGAGATACATAGAACGTAGGATGTAGTCCAGCTCTCCTACCCTTGCGACAATCTAGAACGACCTTATATACCTTGGGCTCAATTTCCCTCGCTTTCGAAATCTGATAATTCCCTTCCAGGGAGATACTTTCAACATGACCCTGTCACCAACTTGGAACTCTATTGGTCTTCCCCTATTATCGGCATAAGACAACTGCCGATCCTTCACTGCCTTCATAAAAGATTTGATCTTATCGAACTTCTCTGTTATTGTCTCGATCACCTCAATAATTCCCAATTCCTTCTGCCCAATGTCCCCCCATCATATGGGCGCCCTAGACTTTCTACCATATAACATTTCGTAAGTAAACATACCAATACCGGCATGCTAACTTTTGTTATATGAAAATTCTGCTAACGGTAAGTGTTCATCCCAACTTACTCCAAAATCGATAACACACACCCTGAACATATCCTACAATGTCTGTATAGTCCTTTCTAACTGGCCATCCGTCTGCGGGTGATAAGCCATACTTATATGTAACCTCATACCTATCGCATCATGGAATTTCTTCCAAAACATGGATGTAAATTGAGTGTCCCAATTAGAAACAATGGACACCGGTACACCATGACGAGTTACAATCTATTTGATGAACAGGTTTACCAATATTTCAGAAGAACACGTCTCCCGGATAGGTAGAAAATGGGTAATATTCGTCAAGCGGTCCACAATCACATAAATGATATCACATCCCCTCGCCGTGCGAGGCAACTTTTTGATAAAATCCATTATGATGTGTTCCCACTTAAATTCAAGAATATCCAAAGGTTAGATTTTTGCGTATGACTTCTGATGTGCTTCCTTCACTTGTAAATAAATTATGCACTTACTCACGTACTCTGTCACACCACGCTTCATCCATTGCCACCAATAGTCGTTTTTCAAGTCATGATACATCTTTGTAGCACCAGAATGAATGGAATATCGAGTCTTGTGAGCTTCATCCATAATATTTCCCCTTAGATCCTTGTGTTGAGGAATCCATATCCGCCCATATAGGGTTCTAACACCAAGGGTGTTCTCCCCCAAATCTAAAAATTTTTCTTCCATTCGCTCTGATTTGATCTTGTCATCCTTCAACGCTTCATCTTGGAACTCTCTGATCTGTCTCATGACATCGGGCGTCACAATCAACTGATAAGCCTTTACCCGAATAGGTTCAGGCTGTTCCTTCCGACTAACAACATCAGCAACTACGTTTCATTTGCCTGGATGATAAAGAATTTTGCACTCATAGTCCTGGATCAATTCTAACCACCTTCTCTGTCTCATGTCAAGATCCTTTTGTTCAAAGAAGTACTGCAGGACCAGTTAAGGGATGGTCAATATAATCAGTCTCATAATGAGGAGAGTGTTAGAACACTTAACTGATCAAATAAGGAACCAGGTTTATGTGAAAGATACTAAGAACACAAGTAAGACAATAAGACATAACTAAGTACAAGAACATCTTGATATGGTTTTCAAGAATGTTGCATATTGCTCTCAAGTTCTTTTACAAGTGTTACAAAGCATAAAAAGAAATACAAGGACCTGAGATACTTTATACTACATCTTACAGCTGGCCATACTTTGAAGCCAGGTAGAAACACTAATCTAGGCAACAAGATCAATGTAAAGTCAAAAGGCAGATTGCCTTTTGACAAGTGACAATGACATGTCATAGCTCACATCCTAATATACTATAAAAAGAATAAAAGGTACAAAGTAGAAAGTTAGAGACTCTAAACCATAATCTATAGTTGCAAAAGCATGGACCTTTTCACCAACTAATACTAATGCAAGTTGGTGAGTCTTCAGAGTTTCAGTGGAAAGTGGGTCAGTTTTATACAAAAGTATATTAGAGAAAGCATGTCCACTCTGTCTTCAGAAGAAATCAGCCTTCACTTCATTCACTTTGGAAGACTTTGTCTTTGAAGCTTTAGAAGACTTCATCTTTGGCTTCAGAAGATTTCATCTTTGGCTTCGGAAGATTTTACATTTAGAATATTTTCTGTGAGAAGTGTAAAACTTTCAAAGAGACTTCTACCATGCACAATGTGCATGCAAGCTAAAAGCTCTTTGGTTGCTTTGGTTTCTTTGGTTGCATCAGCCTTTCAAGTATAACCTTACAAACTCCCCCTAGGCTGAAGCTGGCAAAATAAAGAAGTATACTTAGATAGTAACAGTCCTCATTAGGATCAAGACCATTCCTTTCTTCATCAACTAGTCAGCATCCCTCAGACTCTCATAGTATCTTCTCATGTCATGTTGATCATGCAGAGGAAGATCAAGCATGTCTTGCCAAAAATAGGCATCTTGACCCCCTTGATCTCTGATGACATACCACCTGTCTGGATTAGCAACAAAGGTCCGGGACAAGATGGGTCTTCAAATTAGAAGAGGCTCTACTTGATTTTGAGTTGGTTGAGCAGCCTCTTCTTGCACTACCTCAGGATGCTCTGACTCATCCTGAGGTGTAGAGGTGGATGCCTTGGACTTCGTCTTAGAGACACTCTTCATGGCCATCCTTTTCCTCCTCCTTGAAGTCTTTAACTGAGAAGACTGGCCTTCAGCACCAGGTTGTTTTATTATGTCTTTCTCAGTTGAGTCCTCTTCCCTCACAAGTTCAGAAGGAGAGGGATTAGGACCTTGCTATGGATTAAAAGATAAAGTTGGATGAGATGCAGTTCTTGGTCTAGGTTGTGTTATCTCAGGGGGTTCAACCTTTACCTCAACTTCAGGTAGAGCTTGACTTGGTGGAGAATGCAAGTCAACAAGCTCTCCTTTTTTAATCTTCTGCTTGATCACTCTAATATGCTTATCTATAGTGGATAGAGACATTGGACCAAGCCACCTTTTGGAGAATCCATACAGCTTCAAAAAGCTCATCATCCTCTACCTTCAAGAAGCTTCATCATCATCTGCCTATCAGAGAATCCATACAGCTTCAAGAAGCTCATCTTTCTCTTAGCAGCCTTTTGTTCTTTGATAACTTGTTGCTCAAGCTGTTTACGATACTCGAATTCAATGTACTCATATGATAAGGGAAGAAGTGCTGATGCCTGATAGAGGCTTGTGGCACTCAGGTAGCTAATCATGTTTTGTCTATCAACTTCCTTGTCTACCTGAGTTGCCACAACCTCTGTCTCAGGGCTTTCCTGCATTGGAGAGAGGGTGGAAGTATGCTTATAGAGCCTTTTCTGTCTCATTTCTTCTTTGATCTTGAGGAGCAACTCTGCATCCTCTGCCTCTTTTTTTCCTTTAACAGCTCTGTGTCTGCTAGTTCATTTAGTACTTCCAAGGGAAGATTATGAGTTCATCAATATTGCAATTCCTGGTCCCTAGGTAGATTAGCCTGGGTGCCCTCAACTCATCATCCTGAGTATTTAGCCGGGGGGCAGCCCTGATAGCAGCTTCCATGAAGCCTGGAGACCCCCTTGAACTCTCTACCCTTAGCTTCCTCTTCCTCTCTCTCTCTCTCCTCCTCTTCAATCTCCTCAGGAGTCAGTATCCTTTTCCTTTTGTCATTCACAGGCCTTGGTGACTCAAGGTGGAGAGAGCTTTGGCCTTTATTGCTTGGTTCAACAATCAAGATCTGGCCAGAGAGAGGTTGTAAAACACCATGACCAGCTGGTGCCTCACTGAGGGTAATGGGTGCTGAAGAAGTTCCTGTCTCAAGGTTCACAGGTTCAACCACTGGGCCTTCAGCCAAGGCTTCCCCTTCAAAGCTAATCTTAAGGTCCACCTCAACATCCAGTTGACCAATGGTCTTACCTGCTAGCCTCTGTCTATATGATTTGGATCTCAGTTTGAACTCTTCAAACACCCTTTCTTGAATCCTATCTGCTAATCTTGCAGGTTGCCTGTTTTGACTTGGGTTAATAAGTGGAAGATCAATCAGATGGATGTTCTCATAGAATCTCATGATGGAGAAGTTGAAGATTTCCTGTTGACCCTGAGATCTAGAGATTACTAGAGCTTTTCTATCAGTGTCATACCTCCAGCTCATGATTGGATTCTCAGAGTGATGAGATGGGTTAGGCATAGCTCTTGGAATACCCTCGTCAAACAAACTTTGTAAGAATGAGTCCACATCCATGTAGACTTGAGAAGGTTGCTGAGTATGGACAATTTTAAGTGAGGGTGGTGAATCCTCAAAGTCCATACTCTATGAAGAACTCCCAGGTTCTGTGATTGCTTGGACTTTCTCCCCCTTTTTAGTAGCATCACCCTCTTGCATAGGTGAGCTAGGGGTTAGGTCTATCATATCCATAGATTCTTGTGTTCCTGGTTGAGTCCTCCTTAAAGGTCTCTTAGCTAGTTGTTCCTTGAGATCAGAAATCTCAAGTTACTGATCATTGACCCTTCTTAGGAGGGTAGTAACCTGAGATTCCAAATGACTAACCTTTGAGACTAAATAGGTGCAAGTGTGAGTCGTCTTTTGCACCTTTAGTCTAATGTTCCCCTCATTTTCATCAGAAGAATCATGGGGGGATGAGAGAATAGGACCAAGGTCTTCTTCCTCATCACCAGCACTTTGTTCTTGGCTGCTGGATTTTCCCTGCACTATGACAGCTTCAAGTGAAGTGTCAATGGTCTGGGTTGTCATGGTTGAGGGCTTAATGATGTAGTTACTTTCTGAAATGAGAGCCTCTTCCATATAGACCTCCTAAATAGGTTCAGGGAGATCCACCTTAGTAGTAGGTGGATGATGTAGGCTAGACATGGGAGAAACAGGAGTACTCATCTCTCCTTAAGCAGGGAGGAGAAGAGAGACTCATGATACTCACTAAATCCCATGTCTTCATCATCATAGAATTCTAGGTTTGGAATGGGTTGGTTTAGGTCAAGAGGTTGGGGATAGTAACTGTCCCCTAAAGGTTGCTCACTAGAGTTTTAAGACTCTAAATGAAAGCTTAAGGCTTGGGGGGTTGTGAGCTCATCAGGCTGAGCATGAGGAACCTTAGCATATATCATTTGTAAAATGGGAGTTGTTTGCTCCTCAGGAGAAATGGGAGCTCCAATGTCCATTTTCTCCTATATGAGTGGTGATATAGGATCCTGCACAAACTAAGTAGCATGTATAGGGGTTCGTTTGGATTTTTTGGTAGGTGATGGTTATTTGTGGCTGTATAGTTGCTTGAGAAGTAGAAGGTGTGGGTTCAACACTAGTTAGTGCTGCTAGGTTGTCACCTTGAGCAATGAGCTCTAACATTTTTGGGACAAGGGCTGTTTCTACCCCTGAGAAACCAACAGTTGGTTTCCTCATAGTCTTGAGGATGCCAGGCTTCATCTGTCCTAATTTTAGAACATTACCTGTTCCCCTCAACTGTGAGCCCAGTTCACACTTGAGAATGTGCTGGACATATCTAGGGAACATGTAATATTCTAAGGAGTCCAAATTTGCAAGTAAATTAGTTTACACAAATTGTGAATACCTAAACTTGACTCCCTGAACCATCCCATGGACTATATAGGAAAGGTCCTTTGGAACTTGGTCCCATCCTTCATGCTTGTTAGATAGACTGTGGATGACAATATGGAGGAGGTATTTCCATTGAGAGGAAACCTTCCCTTTTCTGAAGGTATTTACAAAGAAATCCCCTTCATAGCCCATCTGACCAAAGGAATGGTTAACAGCAGTCTTGGGAAAGGACAAATCACCTTCTACATCATCCACCCTTAGATGTGTGTTTATGGATGCTGGAGTGATGAAGATTGTCCTCCCCTGTACTGTGGCAGACAATGCCTTCTCCCCATCCATGGTGACCTCTTGACAGGTCCTCTAAAATTCCAACAACTGATCCTCATAGAGTATGGAGGATCGATGGTGAGGGAGGTGAAGTAGTTTGATAGAGTGAGAAAGCGGCAAACCTCTGAGAAACTAGGATCCTACTCAGAGTTTAATAGAGCAACTTGATGATGTTGCCTGTGAAGTTGCATGGAGAAATCGGGTTGGTTTTTGCGATTAAGGTTGGCCATTTTGAGGTAGCTTCGTTATGAAGGAAGATAAGAACAAGGGCGGTTTGTGGGTGAATTTAGGTTAGAGAAACTTCAGATGAAGAAGATAGTGAAAAGAGGGGAAACCGTTGAGAGAATATATATGAAATGAATTTGAGACAAAGTTAATACAAAAGAATAAACTTTAAAATCCGAATGTCGGTCCCACCTCTGAAAAAGTGCCCAAAAATATAGTTTTCTTGAAAGTCGAAAATCTTCGAAGGTATTTTTGTCTTCGGATTAAGAAAAACTTCCGAAGCCAATTTGGCTTCGGAAGGTATTCCTAAGGTTTGTGAGAATTTTGCTTCGGAAGGAAAATACTTAGAGAATTTTCACTTCTGAGACATGTCTGGTTCCTTAAGACTTGGGAGTTTTATTCTAAAGAGAATAAATCTTCCGAGACTTAATTGTTTTCGGAAGAAAATTTTCCTTCAAATACATGTAAGTACTTAGAAGCATATTTAGGCGTCAGAAGATATATCAGAATTTCTTTCAAATGTAAATGACTTATAAGTAGTTATTTGATTTGAAGACATAATGTTCTTCCAAAGACAACTTGATGTCTTCCGAAAAAAAATATGTTTGAAAATTTTTCAAAAACCTAAGGAATATCATTTAAAACATTTTTCCAAAGGAAACTGGGCTTATGAAGGTGATAAAATAGACAACTTAGGACACACAGGTTTTAGAAATAAAATTGATTTAAGTTTTAGAAAATCTACTCAAAGTTAATCATCCCAATAGCTGATACAAGATATTTGAATCTTTGTTCATCAAAAGCTTTAGTGAACAGATCAGCATATTATTCATTTATGTTAACTTTGACTAGTTTGACTAATCTTTTTTAAAATTATCTCTAATCAAATGATACCTGATGTTGATGTGTTTTATCCTTGTGTGCTGCATAAGATTCTCTGTAATAGAGATAGCACTGTTGTTGTCTATTTGAATGGGAGACTCTTTGAAGTTGAATCCATAGTCCAATATCTGATTCTGAATCCAAAGCACTTGAGCACAGCAGCTTGCAGCAGCAATGTATTCAGCTTTAGCAGTTGATGCAGACACACAGGATTGTTTCTTGCATTGCCAAGAGACTATCCTTCCACCAAGTAATTGACATCCCCTAAATGTAGACTTTGCAGTCATGTTACAGCCACCATAGTCACTATCTGTATAGGCATACAGACTGAAGTGAGAATTCTTTGGATACCAAAGGCCAAACTTGGGAGCACCTTTGAGATATCTAAGAATCCTCTTGATAGCAACCAGGTGTGACATCTTAGGGTTGGCTTGATATCTTGCACAGATGCATGTGGCAAACATGATATCAAGCCTGTTCGCTATGAGGTACATAAGAGACCCAATCATAGCCATGTAGAGATGTTCATCTACACACTCCCCCTCAAGATTAGGTCCAAGGGAGTGGTTTTTGGGTATGGGTGTCTTTGTAACCTCACAAGCAGTCATCTTGAATCTTGTAAGGATGTCTTGTACATATTTTGACTGACTTATGAAGATGTCATTATCAACTTGCTTCACTTGAATTCCTAGAAAGAAATTAAGTTCCCCCATGGCACTTATTTCAAATCTATTCTTCATCAGCCTCTCAAAGTATTTGGAGAGCTTTGGATTAGTTGACCCAAAGATAATGTCATCTATATAGACTTGAACCAGCATTAAGTCATTCCATGTTCCTTTGTTGAAGAGAGTTCCATCTAAAGCATCCTTCTTGTAGCCATGTTGACAGAGATACTGAGAGAGTGTCTCATACCACTTTCTTGGAGCTTGATGCAGCCCATAAAGAGCTTTATCAAGCTTGAAGACATAATCAGGATGATCTGGGTATGCAAAGCCAGGTGGTTGTTTGACATACACCTTTTTATCAATCACCCCATATAAGAAAGCACACTTGACATCAAGTTGGTAGACCTTGAAATCCTTGGATGCAGTAAAAGCCAGGAATATTCTTACAGCTTCAAGTCTTGCTACAAGAGCAAAAGCATTTGTGTAGTCAATTCGCTCTTCTTGTGTGTATCCTTGAACCATTAGTCTGGCCTCGTTCTTGATGACACGTCCTCTATCATCCTTCTTGTTTCTAAAAACCCACTTGGTTTCTATGGTAGTCTTCCCTTGAGGAAGAGGACATAGGTTCCAAACCTTTTGTCTTTTGAATTGAAGTAGCTCCTCTTGCATTGCTTCAACCCAACTTCCATCCTTTAAAGCCTCATCAACTTTCTTTGGCTCTATCTGGGACAAGAAGCAAGAGTATAGACAAATATTTTTGTCATGGGTTTGTTCTCTTATTCTCACCCCTGTATCAACATATCTAATAATGTTTTTGGTGGGGTATGACTTGTGGATCCTGAGTTGAGGGATCACAGCAAGTTGATTAGAAAAATCTTAATTTGAGAAATTCTGATCTAAAAATGAAGTATCACCCACCACATCAGCACACTTATCAAGAGAGACTTGATCCAATGAGTGTGTGACATCATTTGTGTTGTCTTTTATGGAGTGCTTATCAGCATCAAGAAATTCTTGATCACTATCACCACCTCTATTTCCTCCTATATTTGAAGCTCCTTCACCTGAGTTTTGAGCTTCTGAGCTAGAATTTGTAGGCACCTTAGATGTATCAGCTGAATTTGTAATGTTTGTGCTGATAGGATCTTCACTTGCAGGATTAGTTACCACTGGAGCTGAGGTAGTATGCTTGCTTGGTCTTTTCATCTCAAATCATGGGTCGGGATCTCCTATTGATAAGTTACCTATAGATCCTGGAACATTCTCACAATATTTGTTAAAACAGTTGGTAACTAAATCAGATCAAAGAGCCAATCAGGACCAGAACCTTTCATACTAGGAGTGTGCTCATTGAAGGACATATTGGCTGAATCCTCAACTACTCTAGTTCTTAGATTGTATACTCTATAAGCCTTAGCTTGGGAAGAGTATCCAATAAAGTGTCCATCATCTGATTTCTCAGCAAATTTGGCTACTTGATCTTTGGTATTCAAGATGGTTCAAGGACATCCAAATGACTTGAGGAAACCAATAAAGGGTCTCCTTTTATGCCACATCTCATAAGGAGTCTTAATACGAGTCTTAACAACTAAAGCTCTATTTTGTACATAGCAGGCTGTGTTGACTACCTCTGCCCAGAAGGTGATGGGCAGTTTAGAGTCAGACAACATGGTTCTTGCAGCCTCAATAAATGTCCTGTTTCTCCTCTCAGCAACACCATTTTGCTGAGGAGTCCTGGGAGCACTATATTGTCTTTTAATACCTTTTTCATCACAAAATATGTCAAAGATTTGGTTCTTTTATTCTATTCCTTGATCACATCTTATGATTTTGACCTTGTGATCACATTGATTCTCAATTTTCAGAATGAAGTTCTTCAAGATCTCAGGAGTCTCATCCTTAGTTCAAAGGAAAAAGACCCAAATGAATCTTATGAAGTCATCTGTGATCACCAAACAATATGAGGTCCTTCCTAAACTCATTACACTGATGGGGCCAAAGAGATCCATATGTAATAAGTGTAGGGGAGTAGTGATAGAGTTTCTTTCCTTTGGCTTATGAGACACTTTGTGTTGCTTCCCTTTCAGGCATGCTAAATAGTGGTCATCACTTGTAAACTCTTTCTTTGGCATTCCAGTTACCAAATCATTCTTAGTTAATTTATTCATGTTTTTAAAGTTTACATAGAAAATTCTTTTATGCCAGAGGAAAGACTTATTACTATTTGCTTTAGATAGAAAGCAAGAAACTGCTCTTGAGGGAGATGTTTCCTGTAGATCCATCTTATATGTGTTCCTTTTCCTGGGGGCTCTGAGCTGGATATGCTCTTAAGGAATTACCACCCCAGGCTTGAGAACAATGCACTCATGCTCAGTGAAGAGCATGTTGTGTGTCTGATGACAAAATTAGGATACACTCAGTAGATTGTACCCAACCTCTTTGAAAAAGTTTACCTTTTCAATGCTGAGGTTACCATTTGTGGCCCTGCCCCTTCCAGTAATGTAACCTCCAGCATCTCCTCCAAAAGCAGCCATCCCTCCATCAATTTTCTCAAAATTTTGAAGCAAAGAGCCATCGCCTATCATGTGCCTGGAACAGCCACTATCAATGATCCATACATTCCTCTTGGTCTTTAGCTGTTCCTGTATAAAAAGAGATGTTTAGTTACATTTGGAAACCCAAGCCTCATTGGCCTTGGGCTTATCAAAGTGATTTGAAGACAATGTAACAGTAATTGATCCTATGTTCAGGCTTTGGGGATCATTAGCTGTTGTTGATGAAGCACTTTCAGTCACTTGGTCTTCCTTCATCTTCCACACCATCTTTGGAAGATTAGACTTAACCTTCAATACTTCGAAAGTTTTGACAACTTAGGAAGTTTTGGAGACAGGACCTTCGGAAGATCTTGTTTTCACTGCAGCAGCCTTTAATACTTCCAAAGCATTCCTTTCTTCCGAGACCAACTTTTCTTCTGAAGGCAAGTTTTCACTTGTCTTCTTCTTCACCTTGGAGCTTCCGAAAGGAAAGGATTTTCCTTCCGAAGCTATCTTTTCTTTCTTCTTCTCAGAAGTTTTCTTTTTGATTATGTGGACAGTACTTTTAGGATTGTAGATGCAATCCTTAGATAGGTGAGAAGTACTACCGCACATGATGCAATCCATTTGCTTCCTTCTAAGAGTCTTCTTTTGAGAGAAAGACTGAACTTGATCACTTTCCACCTCCATCTTCATCTTCACAGATGACGTAACAAGCTTCTTAGGGTGAGGCTTGCTTTTAGAACTGGATGGTTCATGCTGTGTAGCAGTGGTACACAGCTGATCAGCCTTCTTCTCCTTGCTGGAATGAGTTGGACATGAACTAGAACTCTTAGAAATAGAGTTAATAGTTAAGTCTTCAGCCTTCACCACTTCAAATCCTGTAGAGATAAACACTTGTTTCTGCTTAGAGTTGAAAGTGGCCTTGATCTCTTGAGCGTTCTTTGACTTCCTCTTGGCTTTTCTGATTAATTTCTTCCTCTTAGATTTGGTCATCCCAGATTCTTTTCTCTCCTCAGAAGAATAGTGACCCTTCTAAGGATGATCTTCTTTACTCCTCTCAGAATCATCCTTCACTATCTCCTCTTTATCCTCTTCATTAATGGGGTCTATGAGAGGAAGCTCATCTTCACAAGTTTCACACCTTGGAGATCTTACAAACAATAGAGTGTGTGAAGGAGCTATCTTAGTAGATCCCAGTCCTTGCTTATTCTGATAACAAACTTTTGCATGCAAGGATGAGGATATCATGTTCTTGAAGGTCTCTTCTTCAAGAACACATTTTTCTGCCATGGCTTTGCTGAACACAAGCTCAGCCTGGCATTCAGTTAACTTAGTGATGAGATCTTTTATCTAAGTCCTATAGTTGGTATGTTCATGCTTAAGAATGGTTTTCTCTAAATCTTCTATTTTAAGTTTGTAATCATTTTTAGCTCTTTTGAAAAAAGCTTTTAAAATGTTTAAGGACTCAAGATCAGATCTTATTTCTAAGTTATAGGACCTATATCTGTTAACTTTAGCAATATATTCAGATGTACAAAGATGTTCCAATACCTTGGCTTCTTAATGATCTGCCATCAGTGCTTGGTTTGGAGATGCATCCTCAACCTGAAAGCTCCAGTCAAAGCCTCCTTCTTCAACAGCAACTGCAGCTTACTGCTTGGGCTTCTCATTCTGGGGAGCTCCATGAGTGTAGTTTGGTCTGGTTTGTGCTTGGCCACCACTTGTTATTGGTGCCTTGCATTCTCTAGCAAAGTGTCCCATTTGGTTACAGTGGTAACACTTTACTTTGCTTTTGTCCAACCCAAACTTTCCACTGGTTGCATTGCTAGGAAACTTCCTCCCTATCCTTTTGTAGAACTTTTTGGCTCTGTAAGTGAGAAGAGCCATCTGCTAGACTATTTTCATGTACTCCAGATCATCTGGATGGATACAGTCCTGGTCTTCAAGGGTAAAAAGAAAGTTGCATGTGTTTTCATCAATAGACACAAAGGCTTGTGAAGAGCTTGTCTTTTGGAATGGGCTTCCTTGGGTGTAGCTCTCTCTTGGTATCTCCAGGAATGTGATGAAAGAACCCTTTTGTGAGTTTTCAGGATAGCAGATTAGATGATGTTGTGGTTCTCTGCAATCCCTTTCAACTACATGAAGGGCTGAACCCTGCTGATTATTGGATTTACTAGATGGATTTTACATTTTCATCTCCATCTGGTAGCCACTGAGGATACCATACAACTCAGTGAAAGTAAGGGTCTTAAGGTTCTCAGTCCTCTTAATGACCATACAATAGTGTGTGCATTGTCTGGGAAGAGAGGACATGAACTTCCTCA
This sequence comes from Flaveria sonorensis, assembly GCA_025506505.1. Taxonomy (NCBI): domain Eukaryota; kingdom Viridiplantae; phylum Streptophyta; class Magnoliopsida; order Asterales; family Asteraceae; genus Flaveria; species Flaveria sonorensis. The sequence continues at coordinate 48,860,018 of CM046427.1, read as the reverse complement.
CAGTGTTGCTATTCTTAAGAGTTACTCCAACATCCATTAGAGTATCCCTAATCTCAACAACCGCTCAGGATACCATACAGCTCAGGAAGAGTGAGGGTAGAAAGGTTCTCAGTTCTCTTGATGGCCACATAGTAGTATGTCCATTCTCTGGGAAGAGAGAACATGAACTTTCTCACTATGTCCCTGCTCTCAAATTTGACTCTAACATCCATCAGTGTATCTACAATCTCAACATACCTGAAGTATTATTGAGTCATAGTTTCATATGTGTTGAAGGTGAAGTTTTCAACTGTGTTTCATGATATCTTTCTTGTTTTCTTTATCTTCCATAGATTCTGCATACATCAGATTCAATGCATCCCAGAGTTCTTTTACAGTCTTGCTCTTCTTGAAACCTCTGTAGATGGAGTTGGGAATAGTTGTTTAAAGAGCGGTCATGGCTTTCTAATCTATATCAATCTTCTTCTTGTCTTCTTCAGAATAGTCAACCACTTCCTTTGGTATCATCCTACCTCTGGCAGTTGCTGAAATAGTATTTGGGATGTGACTTCTTGAGACTACAGATCTCAACATCCTGATGTCTTGAGACTTGATAAAGCCTTCCATCCTTATGCACCAAGTATTAAAGTTATCAGGAGTGATTAGTGGAGATTTAGTCATGGTGCTGATTTGCATATCAGCTTTAGTAAGACCTGCCATTTGAGCAAGTAAATGTTTGTGAAACTAAAAAGTGATTTAAGATGGTAAGATCTTACAATCAAGAGCCTAAAATACTCTGATACCAATTGTAGGACCGGTTATGGTTACACAATAATTTCACAGTTGGAGAGTATCACAATTACTAGATCAAATAGGGAATCAGGCAAAGAAACAAAGAACAAACAAGTAAAGAATTTAAGAACACAAAGATATGGTTTTCAAGGATGATGTATATTGCTCTCAAGTAACTTTACAAGTGTTACAATTGCTTAGTACTAAAACTGGTTACATGATATACTTTATACCACAACTTACAGCGGCCATACTTTGAGAGCTAGCTGGACTCTAATCTAGACAACAAGATCAATATAGAGTCAAAAGGCAGATTGCTTTTTGACATATGACTATGACATGCCATAGCTCACATCCTGTTATATTACAAAAAGGATAAATTACAAGAATAGAAAGCTAAGATGCAGACACCATAATGTACAGTTGACAAAAGTATGGAGATAATCGCCAACATGTATAAGTTGGTGAGTTTTCAGAGCTGGCAGCGGAAAGTTGTTCAGCTTTTGTCAAAAGTGTGCCAGGGACACATGTCGTCTAAGTGTTCATAAGAAATCAGTCTTCAAGCTTCGGAAGACTTTGTCTTCAAACTTCGAAAGATTTCACTTTTGGCTTCGGAAGATTTCTGTCTTTGGCTTCAGAAGATTTAACACTTAGATAAATTTCTTTATGAATGGTCAAATCTTTCGAAATAACTTCCTTGTACTTTAGTTGTATGCTGAGAGATCTTTGGTTGGCATCAACCTCTAAGTCTGAGTATGACGCATCAGAATACACCACTAAATCGTCATTCCTTTCGGGTAACGTTAAGATAGGAGCTTGGGTCAGCCTTGTCTTTAATTCTTCAAAGGCACTCCACTGATCTAAACCCCATTCAAACTTCATATCCTTACGGGTCAACTTGGTTAATGGAGAGGCTATCTTATGGAAATCTTGGATAAATCTCTATAGTAACCCGCCAAACCCAAGATAATATGGAACTCATATGCCGTATTTGGAGAGTTCCATTGCATCGCCGCTGTAACTTTCGCACGATCCACCACTATCCCATCTGGATTAATCACATGTCCAAGAAGTTGGATATCACGTAACCAAAATGCACACTTAGAGAACTTCGCGTACAACTTCTCGTTTCTAAGTGTCTCAAATACCTCCTTAAGATGGTCGGCTTGCTACTCCTTATTATTCAAGTAAATCAGGATGTCATCGATAAATACGATCACTGATATATTCAACATCGGCCGACATACACGATCATGAGATCCATAAAGGCAACTGGTTTATTGGTTAACCCGAAAGAGATTACGAGAAACTTATAATGTCCATAAAGCGTTCAGAAAGCTGTATTAGGGATATCCTGCTCCTTGACCTTTAGCTGAGGTAACCTGATCGAAAATCTATCCTTAAGAACCAACTGGCACCCTGAAACTGATCGAACAAGTAATCAATCCTCGATAACGGATTCCGATTTTTCACGGTCAACTTATTAAGCTCGCGGTAGTCAATGCACATTCTCACATTACCGTCCTTTTTCTTCACGAATAAGACAGGAGCACCCCATGGATAGATACTTGATCGAATGAAACCATTATCTAGTAGATTAAGGTTTGGACTTTTTTAAGAGTTTTTTTTTCTTTTATTCCCTCCAACTTTTAACATATGATTTAAAAAATAAAAATTAATAGATATTTACTTTTATCAACGTGAATATTTTCAACAATTTGGGTTTTTTTGTTTTGATGTGGCTATTTTATTAGTGTTTTGATGTTAATATATTTAATGGTTTTCATTTTATATATTAAGTTTCAAATATTAGTAATGCTTTATTTTATCAACATCAATATTCCCAAATATTTGGGATTTTTGTTGCGACGTGGCAATTTATTAACGTTTTGATAGTTAACTTTTTTAACGGTTTTCATTTATATATTAAATTTCAAGTATTATCAACTGTTTTGTGGTAGTGTACAGGTTTGTGATTATTTTGTTTTTTTATGTAAGGTTGCATGTTTTTTTTTTTCTTATCTTAAACGCGTAGGTTCACAACGATTTTGACATTATTTCATGTTTTTGAGGCCCTGTCATAACGTGATGATCTTGATACTAGTTATGTAGCAAAATGGAAAGGTTTGGACCAATTAAAGTTTTATATTATGAAAATAGTAATATAATTTACCTATATATTATTAACGAACAAAAGAAATAGTGAGATTTTGGGTTTCTCTTACTTTGGCCACTGAGACTTTTTGTTTTGTTTTTACTTTTTACTTCGTTCTCAGCCTAAACTAGTGTGATTGGGTATCTTTGAGAAAGGGAACAATGGTGAATGGTGAACATGTGTGAGCTGTTACGGTGGTTAAAATGAGTTTTAGTGGTGTAATGAGGCGGACGAGCAGTGGTGGCATGATTTAATGATCATATTAAAGAGATTTGAGAAATCTTTGAACTTTGAGTGTTGATTATGTTGTTGAGTTCATGTTTTACTTGTATAGACTCTTGGAGTTGTGTATGAAATTGACGACTTTAAAGAATGAGGAAAAAGCCCCACAAAAGGTGGACACTGAGGATTGTGAAGAACCGGAAAAAAGAAAAAGAAATTGATGAAATTGAAGAACTATATACTATTATATTTTATAAGAGGGATCCATAATATCTACAAATCTTTTTAATTTGAACATAATCTTACAAAATCATAAAGAAAATCATGTTATAAACATATTTATAGTATTAAAGCTTTAACGCTTTGTTTGAAGAGAGTTATTGAACCGAACGACTAAGTATGATTTCGACCGTGTCGATGAAATTGTTGGTTTGAATTAACTAGTTTTGTATTAATTTCCTTAAATAGTAATCATGGTTCGTAAATAAAAATTCGAGTAAATTGTCATTTTCGTCCCTTAGTTTTGATGTGCTTTGTTATTTCCATTCAAAAATAATTGTTTTCCATTCTGGCTCTTTGACTTTTTAAAATCTTGTTATTATCTTCCAATCTTGTTAATCAAGTTAATTTGCTTGTTAAATAGAGGGGTAATTATCTCTTTTTTGTACTATCCATGTAATATCAATTTGATATTGTAATAATAATAAAAAAGGATATTGTCGGGTACGGCACCGTGTTCAATGGGGCACGGCCCCGCGTTTGTGGTGGGGCACGATCTCGTGCCTTCTGGGGCACGCCTCCGTGCCTCGGGTCGGGGAACCGTACTTTTTGTCCTTTCGGACTAACAAACACGGGGGTGTGTTGATTTTAGCACATGAGTGTGTTTCAGGCTGGACATGGGAGTGTGCCTTATGAGGCACAACCCTATGCTTGAATTTCAAAGCTTGGTTTTCTTTAATTTCTTTTTTTTTAAGCTCCTTTTGTTCATCTTGGTCTTTTTCAAGCTTGAAAACACAATATAAACGATTTAGATATCAAATCATCATTTTTAGTAATTTGAAGCACATCAGTTACCATATATAACTTTAATTCCCTTGAGCCGTTTTCCCTTTCGTCGCTATGGTTGACATATAGTTGCTACTTTGTTTGATGTATTGACAATCATATGCAATTAACAACCTCAGAGAATTGAACACCGTTGTAGCTCTGTCTAATGACTATTTTTTTGTTGATTTCATCGTTTTTGTTGGTTGGAGTTGAAGGAAAATAACCATATAGCTGTTGATTTATGTTATTATAAAAGATTTATTCTTTTTTGGTCAACCGTTAAGCCTTCTGTCAACCGGGGGGGGGGGGGGGGGGGGGGCGCTTCTGTCATCCAACCAATTGATACGATAGAGGTGTATTCAGTCTGATTCAATCTTTTGTACTTTATTTTAATTGTAATCGTGAAAGATCGAAATTGTTGCACTTTGCTGACACCAATATTAGGATTTTAGATCTTGTGGTCTTTATTTGAAGGTTAATATAATGATTACTAACTTTACTAAACTCATGTATTACACGAGTTGAATAAACAAAATATCAAATAAAATAAAAATTATTAATTATAAAACGATATACTAAGACATGATATGATTGGAATTACGTATGAGTAATAACTATAAGTAGTAAAATAATAATATAAACTTTTTAAATTTTTTTTGTTTTTTTCAAAGATAATTTGTTTCAAAATAACGTTTTAAAACTTTTTTTTTAAATTTCCTTACTATAACTTTCTATTTTAACTATTTTTTTTTTTAAATTTACTTTAGAAAAATCTATTTTAAAATATTACGTAAAAATAGTTTGATTTTTTAGAAAAAAAACTTTCTATAAAAAATTATTTCTATAGAAATAACATTAATAAAAATATCTATTTAGTAATTTATTAAAAACCTAATTATAGTGTAAAAATGAATAAAAATATTATTAGTAATTAATGTAGTTATTTAATAAGAGAGAGAAGCGGAAAAATTAAATGAAAATAAATGTGATGCTGACACGTGGCATCCTTATTTATCATTTTGTTAGAGTTAAATTATAATGAGCTAGTGCATTTGTTTAGCTCTGTAGTTTTAAAAAATTATTGGTTCCGGTTCATGGTTTTTCTATAAGATTTGATTTTCGTCTGAATGAATTGATCAGTTTAATGGGGGGGGGGGGAGCTTCAGTATGCTTGCAACTTCTGTCATCCAACCAATTGATATGATAGAGGTGCATTAATTCTAATTGAATCTTTTGTACTTTATTTTAATTGTAATCGTGAAAGATCGCAATTGTTGCACTTAGCTGACACCAATATTAGGATTTTAGATCCTGTGGTCTTTATTTGAAGGTTAATATAATGATTATAATGATTACTAACTTTAGTAAATTCATGTATTACACGAGTTAAATAAATAAAATATCAAATAAAATAAAAATTATTAATTATAAAACGATATACTAAGACATGATATGATTGAAATTACGTATAAGTAATAACTATAAGTAATAAAACAATAATATAAACTTTTTAATTTTTTTTGTTTTTTCAAAGATAATTTGGTTTCAAAATCACGTTTTAAAAAATTTGTATTTTTAAAAATTTCCTTATTATAACTTCCTATTTTAACTATTTTTTTTTAAATTTGCTTTAGAAAAATCAATTTTAAAATATTACGTAAAAATAGTTTGATTTTTTTAGAAAAAAATCTTCTATAAATAATTATTTCTATAGAAATAACATTAATAAAAATATCTATTTCTTAATTTATTAAAAACCTAATTATAATGTAAAAATGAATAAAAATATTATTAGTAACTAATGTAGTTATTTAATAGGAGAGAGAAGCGGAAAAAATTTAATGAAAATAAATGTGATGCTGACACGTGACACCCTTATTTATCATTTTGTTAGAGTTAAATGATAATGAGCCAGGGCATTTGTTTAGCTCTGTAGTGATAAAAAATTATTGGTTCCGGTTCATGGTTTTCTATTAGATTCAATTTTCGTCTGAAGGAATTGATCTGGGGTTAGGGGGGAGCTTCAGTATGCTTGCAACTTCTGTCATCCAACCAATTGATACGATGGAGGTGCATTCATTCTGATTGAATCTTTTGTACTTTATTTTAATTATAATCGTGAAAGATCGCAATTGTGCACTTCGCTGACACCAATATTAGGATTTTAGATCTTGTGGTCTTTATTTGAAGGTTATATAATGATTATAATGATTACTAACTTTAGTAAACTTATGTATTACACGAGTTAAATAAATAAAATATCAAATAAAAAAAATTATTAATTATAAAACGATATACTAAGACATGATATAATTAGAATTACGTATGAGTAATAACTATAAGTAATAAAACAATAATATAAACTTTTTAATTTTTTTTTCTTTTTTTCAAAGATAATAAAATAACGTTTTAAAAAAATTTTATTTTTAAAAATTTTCTTACTATAACTTCCTATTTTAACTATTTTTTTTAAATTTACTTTAGAAAAATCAATTTTAAAATATTACGTAAAAATAGTTTGATCTTTTAGAAAAAATTCTTCTATAAAAAATTATTTCTATAGAAATAACATTAATAAAAATATCTATTTCTTAATTTATTAAAAACCTAATTATAATGTAAAAATGAATAAAAATATTATTAGTAATTAATATAGTTATTTAATAGGAGAGAGAATCGGGAAAAATTTAATGAAAATAAATGTGATGCTGACACGTGACACCCTTATTTACCATTTTGTTAGAGTTAAATGATAATGAGCCAGTGCATTTGTTTAGCTCTGTAGTGATAAAAAATTATTGGTTCCGGTTCATGGTTTTTCTATAAGATTCGATTTTCGTCTGAAGGAATTGATCAGTTTAATGGTGGGGGGGGGGGGGAGCTTCGGTATGCTTGCAACTTCTGTCATCCAACCAATTGATATGATAGAGGTGCATTCATTCTGATTGAATCTTTTGTACTTTATTTTAATTGTAATCGTGAAAGATCGCAATTGTTGCACTTCGCTGACACCAATATTAGGATTTTAGATCTTGTGGTCTTTATTTGAAGGTTAATATAATGATTATAATGATTACTAACTTTAGTAAACTTATGTATTACACGGGTTAAATAAACAAAGTATCAAATAAAATAAAAATTATTAATTATAAAACGATATACTAAGACATGATATGATTGGAATTACGTATGAGTAATAACTATAAGTAATAAAATAATAATATAAACTTTTTAATTTTTTTTTTTTGTTTTTTTCAAAGATAACTTTGTTTCAAAATAACTTTTTAAATTTTTTTTATTTTTTTAAAATTTTCTTACTATAACTTACTATTTTAGCTATTTTTTTAAAATTTACTTTAAAAAAATCAATAATAAAATATTAAGTAAAAATAGTTTGATTTTTTAGAAAAATTTCTTTCTATAAAAAATTATTTCTATAGAAATAACATTAATAAAAATATCTATTTCTTAATTTACTGAAAACCGAATTATAATGTAAAAATGAATAAAAATATTATTAGTAATTAATGTAGTTATTTAATAGGAGAAAGAAACGAGAAAATTTTTATGAATATAAATGTGATGCTGACACGTGACATCCCTATTTACCATTTGTTAGAGTTAAATGATAATGAGCCAGTGCATTTGTTTAGCTCTGTATTGATAAAAAATTATTGGTTCCGGTTCATGGTTTTTCTATAAGATTCGATTTTCGTCTGAAGGAATTGATCAGTTTAATGGTTGACCAGGTGGATTCATTGATTTTAAGGTCGTTTTATTTCCTTGATTAGTTTAATGATTGAACACGTGGATTAATTGATCAGTTCAGTGTGTGAAGGCTTTAAACATGGAAGGTAGTTCTATTTTCTTACCATGTAAAACTAAATGTTTAATCATTTAATGATAACATATATATATATATATATATATATATATATATATATATATATATATATATATATATATATATATATATATATATATATATATTTATTATTTATTTATTTATTTATATTTATATCTTATAAACAGTTGTATATGTAATATCCAATCCAAGGTTAGGATCTCATATATCAAAATATTCATATGAGGTTTTATAAGATATATATATATATATACTAATAAATAAAAATACATCCGGACACTTGTCAGCATTTTAAGCTATCTAATAAATGGTTTTCCCGCTTTTCTCTCCTTTTAATTATGAATTCTATAATAGCTATTCATTAATTACTAACTATCCATAATTAAAATTTCAAATATGTTAACTTTAAATTTTCAAATGTGTAATACATGGGTTTGTTCAATGAGTATAATATATAATATTTAAGACATAAATTTTTATATTATTAATCATGTAACAGTAAATTTATTTAGTCCGTGTACTACACGGGATTGTAACCTAGTGTGTGTGTATATATATATATATATATATATATATATATATATACATATAGATATAGATATAGGGTAGGGTTACCTTGAAAAGCAACCCATTTTTTGTGATAACTCTAGAAAACAATAAAAGCCACACATTTTAGTTACATACAAGTCACATGCTATTTTCACCTTTTTTTGAAACGTTTATAATTTTTTTTCATGACATTATTTTTTCAAAAAAATTTCACCGTTAATTTCAGCATTTTTTATTCCAACGCCTACCATATTAATATAATTTTTTTACAAAAAATCATCAACCCGTTATTTACATATGTGTAAATTTGGTTATACACATGTATAATACCGAATTTACACGTGTAAATCCAGTATTACACATGTGTAAAACGAATTTCGTATAAAAAACGAGATTTTTTTTTATTTTTATAATTTTTTTTATTTTTTTTATTAAAGAGGAAAACAAGGGAACATTTTTGTGTTTATATTTTTTTTAGTTTTATGTTATTTTTTGTTTTATAATTCTTTTTCTTATATTTTTATTAATTACCATTAATAACTATTGGCTCATATTGGTTCCTAAATTTCTCACAAAGAAATAAAGTTCTAATTTGATCTCTCCCATATGAATATATATATATATATATATATATGGTTAGGTTCAAATAATAACTCACCCTTTTGTGAGAACTCTTTAACCCACTATTAACCATTGATCAAAATTTAAATGGTTAAGATCTTCTCCTTATTTTTTATTCAATAAGAGCAAAATAGTCAATTAACCCACACCTATTACCTCCTATTTTCTTTTTTCTTTTTTTATTTAAAATGTTTTCCCCTATATTTTTAAAACTTTCATAACTTTTTTATACATTGTTATTTTTTATATAGATTGCACCATTAAATTCATTATATTTTTCTCTTTAATTCCCATATAATCTTGCAAATTGTATTTTCTTACCCGAATTAGCGAAATTACACCGGTGACCTACAATATTGTTACACTACTGTAAAGAAGCTTTAACACCCAATATTACACTACTATAACTAACAGTAACACTCAAGAATCTAACAACCAGATGACATTACACCATTTAACTACACTAATGTAACAAAACTTCAACATTATAATTAAACAAAAGATAAAATAAAAAACAATTACACTACAATAATTCTTTTTAAATTTAATGTAACCTTTAGCAAAGTTGTGAAGAAAACATCTAGTTACACTGTTAATTACCTGATATTACACCACTCCAACTAACAGTAACACAATTATTACAACAACCAAATGACTTTACACCAATATAAACCAATGTAAACTAATGTAAACCAATATTAACCCATGTAAATCAACTCTAAAAAAAATGACATTAAACCATGTAACTGCACCTCTATAATTTCAGAAGCCTAACAACCAAACCAACATTAAACCATGTACTACTACACTATCGTAATGAAATTTCAATATTGTAATTAAATCCATATTATTAAAACTACAACACCGTAACAAAAAAATCATCATTGTAATTACACTATTGTAAGAAAATTAACCCAATAAATATATATATATATACACCACTATAACAAAAAACACCACTAAAAATACAATATAATACAAAACATCAAGATTAACACAATATAATACACGAACATACAGATACATGATGTTGGTTTAGCCCCCTAGATTGAACCTGACATAAAACCTTAGATGGTTGATGAACCCAGATCTGAACCATAGTGTGAACCCAGATCTAAACTACAGTATGGTGGCGGCAGTAGTATGGTGCAAGTGTGGTGGTGGTTGTGGTGTCTATGGCGGAGAAAGAGAACACAGATTTAAAGCGTGTACTCTTAAGGATAAAGGGATCTGGTGGCAAAGTGATTTGGTGGTTGATGTCATGGCTGGAGGTGTTATGGCGACGATGGTGTAATGGTAGCCACAATGATGATGTGTTTGAGGAGTTCGATGGGAAGTGTGCTGGTAGAGGTCAACCAATGGTGTCGAGGTGGATTAGGGGTTTGGATGTGGATTGGTGGTGATGGTGGTAAGTTATTTAAAATTCAAAAGAAATGAGAAAATGAGATTTTGAAAGCTTTATGGTCAAATCAAATAACCTATCACAGACAAGTACAACTAATAAAAGACTAATATACCCTTGATCTCATCTCTATCACTCATCTAGAATCTTGGTTATTTTATGATTAATGAATGGCTATGAATGGGTTATTAGGTTCTTACAATATTGGAAGGTTCTCACATGAACCCACTCCTATATATAAGTACACACACACACACACATATATATATACACCATGTTATAAATGAAAACAATGAAAATCAGGGGTTACATATATGTAAGTACATGTTAGAAAGTGTACAACCAAGAGTTACGTACATGTAGGGGTTATGTATATGTAAGTACGTGTTACCAAGTGTACAACTAAGAGTTACGTACATGTAGGTTATACAAGTTACGTATACGTAAGTCGTTTCGTCATTATCGACGTTCCTTGGAGTTTATATTAAAAATTTATAATGACCTCGGAAAATAAGGTTGAAGTTTACTTAAATATACTTTAAACAATTAAAAAGTTAAATCAATTATAAACTATATGATTGGGTAATGGTGGTTTTTACGATTTTTAATTATAAACATGGTTTTCATTTGATCCCGGGGAAGGATCCTTAAAAACCCATGTTATAAATGAAAAGCATGAAAACTATGGGTTACATATATGTAAGTACGTGCTACAAAGTATACAACTAAGAGTTATGTATATGTAGGGTTTATGTATATGTAAGTACGTGTTACCAAGTGTACAACTATGAGTTGCATACATGGAACTCATACAAGTTATGTATACGTAAGTCGTTTCGTGATAATCATTGTTCCTTTGAGTTTAAACTAAAAAAATATATAATGAACTCAAAAAATAAGGTTGAAGTTTACTCAAATATAATTTAAACAATTAAAAAGTTAAATAAATTATAAATTATGTGATTGGGTAGTGGTGGTTTTTAAGGTTTTTAATTATAAGCATAGTTTTTATTTGATCCCTCTCCAATATATATATATATGTATATATATATGTGTATATATATATATGTATATATATATATGTATATATACATATATATGTATATATATAGGGTCCAGTTCTTTAAAGGACTCCCTTAAAAATAAGAACTGCAAGAACCATTAGTAGCCATTAATTATATTAATCAATGGATGATATTTAAATGATTAAAAAATACTTTACAAATCAATTAGTAAATGTCATTTCAAATGAAAAGGGTAGGTATGTAAAATCACTAGAATATTTTTAGGAAACTACTATTTAAAGGGAGATACCGTGTAATCCTCCCTAGATAAAAAAAACAAATAGGAACAAATAATCTTCGAATTTGATGATTGATCACTCCGATTAGAAACAAAAACATCAACAAGGGTGCGATGGTGGTTGAAGGTGGGAAGCAGAATTTGATTATAAGTTTTTAACATAAAACTAAAGTGTATTTTATACTTTGCATTGTGGATTACAAATGTTTGCGTAAAACCCTTCAAATGATAATGATTTAGCACGTAATTGAATGATGTTAGTGGATGTTGAGTAATTTTAGGTTTGGTTTGAGTTATGTTTCAATTTCTTATGTAAAAAACAATGGAAATAACAGGTATCAGGTTTAAAATGTGTGAAATTGGGTTTGGGGTTTAAAATGTTTGTAATTAGAGTTATTGCAAAGAGAAGTAATATTGTTCTCGTAAAGAAATTGGGTAATCTATTAGCCAAATTTACTTGTGTATTGTTTTCTTTATACATATTTATGATGTTGTTACCAAGTAGAGTGTATCATGTTCATGTTTTTAACGTATGAGTAAAATAAAAGATTATGATTATAGGTATCTTACTAAATGCTGAGAACAAATGACAACATGTATAAGGTTTAAAGTGTGTAAAAGTGAGTTTGGGGTTTAAAATGTTTGAAATTAGGGTTATGTGTATTGAAGTGATATTGTTCTGTTAAAAAAATTAGGTAATATATTAACAAATAGAGTGTTTCATGTTTATGTCTTTAACTATGAGTAAATTAGAAATATGATGTTGATAATACAGAGTTTGCATTAGATGTAAAAATTTTCAAGAATGTGTTAGTGTTTGGTGGAGAAGAAGCGAACAAAGATGCTTTATGAATGTAAACAAACAATTAAGATGCTTTATGAATGTGTTTTTAGGCATGTACCTTGTTTACAAATATGTAAACAGACTTGTAGGATGTATAAATATACATGTAGGTGATATGCGTACAAGGCCATTATTAACTTGCTGGTGTTAATGTTAATGGTTATCAGGTATGCAATGATATGATACTTAGATCTGAACTGAAAAGGCATGCTTATATGTAAAAAAAGTTGGATATACCAATAATAAATGTATTCATGTTATTATGTTGTGTATACATGTGTGTAAGTGATATTCTAATTTCTAATTTAAGGTTTACCTTTTTTAAATATATATATATATATATATATATATATATATATATATATATATAATATATATATATATATATATATATATATATATATATGTGTGTGTGTGTGTGTGTGTGTGTGTAGTATTTACAAAAGCTGGTCATAGAAAGTACAATGCTATATTAGGATGCATCCCTTTCAAAAAGAACTACCTTGGGCTATAATAAATAATCCTTTTGATTACGATGTGTTTGTAATGAGACACATGGAAACTTATATGGGAAGTAAAGTAAGGAGATGGAGTTGTGGGTTTTTGAAAGAAGGAGCAAAGAAGAATAGTCGGTTAAGAAATCAAAAGGTAAAATACGCATACCGTATTCTTCTATCTGAAGCAAACAAGCACAGGGAGAGGGTAATGAGGGAGCCTAATGGTTTGGTAAATCGTGAATGAGTAGTTAATATGTTATAATGTTATTTTGACTTTGAACCATTTAACAGTACGATGGTTGGTTAAAATTATTGATTTTTGGTATGTTATGGAAAGTAAAATGACTATTATGGTTTTGGTATTTACAATTATACTTATATCGATGTTATGTATGTGTATAGATAAACATTGAAAAGATGGTTGTCATTATACGTTGTTTACATATAGGCAAAACTGGAAAAAATTGTTCTCTAGTGTATGCGTGAGCATGTCTAATATAGGTAAACGAAACTAAATAGACAAAATTGTTCTCTAGTGTATGTTCAGAGTGTTTAAATAACAGGTAAATGAAATAAAAGATTAATATATAACATTATCATGTAATAGTTATAGTTTAGATGGGTAATGTTGCAATGGTTTAGGTATATCATTGATGTAGGTTGTAAGTGTTTGTATGATTACCAGTAATATATAAACTTCTTACTTGGTTATGTAAATATAATACTGCTTTACCTGTGTGTAAAAGTAATCATAAGGATTATAAAGTTGATGGAGAAATTAAAGTAAATAAACCTGGTCAATTTAATGATTCTTTACATATATGTAAAATTAATGAAAAAATGATGTAAAGTATCACATACATGTTGTTAACTTAAATATCAATGGCCATGTACTTGAAACTTATAAAGAATATTAGTAATGTCAATGTGTCATCAGAAACAAGCCAAAAATTATCCCCCTTGTGTAAATTTTTCAAACTAACCAAAAAATAATTATGTAGATATAGTGAAAGTCATTTTATAGAGCGTAAAATCTTTTTAAATAAATAAAGACAAAGTATCAATTCTAATAATTTATAATATAAAAACCATGGTGACCGCTGTTGAGCTTCCTGATGTGCCTTGTCCTGTGGTTGATGGTTATCAACGTTCATATCTAGGGATTAAAGAATAAAAAAATACAGTTTACTAAAAGCTTGATAATTTAAAACTGGTTTACATATATGAAAAACACAAATAAATATACTATTTTATTCAATTCCTAAAACTATAAATAAATACTAATGTTTTAATTCAAACATTGTTTTGCACATAAGTAAACCAATGAAGGAAAATCAAAATACGAATTTAATACATACAGAACTACAAACAAACAAAATAGGAAATGAGGTTCAATAAAATGTAGATTAACAGAGAAATCATTACGAACATATTATCGGAATGAGTTAATGAATTATCAACAATCCTTGACAATCCGTCGTGTATATGATTATTCATATTGTCAAAGTCCTTAAAATGGTGGTCTAGTTTAGCAATTTCTGAAACATAAATAAATAGAGATTTAATCAAATAAATTAAACCCATATACATAATAAAAAATTAGATATATATTATGTGTATGTATTGGGAAACTGTGTAGGAAAATATGTGTTCTAGATTACATATTTTCATAAAAGAATTGTATTTAACATCATTGTTTTACATATGTGTAAAACAAAATACATAATCAACACAATGTCGATGACAAACCTGACAGTATATGAGTGTTTAATAACTAAGTGCATTTACATATATACATACATATATATATATAATATATATATATATATATATATATATATATATATATATATATATATATTACAATTAACTTTAAATACAAGAAAAGTTACAATAATCTAACAATGCTTAAACGAAGAACAACACAACTAGAACAAATACAAAGGATGTAGCAATCAATACCAAAGCACCAGTAATTAATATAGATAAAATCCATTTGTATTGATCATTGTTTGAACATCATCCCACAATTACATATACTAATCTTATTTCATAGGACAATTTCTAGCATCATGATAACCAAAAACATCATAGTAGCAACAAAAACGTTTCTTCCTCATTTCATGAACACCTGCGGTATTACCTTCTTCATCAACATTAACTTCATTAACTAATTGGTCCACTCGATTTTGGATAGAATCAACAACCGGGTTGACTGACATAAAAATACCTTAGCGAGAAGATATTTCACTACATATTGAACGTGATTTAATCAAAATTTTAAAGATGAATACGATGATCCATGTATGATAAATCCATGAAGATGATGATAGGATAAACGTGATTATCTCTAAATGTTATGATTCTAATTTGATAAAACAAGAATATGTTTTGGATTTCAAATGTGTGGGTTAATGGTGTAAAAATCGTTGAAGATGACAGATTAATTGAATAATATTATCTAAGCATGGTTACTGCAATTGAATGGAGAAAAGATCCATACCTCAATAATTAAATGTAATGAATAAAGAAACAATTAATACCAAAATATACAATTACACTAATACCATTATGAATAAATTAAATTAAATATATAAACTAAAATAATCAATGGTCAGGATGTGTTTTCATAGTTCTCACGATCTTTAGGTGATCTAAAAATCCTGACCCTATATATATATATACACACACACACACACATATACATATACATATAGAGAAAGGATCAAATGAAAATCACCTTTATAATTGAAAACAATGAAAACTACTCTCAACCAATCACATATTTTTAATATATATTTTTTTTATTTTACTTTAAATGGCTTTTATGTAATTTAACAATTAACCTAATTATGATATCTTCTGTCATATTTGACTAAATTCCTTGAACTTCTAACTATCATTTCGAATTGACTAACTAAATATTTTAATTTGAATCACAAATTGATTAAATCGTAGTTTTGTTTAAATATAATTTTGAATATTACATACTCTCTATTCAAACACCACCACTAGTACCGCCTCATTGCCGCTTACCACTATCAGCCACCGTCGAATTTCAAGATTTCATATCCATTGACGATACCTTCGATACCGTCTTATCATTATGTAGCACCACTAGCAACCATCGAACACCATCTCGCGACACCTTCGAACACCACTAAAACCACGCCTATATACCGTCTTATCATTGATGGATGTAATCTATTCGAAACGAGAATTTAATCTATTCGAAAACGAGAATTTTTTTCCAGTAATGTTATGAAAAAGATGAAGAAGATGATGATGATAATGAACTTTGTTACATATAGAATGTTTATGGGTCAAAGATGATGAACCATTGAAGCAAATGATAACGATCATCAAAGAAGATGATGAAGACAAAGAACACAACGAAGATGTTCCAATACCTTGAAATCTTCCGAAAGAAAATATGTTTTGAAATTTTTCAAAAAGTTAAGGAATGTCATTTTCAGCTCTTTTTGAAATCACCTTTTAAAAAGTTTAAAGACTCAAGATCAGTTCTCATCTCTAAGTTATAGGACCTATATCAGTTAACTTTAGCAATACATTCAGGTGTAGAAAGATATTCCAATACTTTGGCTTCTTCATGATCTTCCATCAGTGCTTGATTTGGAGATGCATACTCAACTTGAAAGCTCCAGTCAAAGCCTCCTTCTTTAACAGCAACTGTAGCTTGCTGCTTGGGCTTTTCATTATGGGGAGCTCCATCAGTGCAGTTTGGTCTGGTTTATGCTTGGCCACCACTTGTTCTTGGTGCCTTGCACTCTCTAGAAAAGTGTCCCATTTGGTTACAGTTGTAACACTTCACTTTGCTTTTGTCCAACCCAAACTTTCCACTAGTTGTATTGCTAGGAAACTTCCTCCCTGTCCTCTTGTAAAACTTCTTGGCTCTGTGAGTGAGAAGAGCAATTTGCTAGACTATTTCCATATACTCTAGATCATCTGGATGGATACAATCCAGGTCTTCAAAGGTAAAGAGAAACTTGCTTGTGCTTTCATCAGTAGACACAAAAGCTTATGACGAGCTTGTCTCTTGGAATGGGCTTCCTTGAGTGTAGCTTTCTCTTGGTGTCTCCGGGAAGGTGATGAAAGGAGCCTTTTATGAGTTGTCAGGGTAGTAGATGAGATGATGTTGTGGTTCTCTGCAATCCCTTTCAACCACATGAAGGGCTGATCTCTGTTGATTATTGGAGTTACCAGATGGATTTTGCATATTCATCTCCATCTGGTAGCCACTGAGGATACCATACAACTCAGTGAGAGTAAGGGTCTTGAGGTTTTTAGTCCTCTTAATAACCACACAGTAGCATGTCCATTATCTGGGAAGAGAGGACATGAACTTCCTCACAATGTCCCTGCTCTCAAGAGTTACTCTAACATCCATTAGAGTATCCACAATCTCAACATACTTGAAGTATTGTTGAGTCATGGTTTCACTTGTTTTAAGGGTGAAATTCTCAAACTGTTGCTTTAAGAGGTCTTTCTTGTTCTCTTTTGCTTCATTAGACCACTCATACATCAGCTTTAGTGCATCCCAGAGTTTCTTGGCAGACTTGCACTTCTTGAAGCCTCTGTAGATAGAGTTTGGATGAGCAGTTTGGAGAGCGATCATGGCCTTCTTATCTATGTTTATCTTCTTTTAGTCATCAGAATAATCAGCTACTTCTTTTGGTAACATACCACCACCACCAGCAACTGAAGAGGTGGATGGTACATGAGGTCCATAGAGAACAGATCCCCACATCCTAAAGTCTTGAGACTTGATGAAGCCTTCCATTCTTTGGCACCAAGTATCAAAGTCATCAGGAGTGATCAGTGGAGACTTTATCATAGTACCGGTTTCTATATCAGCCTTTGTGATAGTTGCCATTTAAGTTGTTAAGTGTTTTGTGAAACTAAAGAGATTTAAGATGGTAAGATCTTACAATCAAGAGCCTGGAAAGCTTTGATACCAATTACAGGACCGGTTAAAAGGGTTGGTCAATACAATCAGTCTCACAATGAGGAGAGTGTTAGAACACTTAACAGATCAAATAGGGAACCAGGTTTAAGTGAGTGATACTAAGAACACAAGTAAATAAGACAGAACTAAGAACAATAACAGAGTAATATGGTTTTCAAGAATGCTTATATTGCTCTCAAGTTCTTTTACAAGTGTTACAAAATATAGAAAGAAAGACAAGGACCTGAGATACTTTATACTACATCCTACAGCCGGCCATACTTTGAAGGTTAGCTGGAAACACTAATCTAGACAAAAAGATCAATGTAAAATCAAAAGGCAGATTGCCTTTTGACTAGTGACTATGACATGCCATAGCTCACATCCTAATCTATTACAAAAAGGATAAAAGGTATAAAGTAGAAAGTTACAGACTAAAGACCATAATCTACAGTTTACAAAAGCATGGACCTTTTCACCAACTCATGCAAGTTGGTGAGGTACAAAGTAGAAAGTTACAGACTAAAGACCATAATCTACAGTTCACAAAAGCATGGACCTTTTCACCAACTCATGCAAGTTGGTGAGTCTTTAGAGTTGCAGTGAAAAGTATGTCAGCTTTATAAAAAAAGTAGATCAGAGAAAGCATGTTCTCTCTGTCCTCGGAATAAATCAGTCTTTACTTCATTGGCTTCGGAAGACTTTTTCTTTGAAGCTTCGGATGGCTTCATCTTTGGCTTCAGAATATTTAGTCTTTGGCTGCGGAAGATTTTACACTTAAAATAATTTCTGTTGAGGAGTGTAAAACTTCCAAAGTAACTTCTACCTTATACATCAGTGCATGCATGCAGGAAGCTTCTGGTTTTTTGATTTCTTTGGTTGCATCAGCCTTATGATATAACCTTACAATGATGATGACAAAGAACATAGTGAAGAAGATAAACACTGCGATTATGTATACGTAAAACTTCTGTTACATATATGTAACAGTGCTGAATGTAACTTTGTTTTTACATGTATTCTTTATTTATTCCTTGATTACACATACGTATCATGCAATATAACAATTTGATGATTGTAAATTTGCCTTGTCTAAGCATTTGTATATACTTTTTTTCCTTTTTGTTTACATACACGTGAACATGTGTAAATAAGTTAATGTTTATATGATTGACATTCTAAAAAAAATATTTTTTCAGTCTCGTAAGTTTAATATTCAAATTATATTGTTTCATGTAATTTACATAGTACAATGTTACATATATGTAAAACATTGACATGAAATCGATTGAACGTGGTTTACATATACGTAACACATCATCTTTTAATTACACGTACATTGGTATGTATACGTAATGCTCTTCTTACATATACGTAACACTACTGTAGTATATTGAACGTGGTCTATAAATAACACTAAATATGAAGTCAGTTGATATAATAAACATACATTCAAATGTATATATTTAAAAAAACTTAATTTATGATGGAGGGGAGAGAGAGTGGAAATAGGAATTTTAATTGTGGTTTCCAACACTAATGTTTTCATGTTTCATATTTGCCCTTACATCATTAATATAATCTCATTTTATATTCGTTTATTTACTAAAATGCCATAATCTATATCAACCATTGATTTAATAGATCAATGGTTTAGAAGTGTTTTTTATTTTAATTCTAACACGGTTTTCATTGGAACCCTACCTTATATATATACATATATATAAATACATATATATATATACATATATATATACATATATATACATATATATATGTATTTATATATACATATATACATATATGTATATATATGTATACCTATATACATATATATATACATATATACATACATACATATATATATATATATATATATATATATATATATATATATATATATATATATATATATATATAACTTATGAAACCTCATATGAATATTTTGCTTTGTCTTATAAGCAAGTATACTTAATGAAGTTTATATCCAAAAAAGAATAATCAAGTTTTGAATGAAGTGCTTTATGATCAAATGAGGTATAAACTATATGAAAATCAACAAACTCATTGGTATCATATCGTTAGATGGAGATGATAGTGTATCCGCTTGCTCTTATTTGTATCCTTCCAGATAATTATGCTAGGAGGAACCATAAAGTGTTTGTTTCTTAGTCGAATTTGTTTCATTGCTAATCATGATTTAGATATCTTAAATGGATTATGGTGATATATTCGTGGAGTTTAGAAAGGGGTGTGTGTTAGGTTGCAAGCGGCGTAGTGTAACCAACACACCAACACAAACGCACAAACGATTATCACCCAGAAAAAATAAAACCGCATAATGATTCAATGTGGTTCGGTCAGTGTGACCTACGTTCACAGGATACAACTAGGGTTTTCTTTATTTGCTTAGTACAAAGGTTACAAATACATGACAAGGTATATAGAGACTAATTAGGGTTAACAACTTAATGAACAAGAAAACTAAACATGGGCCAAAGCCCAAAGCCTTCACAAACCGAACAATCTTCCACTTGAATGCTTTACGATAAATTCTAGCCCGCCATTTAAGTACAAATCAACCTAGTCGTCCAATAACTTCAATAATCTTTAAACAAGTCTTCCTATCCTTCAGTTCCTAAAGAACAAGCTAAGACTCCTTCACATCTCCTAGTTGTAGCATTCCATAATTATCAAGTACAAGAAGGGTCAGTTGAGGCTCCCCCGAGCTCCAACTCAGTCATGGGTAGTCCCGCTAATGACTCATCTTATATCTTAACTAGTTTGGAGATTCCACCAGATTCAAAGATACACCGATGAACACCAGTAGAGAATTTTTCTATCGTAGTATTTAAAACCCAATAGGTTTTTGTAACAGTGCCTGGAAAACGTACTATGCTCCCACTTTTACCGAATCCACTAAATGGTTTATACTTTCGAACTCGTTCACTTATGATCCCTGCTCCAGACTTCCCGTTTGCAAAATGAACTCTCTTAGCACAAGATTTAGCGAACTAGATTTTGCCGTGCTTAACTGGGACGGTCATACATCCCTTAACAAGCACCTCAACTGTAACACCCAAAAATTTTAATAAAAAGAAAGGAAAAGAAAAGTATCTTGAAAGAATAGAAAAGGAGCACAAGTGGAGGGGGCCAAAGTGTAAAAAGTACAAAACCTTATTATTTTAATGATTAAAAGGTATGGCCGCCTATGCATCCCTTTACTTTCTACTTTTCGGCTGGAAACAAGAAAGAAGAAGAAGAACAGAAGATCTCTCGGTTCTAGAGAGAGAAAGAAGCCGATTTTGCTAAGGTAGGTATTTTTCTTGCGTTTTTGGTTCGGTTTTGTTGGGTTTTCAACCTTAAAACCGATTTTTATGTGTTCTTTGTGCTTGGTTGTGTGTTTTGTTGTGTTTTTAGATGTTTGGACTTTTTGTGCCCTCAAGTTCGGCGAAGTTTTACTTGAAGGCTGCTTTAGGTGAGTTCTAGAACCCTGGTTTTGTGTTTTTAAACTTCTTTGGGGCTGAAAATACATGTAAAAATGTTTTACAACTTGTATGTATGATAACCGTATGTATGTTATGTTTGGTTTTGTATTTCTTGGTTTTATATTTGTTTTAGGTTCATAGAATGATAGATTTAAGTTATGAGCATGTTAGAATGATGTTTGGGACTGGAAATAATTTAGAAACACATAAGTCTGCTGCCCATGCACCCAAATAGGGCTCATACGCCTGAAATTTAGCTCAGACGCCTAAGTCCTTCTTATGCGCTTAAACAGTACCTCATGCGCCTAGAAGTTTTGCCCAGTAGTCTAAGTGTTGCTCATGCGCCTGGATTTTTGCCCATGCGCCTAAGTGGTAGGCTCATGCGCCTGATACTTAGCCAAAAAGTCTAAGTTCCACCCCATGCGCCCCAATAGTGCCCATGCGCCCACTGCCCAAAATGCCTAAGTGTACCTCATGCGCCCAGAAAATTTCTTATACGCCTAAGTGTTAATTCAGGCACCTAACTTTTCCATTCGCCTAAGTGTTGGTATACCTGCATAGTGCTCATGCGCCTAAATGCCTTAGAAAATTTTGAAAATTTTGGGAAATAGGAATTTTAGGGTTTAACCCTGGGATGTTTTGGTGGTTGTATTTGTTTATGTTATGCTTGTTTGTGGCCTGTTCTTATGTTCCATATTACATATTAATATGTGACCTTACGTGGTATGATTATGCTCGTATACGTAAAGTATTATCATAAATGAAGTGAAAGATTATTGTTAATGAAAAGTGGAACTTAACGAATGAATGAAAGTCTTGCAAGCAAATTGAATGGAGGTGCACTACCATGTTGTCGTTAGCTCAACTGTGTGCGGTTTAGCTAACCCAAAGGATGCACATTGGGTCAATCTTGGAGATTGACGGGACCCTTATAGCATGCCCTAGATACTGGGTCAGGCTTCGTGCGTAATGTTAGGGGTCTATTTATAGACCTCGTCCCAGTACCCGCTTCGTGCACAATGTTCGGGTTATTGCACATTGGTCTGGTAGAAAGTGAAAGATAATGTTAAAAGTACAAAATGAAAGTGAAGAATGATGAAAGATAATAATGAATATTATCTTGTTGTACGTATGATGTGTGATCATGTACGGAAGTAACAGATTTATGAAAAGGAAGTATTATAAGAAAATGATATTTTTATATATCTGAACAAAGGATTTTAATTCTAAAACTAGAACTCACTCAGCAACGTTGACTTTTATGCATTTTCAGTTGGCAGGGCTTGGATGGCACGCGGGGGAAGGCTACTTGGCGGGCAACATTGGCATCCATTCGTGCATGATAATTATGTTGTTTTGTAATGCAATTAAATGTTTTTTTGTAACTCCTACAATACATTGATGTATTATTTGGCAATATTAAATATTAATGCAATGAATGGTTTTTGGTAAATTAAACCGCTACGATATTTTCATGATATGTATGTATTTTTATATAATTAATGCTGTGATTGATCAACTATGAGGTTTTTGGAAACGGGGTCTTACAAGTTGGTATCAGAGCCAAATTTTAAGAGAAATGGGTAAAATATTTTCAAAACCTAAACTTAAACTGGGAATCGGACCGAATGGAGGGATGCCAGCCCAAGTAGCTACGTGCCATCAGGTATTTCTTTTCTTAAATGTTAACCGGTATTATATGCGTGCGCTATCTGATTTATGTGTCCTTAGTAGATTTGAGTACTGATGTAGTCAGGATAGGAAATGCTTGGGGTATGAAGAGTAAAGTAAGTGGCTAATCACAACTGGCCACTGTAATTAGGGACTTACTATACTTGACATAAACTGATCTATTACCTTGAATGACCATGTTGGTGTTTGAATCTTATAGTGTTTAGAGGATGGCTGGTGGTAGATCGTCAAAAGCTTCCCGAGGTGGAGCACGGGGTGGCCGTGGTTCTGGACCACGTGTCACGAGGAACAAGACGAAGACTGCACCTGCTGAGCCCGAGCTTCATCATTAGGAGGGCGGTGATGAGAGTGCTAACTTGAGAGCCTTAGTAAAGGAGGCAGTTGTGGAGGAAGTACATCAGGTCATGCAGACAATCCTACCGTCTGTGGTGACCAGGTCATCCGTGCGGTAAGGGAGAATGACAAGAAGGAGAAGGAGGAGGAGCGAAGGAAAACTACTGGGAGAAGAGAGGATGATAGAGATCATGGCAAGAGGGAGTAACTAAACACTGAGATGGTCGCCTCCAGTGATGAGGAGGAGGTGGTAGTGCGGGAGACAGCGAAGGGGTGCAGCTACAGGGCTTTCCAGTGATGCAAACCCCCAACTTTTGATGGCAATGGTAATGCTGCTGCTGCTCACCGCTGGGTGAGAGAAATGGAGGCGGTGCTGGAGATTAGTAAGTGTAGGGAGGACCAAAAGGTGAAGTTCGCCACTCACTCATTTGTAGACTCGGCTTTATGTTGGTAGGACAATATTGTCCAAGCCGAGGGCAGCAGTGCCATCGGAAAGATGAGGTGGGAAGAACTGAAGAAGATGGTGATTGAGGAATTTTGTCCTCACTGAAAGCTCGAAAATATAGGGAGGGAGTTCCTACAGCTAGAGGCAGGGACCATGACCCATCAGCAATACACCACCAAGTTTAAGAAGATGGCGAGGCTAGTGCCGGATCAGGTGACGCCGGTGTCGAGAAAGATCAAGAGGTATATTCAAGGATTGCCAGTGGATATCCGTAGGCACCTGATTGTTGCTCGGATGAGTACCTTTAGATCAGCAGTGGATCTGGCAGGGAGACTCTATGATGAGAGGGAAACGGCTGTGGTAGAGGTGAGAAAGGCGAGTGGCGGTGACAGGAACTGGAGTGGAAAGCGGTTTGGACATGGTGGTTTCACTCCAAACAACAAGAGGACGAGGGTGGATGACCGAAGGGTCGTGTCATCAAGCTCGGGGATGAAGAAGTGTGGCAAATATGGAAAGGAGCACACTGGAGAGTGCAGGTGGGGATCGAATGTATGCTTCAGGTGTGGGAGGTCTGGTCATTTGGCAAGGGATTGTAGGGTGTTGAGGTGATATAACTATGGTGAAGAAGGTCATGTGAGTAGGGATTGCAAGAAGCCAAGGGCGAAGAGTTCTGGGGCGAAGAAGAGGACCGAGAATGAAGGACAGAGGGCAAGCGCTAGAGCATTCACGATGACCCGGGAGGAGGCCAGGGTGGACCCCGATGTCGTGTCAGGTATGTTTCCAGTAAACCAAACTGGTGCCTCTGTGTTATTTGATTCTGGTGCTAGTAGGAGTGTCATTTCTGCTACTTTCTGTGCTAAGTTGCCTGTTAGTAGTAAAAGTATTGATGAGCCTTTTGATGTAGAAACTGCTATGGGTAAGTCTACCAAAATTTCTAAAATGATAGAGGATTATGACATAGAATTGGAAGGCCATAGGTTCTCTGCTAAACTATTTGTGATGCCCCTAAGCGGATTTGATGTAGTTCTAGGGATGGATTGGTAGCAGCCTATGAGGCAAATATTGTGTGTCGCAAGAAAATGATCCGATTAACTGCACCCGACGGAAGTTCGATGACGGTCTACGGTGATCGAGTGACTACGGACCCGAAGGTGATTTCGATGGTGGTGGCAGAGAAGTGCATGAAACGTGGATGTAGTGCCTACTTGGCTTACATGAAGGATGTGGAAATATTAGTACCACAATTGTCTGATGTACCAGTTGTGTGTGACTTTCCGGATGTGTTCCCAGAAGATTTACCAGGTGTGCTACCGAACCATGAAATCGAGTTTCAGATCGATTTGATACCTGGTGCTCAGCCCATTGCCAAAGCACCATACTGATTGGCTCCGTCTGAGATGAAGGAACTGATGGTTCAGTTACAAGAGTTGATGGACAAGGGTTTCATCTGACAGAGCATCTCTCCCTGGGGTGCTTCGATCTTGTTTGTAAAGAAGAAAGACAGTAGTATGAGGATGTGCATTGACTACCGTGAGTTAAACAAGTTAACGGTGAAGAACCGATATCCACTACCTAAAATAGATGACTTGTTTGACCAGCTCCAAGGTGCCAGTTGGTTCTCGAGAATAGATCTCCGATCTGGCTACCATCAATTGAAGGTGAAGGAGCATGATATCCCCAAAACAGCTTTTAGCACGCGTTATGGACACTACGAGTTTCTCGTTATATCTTTTGTTCTAACTAACGCGCCAGTTGCTTGTATGGATTTGATGAACCGAGTGTGTCGGCCAATGTTGGATAAATCAGTGATTGTGTTTATTGATGATATCCTGATTTATTCGAAGAGCGAAGAAGAACATGCCGACCATATTCGTGAAGTGTCGGAGACACTCAGGAGAGAGAAGCTGTATGCTAAATTCTCTAAGTGCGCTTTCTGGTTGCGTGAATTTCAATTTTTGGGTCACGTGGTAAATTCTGAAGGAGTCATGGTGGACCCGGAAAAGGTTGAGGCGGTGATGCAATGGAAGTCTCCAAAGACGCCATCTAAGATTCGCAGTTTCTTGGGTTTGGCGGGCTACTACAGAAGATTTATCCAAGACTTTTCCAAAATAGCCTCACCATTGACCAAGTTGACCCGCAAGGATGTAAAGTTTGTATGGGGTCTGGAACAGGAGGATGCTTTTGAGGAGTTAAAGATGAGATTGACTCAAGCTCCTATCTTGACGTTGTTCGAAGGGAACGAAGACTTAGTGGTCTATTCAGATGCTTCATATTCGGGATTGGGTTGCATGCTAATGCAGAAGGGAAGAGTAATAGCCTATGCGTCCCGACAGTTGAAAATCCACAAGGCTAATTACCCTACTCATGACTTGGAGTTAGCGGTCGTGGTTTTCGCGTTGAAGATTTGGAGGCACTACTTGTACGGGACGAAGTGCACTATCTTCACGGACCATAAGAGTTTGAAATACTTCTTTGAGCAGAAGGACCTCAATATGAGGCAAAGGAGGTGGCTAGAATTGATTAAGGATTATGATTGTGAAATCCACTATCATCCTGGCAAAGCCAACGTAGTGGCCGATGCCCTTAGCTTGAAGGAAAGACCCGAGCCAATCCGGGTGAAAGCCTACCAGTTGATTATGACCTCCGATGTGATGGCACAGGTCAGAGAGTTCCAAGATGAGGCATTAAAAGAAGATCGCCTTAACTCTGAAAGGATGAGAGGTCTGGTCACGGAGTTGGGTGAAAATACTCTCGGAGTTAAAGCCCGCTTTGGGCGGATATGGATCCCTCATTATGGAGAACTACGAGGGCGGATCATGGATGAAGCTCATAAGACTTGATACTCTATTCATCCCAGTGCTACCAAAATGTATCATGACATGAAGAAAGATTACCGGTGGCCGGGTATGAAGCGTGATGTGGCGGAGTATGTGAGAAAGTGCCTTACTTGCTTGCAAGTGAAGGCAGAGCATCAGAAGCCATACGAGAAGATCCAACCTTTGGATATACCCGAGTGGAAGTGGGAGCAGATCACCAAGGACTTCATTACGAAGTTACCGCGTACGGCAAGAGGGTACGATACTATATGGGTGATAGTTGATAGTCTAACAAAGAGTGCTCACTTTCTACTGATCCGCGAGACATATTCTTCTGAGAGGTTGGCGGATCTATTCATCAAAGAGATCATGACACGTCATGGTGTACCGGTGTCTATCATGTCGGACCGGGATACTCAGTTTACATCCAAGTTTTGGAAGAGGTTTCATGATGCAATGGGCACGAGGTTGCATATCAGTACGGCTTACCATCCTCAGACAGATGGTTAGTCGGAGAGGACTATACAGACGCTTGAGGATATGCTCCGAGCCTGCGTCATTGATTTTGGAGGAAGCTGGGATGAACACTTACCTTTAGCAGAATTCTCATACAACAACAGTTATCATGCCAGCATTGGCATGCCACCATATGAGATGCTATATGGTAGAAGGTGTAGAACGCCCGTGTGTTAGGGAGACATCGGGCAGAAAGAGCTGGGCAGTATTGAAGTGATTGAGGCTACGACTGAGAAATTGGAGAAGATTAAGGCCTTCATGAAGGCGGCGAAAGATAGGCAAAAGTCGTATGCCGACAAGAGACGTAGACCGATTGAATTCAATGTGGGCGATAGGGTCATGTTGAAGGTCTCGCATTGGAAAGGAATCATCCGGCTTAGGAGGCGGGGTAAGCTCAGTCCAAGGTACATAGGGCCTTTCTGAATTGTTGCACGAGTAGGAGAGGTGGCCTATCAATTGGAGCTACCTGATGAGTTAAGTGGAATTCATCCAACATTCCATGTATCTCATCTGAGAAAATGCCTAGCTGATGAAGACATGATTGTACCACTGGAAGACATTGAAGTAGATGAACGGCTCAACTATGTAGAGCAACCAGTGGCGATCATTGACCGAAAAGAGAAGAGGCTACGGCATAAAGTGATTCCACTGGTAAGAGTGCAGTGGAAGCACAGGAAGGGATCTGAGTCTACGTGGGAGATTGAGGAAGAGATGAGACAGAATTACCCACAACTGTTTGAAGAATAACAGGTTTCGGGGACGAAACCTCTATAAGGGGGGTGGACTTGTAACACCCGAAAATTTTAATAAAAAGAAAGGAAAAGAAAAGTATTTTGAAAGAATAGAAAAGGAGTACAAGTGGAGGGGGCCAAAGTGTAAAAATGACAAAACCTTGTTATTTTAATGATTAAAATGTATGGCCGCCCATGCATCCCCTCTACTTTCTGCTTTTCGGCTGGAAAAAAGAAAGAAGAAAAAGAACAGAAGATCTCTCGGTTCTAGAGAGAGAAAGAAGCTGATTTTACGTTGGTATTTTTCTTGCGTTTTTTGTTTGGTTTTGTTGGGTTTTCAACCTTAAAACCGATTTTTATGTGTTCTTTGTGCTTGGTTGTGTGTTTTGTTGTGTTTTTAGGTGTTTGGACTCTTTGTGCCCTCAAGTTCGGTGGAGTTTTACTTGAAGGCTGCTTTAGGTGAGTTCTAGATCCCCGGTTTTGTGTTTTTAAACTTCTTTGGGGCTGAAAATGCATGTAAAAATGTTTTACAACTTGTGTGTATGATAACCGTATGTATGTTATGTTTGGTTGGTTGTATTTCTTGGTTTTATGCTTGTTTTAGGTGCTTAGAATGATAGATTTAATTTATGAGAATGTTAGAATGATGTTTGGGACCGGAAATAATTTAGAAACACGTAATACTGCTGCCCATGCGCCCAAATAGGGCTCATGCGCCTGAAATTTAGCTCAGACGCCTAAGTCCTTCTTATGCGCCTAAACAGTACCTCATGCGCCTAGAAGTTTTGCCCAGTAGTCTAAGTGTTGCTCATGCGCTGGATTTTTGCCCATGCGCCTAAGTGGTAGGCTCATGCGCCTGATACTTAGCCAAAAAGACTAAGTTCCACCCTATGCGCCCCAATAGTGCCCATGCGCCCACTGCCCAAAATGCCTAAGTGTACCTTATGCGCCCGAATAATATCCATGCGCCCAGAAAATTTCTAACACGCCTAAGTGTTAGTTCAGGAGCCTAGCTTTTCCATGCGCCTAAGTGTTGGTACGCCTGCATAGTCTTCATACGCCTGCATAGTGCTCATGAGCCTAAATGTCTTAGAAAATTTCTGAAATTTTGGGAAATAGGAATTTTAGGGTTTAACGCTGGGATGTTTTGGTGGTTGTGTTTGTTGATGTCATGCTTGTTTGTGGCCTGTTCTTATGTTCCATATTACGTATTAATATGTGACCTTACGTGGTGTGATTATGCTCGTATACGTAGAGTATTATCATAAATGAAGTGAAAGATTAATGTTAATGAAAAGTGGAACTTAACGAATGAATGAAAGTCTTGCAAGAAAATTGAATGGAGGTGCACGACCATGTTGTCGTTAGTTAAACCATGTGCGGTTTAGCTAACCTGAAGGATGCACACTGGGTCAATCTTGGAGATTGATAGGACCCTTGTAGCATGCCCTAGGTACTTGGTCAGGCTTCGTGTGCAATGTTAGGGGTCTATTTATAGACCTCGGCCCAGTACCTACTTCGTGCACAATATTCGGGGTATTGCATATTGGATTGGTAGAAAGTGAAAGATAATGTTAAAAGTATGAAATGAAAGTGAAGAATGATGAAAGATAATAATGAATATTATCTTGTTGTACGTATGATGTGTGATCATGTACGGAAGTAACGGATTTATGAAAAGGAAGTATTTTAAGAAAATGATATTTTTATATATCTAAACAAAGGATTATAATTCTAAAACTAGAGCTCACTCAGCAACGCTGACTTTTATGCATTTTCAGTTGGCAGGTAATTTGTTGCTGGGATGGCATGCGGGGGAAGGCTACTTGGCTGGCAAGACTGGCATCCATTCGTGCATGATAATTATGTTATTTTGTAATGCAACTAAAACTTTTCTTTTGTAACTCCTATTATACATTGATGTATTATTTGACAAAATTAAATATTAATGCAATGAATGGTTTTTGGTAAATTAATCCGCTGCGATATTTTCATGATATGTATGTATTTTTATATAATTAATGCTGATTGACTAACAGTGAGGTTTCCGGGAACGGGGCCTTACATCATCGATATATGATGACCCACGCTTCATACCATGAGCAATAACCAGATTACCATTGATAATCCTCCATTTACCACCACCAAAACTTACTTCCAATCCTTGTACATCCAGCTGACCAACTGAAATTTTTAGGGATTGAACCTAGAGGCTTGGTAAATCAAAACAAGGTGATGAAGATAAAGTTCCAGCGCGAAAACTTTGATCCACGTGAGAAGAAGTTCTCGTGGGAGACTAGTTTTGTTTAGTATAAATAGTTTTCTTTATTCATTTTGTTAGTTATCTTTATATTTCACACTTGTATAATCATATTATCAGAGAGCAATATAGTTGAATATTATTTACATTGCTTGTTTGTGTTCTTCTTCTTGTTCTTTCTATAATCCGTAATTGATTCATTCCGTGTTTCTTTCACGAGATTGATCTACAACGAATTCACGATCATTACAATTGATACTAGAGCCTTGTGTGCTCTAGATCGATTTGGATTGAACTTGAAGTGATTTGAAAAAATTTTGAGCTACTAATTTGGTTTTAATATGAAGATTGGATTGGATTGATCTAGTTTGTGCTTATTTGGATGTGTTTGAGTTCAAAAACTTGTTGAACAAGATTATTTGAAGAATTTAATACATTTTAACAGTTAAAATGGCTTTAAATGATTCAATTAGTGACAATTAGGATTAAACTTGGATTAAATTCACTAATTTGAAGCTTAACTATCAGTTTTGAACGAATTGGTGATCAGACTCAAGCTAAAAAAGATTGATTTGGCCAGAAAAGAATTCGCGAAAAGTTCATATTCCCATGCGAAAAGTTGAGTAATCATGCGAAAACGTGAACCTATCGCAAAAGTTTGTTACAAAAAGATTCCATTCGCGCGAGAGTTTAACTAATCTCAAAATTCTGTAATCAGTCGCATGAAAAGTTCATAGTTGTTGTGCGAGAATTTGAATTTTCAAGAAACTTTGAGTAGTTTTAAATTTGATTTTCAGAATGGCTATACACCCTAATTTGAAGAATCTTACTCCAACTCGAGTCTAGATACTTAGATTGGTACTAGCACTAAACCACCAAGACTTTTAAGGGAGGATGATTTATGCTGATTAGGTGTATCGATTTTAGAACCATGTCATTTACACTAAACCAAAGATGTTACGATCGATCAAATACGGACCATACATTCCTCTGTATAAAAATGATAAAGGAGAAATGGTTCAAAAACCAGAACATCTTTAGAATGAGGAAGATATGAAGAAGATGGAACTTGATGACAATTCTTATGTTGTCATAACCATGACTTTGACTACTGAAATTGCTTAGAAATTTAAAGAATTTAGAGGAGCCAAAGTCTTGTGGGATGCCATGTGTCACACCCTCAAAATCCACGTGCGGGGTTTTACAGCGAGGCGAGTGAACAAACCAGGATCTCAGTCATTAGTTACTCAGAATGACACTATATGCAACAATTAAAATAATTCAGAGTTTGAAACTTTAAAACATTTGCGGAAGCGTTTTGTAAAAATTTCAAACATGTAGGAACAAATGTAAATTGCGCAAGACACGCGCCCAAGCCAAAGTATGAAAGTATTATAAAGACAAAATAGATGAATGTTTGTTCAAAGTATGCATGACTCGTGCGTGCTCCTACGGCAAGCTGCTAGTATCGACCTGAGAAAAGCATACTAAAGTGTCAACACGACGGTTGGTGAGTTCAAGAGTTTGTAATCAATCATAAGCAGTTGCGTTAGTAAAACATAACAAGTACATTGAAATAGATATCTAGTCTAATTTCATTAGTAATAAACAATAGTGATTTCGCGATCAATGTCTGTTGCCTCCCGCCACGACATACTGTAAGTCGTTTAGGACATATTGCACCCGCTTGACCTCCGGTCGTACGGGTGGGGCTTGTTAGACCCAATAGTACTACCCAAGATTTCCCGCTAGAATCCTTAATTAACGATCCGAAAGTGTGAGGGCTTTCATTGGTATATCACACTATGTCTTTCTAAGCACATGTTATAGTAGTAAAGCGTTTTAAAATTGAGTATGCTTTCTCCCCCAAAAAGAGAGTGAGTAAAAGTTGGGCATTAAACTCACCTGATGCGCAAACGAAGGATAACAAAAGCTAACGATGAGTGGAATGACAACCCTTCAAAGGTTACCTAGAACATGCAAGTACATAAGTACGTGTACACAGAAAGCTTAACAACCCTAAGTGCTCAATAAACATGTTGACCCAAGGTTTTAGAAAACAAGACTCATTTGACCTAGTTGACCCGTTTGACCCGTTGGTGACATGTCAAGTTAGATTCTTGTTTAACCAAGTATAGCAATTCATAAATCATCATACCATCAGAGACTACTATGCAAGTTATTCTTATAAGCCACATTGCAACACTTAAGTCTTATTATTCTCTTCATGCTAACTTAGGTTATCATACAACGCACGCAAACCAATTCATCATACAAAGCATGTTCATAATTAGATTCCTCTACAATACACATTGGGTTTAGTCACTCACAACGTGCCATATGAAGCCACTCATGGCTACACACCCTAAACCCTGCCAATCCTACAAAGTAGGGGCCTCTGATTCGCATGCGTATATGATACCCATCATCACATACTTAAATGCAATTCATACAAGCCAGTAGTCAACATAATGATATCCAAATACTATATTGCATCATAACCCATAATCTTGTATATACTACTATACTTGCACATTTGTCAAGAACACCTATATTTTCCCATAGATTCAACAACTAACCATATAACCCTATTAACATAATCTAACACATTAGACATCATCCATGATCACTCTAGCATCCTCCTAACATCCTAATCATGATCAAATCACAAAATCACATTTTTCATATAAATAAAGTTTCCCTTTTGGTAAAGTGACACCCAAAATCTATGTATTCATCAATTTCAATCCCAAATTCATCAATAACTTCCCTAATCTAGTTAATAGAAATCATAACAACCCACCTAACATACACTAATCATCAAAACATGAATTCCCATGAAGAAAAGTTTCTACTTTAGACAATGTATGAACTATATGATCAAACCATGGAATTCTTGTATAATCTACATAGATTAACATTCATATAATATAACTAACATCATATCATCATCAAACAATCATCAATTTCAACTTTTCTTCACCAATTTCAAATTAAGGTTCATCATGAATCAAAACTATGAAAATCAATCAAAATCTAACCTTTAATCACGTAGAAATCAAGAATTAACACTTGCTACATGTTGGAATGATTGCACTAAGCCAAAATCGATTGTTCTTAGTGTCCTAAAGCTTGAAATCGCAAAGATGGAGTGTGTGTGTGTGTGGTTTAATGCCGAAAAAGGGTGGGGGCTAGGGTTGGGATTTTTTTTAAACTTAACTTAATTAGAATTTACCATTTAAGCCCTCTTTAATCACCTTTTGTAAAAGTTAATCTTTCTAGCACTTTTTAACAATCTTTAACTACAAAAATACAAGTATTATTAATCAACAATAATAATCATAGATATTTTCCACTAACTACAAAACACATGAAATAAATATAATACGTTGACACGTTCAAGGCAAAACCTACAATTAATATTTAAAATTCATAAATCACATACTACAAATGAACAATCAACATTACTAATTAAGTTATTATCTAATAACCATTGTTAATTATTATTAGGTCACCAACATTCAACGACAACTAGTGTGTGCTCACGACACGTGTATGCAAGACATAACGGAACTAACGGAGTTTGGTAACGGAAAATTACCGGATGTCACACCATGGAGACTCAAACTATGGGAAATAAGGATATGAGAGATAGTAAGAAAGACGTGCTAAACCAAGAATTCAACATATTCAATCATATTCTTGGAGAAACTCTTGAAACTCAAATTTCAATGTTTGTTAAACTGGTAACAAAGATGAATAGTGTTGGCATTATCTTGGAAAATATTACAATGAACAAAAATCTTTTAAACTCATTGTCGTATAGTTGGAACAACAATTGCACAACAATCAAAAGAACAGAGGATCTGTTTACTTTACCTCTGAGTGATTTGATATCTACTATCAAGTCATATGAAATGATGATAAACAGAGAGCTGCCAACCACTTGAACTCAATGGGTGCTGAAGCTACTACATTATATGCTAAGAACTAGTAATCCAAACTATTATGGCATCTTCTCATAGATGTGTTAGCAATAACAAACAGGAAGTCCTTTCATTCCAATAATTCAAGAAACACGAGCATCACATGTTCAAGCTTCGTATCCCAACCAGTATTCATCCATGCGATCTCCCATGTAATCCCAAGATTCATCAATTTTGCCTCAATCCCACACATATCCCTCGGTACATCCTCAACCCCAAGTTCAATCCTATAATTTTAATGATGGTGGACAAAGGATGGTAACAGTTGAAGTTGAAACAAAGAATGATAAGGCTGGAACATCAGCAAACAAAGTCTTTATATCATAGACAAATTGTGAATATGATTGGTCAGATCAAATGGAAATTTTGATCTTAAATTATCAACTGCTCTACTAGATGAGATCAAAACTAAGGAAGTAAAGGAGTTGCTAGAGAATATTTTTGCTTAGTTTGTGTCAAGTGATATGCTGGAAGGTCGGTTTGCTAAAAGTGATGAAAGGCTGAAGATATGAAAGAGGTTGAGAAGGTTTAAGATTAGATGAAGATGGAAGCTAAAATTAACTTGGGATTACTCTAGAAAAAGTTGTTAAAGATCAGGTTGATGAGCATATTATAGTTGAAAATGCTGTTGAGAAGGATCTAGCAAAACTTGGAAGGGAAACATTTACTTCTAATGCTGTGGAGATTACTCCAGTATCTGTTTATACACAAAATGAGAAAGTTGTCGAGATTACTCTAGCACATTCAATAGAAGAAGCAATTGATGAAAAGAAGGAAGTTTTGAAAGCGTTCATCGTGAAAGGAATGTTTGAAGATGGTGAAAAATCTGACATCAGAACTGAGGTATATGATCTTTGCAATAATTCTTGTATTGAAAGAGTTCAAAGATATAGAGTTTACAACGAGATGATGATCATAGAAGTTGAGAAACTTCAATATCAAGCAAATTAACATAAATCTAATGAAAAGATTTTCAAGGAAAAACTAAAAGGTTTAAACAAATCAATTTATCAATTACAACTTAATCTTCATGATAAAGAATGCAAAAATAATGATTTGTCAAAACGAAATGATGAACTTGCTTTGGAAATAAATAAACTTATCAGTGAACTCTTATCTACTAAACTTACAGTTGAGAAATTTCAACTTTCTTCAACATGGTTGAAGGTATAATTAAATCCCAAATGACACCAAAGATCAATGGTTGTAAGACTGATATTAGATTCTCTAAAATAGTACCACCCATTAATCATGATTATTTTAGCATGCCTTCATTAGTTACTATAATAGATGAAGATATGAGCTATGCCTTGAAATTTCAACCAAAGTGAGAATTAAAACCTTTAGTCAATATTCATTTGACTGTTAATCCAATCATAAAAACTGAAACTAAATTTCATGATTCTAATTTTTGTGCAGAAAATATAAAGAAAGAGGGTTTTGTGGAAGATTGGATAGTGATTATAAATTAGATTTCAAAAATAATAAAAATAAGAACTGTATTGAAAATATATATACTTGTAATCCATCACTATTAGTTAATGAAAAGATTGATATTCCCGTTCTCAAGAATGATTGTTCGACGAGTTCTACAAAACAAGAGAAGTTAAAAGCAAAAATCATTAATAGTGACAAAACTCTTAAAAGAAAATAATTAAATACATCATTATCTGACTTGAAAATTAATTTCAAAAACAGTTTTGTTTCAAAATGCAATACAGATAAGAAAGATTATATTTTTAAAGAAACGAATACTCGATTCTTTAAAAATAATCTTTCTAATAATGCTAACCATGTGAAACAAGATGTTTGTAATTCAGGTGTCATTAAAACTGGTTCAATTCCAGTATATGTGTCTCAACACGTTAAAGCTACAAATCATACCTAATCGGCTTCAGGTCAAAATCAAAAGACAGAGAAAATTTCATTTGTCTAATAATTGTTGTTTATTATTAGAAACCAAAACTTATAGCAATCAAGTACTAGTATACCATCGTTAACTGTTTAAATGATTTTATTAATCATTTATAATAATATATATGCAGATTTATGTTGAATTTTGTTACAATAATATGCAAACTTTATAATTTTAGTCGTTGTCAGATTGTCATATTTTTCGCTATTTAAATTTATCATCTTTTAACAAATAGGCCACAATGTTTGCTTATGTTATTATTTTTATGCCAATTTTTTACTCCGATTATTTATTATATTTTCTAACACAATGGTTTTTTTATAAACACTACTATTTTTTTTATGTAGTCATTATGTTGTTGACTTACATGAGTTCTCTAACACAAGATAAACAACATGTTTGTTACAATAAAGCCACGTTAAATATTTTTTTTTTAACAAGTACAGGTGCTTTAAAAAACTGAATATATAAAAAATTACTCAATTTTCGTAAGGAATTAATTACATCACTCAATTCCCGTATTTTAAAAATGAAAGAAGTTCAAATACAAAGTGTATTTTTGTTACAAAGTGTGAGAATACACAATAAGTCCAAAAAGTCACAAAATTTTTTTTATCTCACAATCTAAATCGAATTTCAAAAAAGTAATTCCGAGCTTTTGTTCCCCTAGCCGTCCTCACTAAGAAAAAAAATAAACGAAAAATAAAAAAAAATAACGTTTTTTTTATTATGTCGTTTATGAAAGACACAATGACGTCATTGTGTCATTATAAAAGACACAATGACGTCATTGTGTCATAAAAAGACACAATAAATTTTTTTTTTATTTTTTTTCTAAAAGAGAACGACAAGATGAACAGAGACTCCGAAGTGCTTTTTTGAAATTCGATTTAGATTGTGAGATATAATTTTTTTTGTGACTTTTTTAGCCTCATTGTGTCTTCTCACACTTTGTAGCAAAAATACACTTTCTATAATAACATCACCCTTTAAAAATATCATGTAAAAACTTCTCTATATAATAAAGGTTTGTCAATTTCAATGTCTCTTCAAAAAGTAATTATTTTCTATTATAATCGATATTAAATAGTTGATTTTTTAAATTACCCTTATATCTTATTTCATGTTATAACATTAACCTATTTATTTGGAATCTATTAACTCATTTAAATTACAATTAATATTATATTTATGATGATTTTTAAATTATCTTTTCAAAAGTTTGTCAAATCATTTTTTTATGTTAATAAATAATGATTAACTTTTTAATTTTAATGTTATCATTTACAATTTTTTTATTTATTATAATATACTTTTTACGTATTTTCTTGCCAAACAACTCTTTCCTGTTAATTATGTTAGATATTTATATAATATCATATTTTTAAATTATATTCACATTGACATTAGTTTTTGTAGTTTTTTGTGTGCTTATACGTAAAATATCTTATGATATTTATCTGCCATTATGTGTTATAACATAACTTATATAATTATTTTATACAATTATGTTGTGCTATTTATATAGTTACTTTGTACAATTTATAAATGCATTGTGCTATTATATCAACAATACTAAGCTAATAAGAAATATGTGTTGTGCTATTATATAAGTTTATAAAATATTCTTAGCTTTCATTAACCAAAACAACACTTAATTTAATCAGATGCAAAGATAAAACAAATAGAACTTAATTGTAATGCAAAAATAGCACTTCATAATGCCAACAACAACACTTAATTGTATAAAAGTAGCACTTAATTAAAACAACAATTACTATATTCTAAAAATAGCACCAAATAAAGAAAAGTAACACTTAATAAAATAACACTTATTTAGTGCTATTTTAAACATATGTTATGCTACTTTCGACATATGTATTATATTAATCTTTTATAGGTACGTAAATGTTTTTTGTTATGTTTTGAATGAATATAGTTTATATTTAATTTTTAGATAAATGTATATAAAACATTTTGATGTTACAAATTTAAAAGTAAACAGTTGCATACTTTTAAGAATTTCCATAAACAACTTAATTTATATATGACAATTATACCCTTTATAAATAATTAACACATATGACATGTGATGCAATTATATTGGTTGCTATGGTTTTTAGTCTACAATGTGTTTGTATCCGATCCTTCTGCTATATATATATACATATATATATATATATATATATATATATATATATATATATATATATATATATATATATATATATATATATATATATATATAATACTATGAATTTATTTTCTCATGTGTCATTTTAATTTTATATCAACTCATGTAACACACGGGTTACTAACTTAGTATATAGTATAGATAAGGGTGAGAATGATGTCTAAAGCAATTAAAAGAGATTATAATCATAAAAAAAGATAATTGAAATATTATTAAATAAACAAACTAATACATCAAGAACCTTAAAACATTTTCAATTTGACAAACGTTGTCTAATAACATAGCTTAATATTATCAAATTAAATAATAAATTAAAGCTCTAATTAATAGAATACATGATTTACATATTTTTACAATTGAAATAAAAAAAATCAAGGAACCACCGATTGCCATTTGTCATAAGCTTCATCCCGTAGAAACTTTTACCTCCATATCTTACGGGGTCTTAACCTTTACACAAATCAACACTTATGCCCGTTTCAAATTGGAATTATTATTAAGCCATTTGGCTTCGACTGCCCAAATATGAATTGACTACCTCTAAGATTAACGTTATTGCAAAAAAAAAATTAATAGATATAAACCTTAGATTATTAAGTTTTGATATGTAAATTTAAAATTCAATTAAAATGTATAATTGGAAAGGCTAATTGTATTCCTTATAATAATTTGTTTTCCTCTTACTTTAATTATTTATTTGCCTTATAAACTGAACTTTCAAGGTGTATATTTTAGTGTCAAAATTCACCAAGCGGACACATCATCGTCCACAAATGTTTCTAACCGGTAAATTACCCGATTAACGTACTGTGACATTTAGAATAAGAAAAGAATTAACTTCATTGTTTATAAAAACGTGTGAAAAATATGTAATTTGTTATTTTACATAGGTATGTTGTCATATGCGACATATATGTAACAGCCAACGCCTATATAACCTCTAGAGAATATACAAAAAACAACATAAACAAAATGTCTTTAACCTTGCAAGTCTTCCTATTCTCTTCACTTCCCCTTATTCTTTCGTTACTTCTCTTGAAATCATATTTATATACTTCAAAATCACGCAAAAACCTACCACCGTCTCCACCAAAGTTACCAATAATCGGCAACCTTCACCAACTAGGCTCGAGCCCGCACCGTGCCCTTCAGGCCATGGCTCAAACCTATGGTCCACTCATGTTGATTCACTTAGGTACTATGCCAGTACTTGTAGCCTCCTCCGTTGACACAGCTAAAGAGATCATGAAAACCCATGATTTGATATTTGCGAGTAGACCACATTTAAGCATCCCTAAAAGAATATTCTATGCATGTAAAGACATAGCGTTTTCGCAATACGGAGAGTATTGGAAGCAGGTTCGAAGCATTGCAGTACTCCATCTTTTAAACAACAATAGGGTTCAGTCATATCAATATGTGAGAGAGGATGAGATGGCTCGTATGATGAAAACAATTCAAAGAGCCAATGGAGCAGTTATAAATTTGAGCGAGATGCTTATTTCACTTACAAATAATGTGTTTTGTAGGATTTCTTTGGGAAGGACTTATGAAGGGAAGAAGTTTAAGAACCTATTAAGAAGGACTATGGAGTTATTGGGATGTTTTAGTGTTGGGAGTTATATCCCGTTGCTAAAGTGGGTGGATCGATTAAGTGGATTAGAGCGAAATGCTGATGAAGTTGCTAAAGAATTTGATGAGTTTCTTGAGGGAGTTATAGATGAACATGTCAACAAGAAAATGGATAGAGGTGAAGGCCGAGATCTTGTTGATATCTTATTAGAATTTCAGAGAGATAACATGACGGGTTTTCGACTTGAAAGAGATATGATTAAGGCTATCATATTGGTAACGTGCATGTCTTCTTTTTGCTTTTTAAATCATATATATTTGGATGGTTAAAATCTTTATACTTTTTATTATGTGTGTGGTTATTGAAACATGATTTCGTGTAGGACTTATTTAGCGCTGGAACTGATACTATATTCACAACCTTAGAGTGGGCTATCAGTGAGCTATTACGACACCCACGAGCATTGCAAGAATTGCAAAAAGAGGCGCTTGAAATCGGCCAAGGAAGACTAGAGATCACTGAACATGACTTGGACAAAATGCCCTATCTAAAAGCTGTCCTCAAAGAAACCTTACGGCTGCACACTCCACTTCCACTACTTATTCCTCATGAATCTAGAAAAGATATCAAACTATTCGGCTATGACATCCCATCAGGTTGTCAAGTCCTCGTTAATGCGTGGGCAATAGGAAGAGATCCTTCGAATTGGGAAGAACCCGAGGAGTTCAAACCAGAGAGGTTCTTAAACAATCCTATCGATTATAAAGGCTTTCATTTCGAGTTGATACCATTTGGTGCCGGACGGCGTGGGTGTCCAGGTATTCAATTTGCAATGAATGTTACTGAGCTTGTTTTGGCTAATTTAATGTATAAGTTTGATTTGGCATTAGTGGGTGAAGAGGATTTGGATATGAGTGAGACCAATGGTATTACGGTTCATAAGAAGCATGCTTTGCTAGTTTCTGCAACTCCTTGTTCTTAAGCGAAATTTCATGTTTTATATTACTTGTTAAATAATAAATAAAATATTGTGTTTCATGTAATGTGTATTTCATAATAAAAGATGTTTATCATAAAATTTTGTATTTTACAATCACTACAAAAAAGAAGAGTATTTAATACTAAAATATTAGTCAGTGATACTCCCAAATCAGTCTCTAATGGATATCATGGACTGATTTCCTAGTCCCAAGTTAGTTATAAATATTTAATCCTAGATACTCCTATCGGTCATCAAATTTCAGTTTTAATTGTGTGCCACCAACAGAGACTAACATTCAGTCTCTAAGACATATAATCTCAGTCATTAATTTATCTTATTGTTTCAAGTCATTTCAGTCTCGAATACCTTTTATCTGCGACTAAAAATCAGTCTTTGGTAATAGACTTTTGGAAACTGAAATTCAATTCTTAAGCCTTGTCGATTTGTCCCAGAGACGTTTTACTAGATCCAGGTTTCATGACAATTCAGTCTTTAATAAGACGTTGTAAAGACCGAGATTTAGTCCCTAATAACAAACCATTCAGTCTCTACTGTATTCTTTAGGGACTAATAATTAGTACTTGATAACATACCATTTCAGTATTTAATATGTTTTCTTAGTACTAAAATTTAATCTTAGTTGTCATTTTATTTCGTGTCAAATGTATATATCAAAGAGTGAAAATCTGTATGTTTTAATAACTTTTTCAGTCACGAAAATGTTTTTTTTTACAAATAAATAATCAGTAGCTTATTATTAAAATTATTATTAAATTTTTAGTTTTTAATATATATATTTAGAGTCGGAAGATTAGTCTTTAAAATAAGTCCTAAATATGTCTTAGCTAACATACTAAATCAAACTCATATAAGATATAATGCTACTCACTCAATTAGTTCTAAAATTTAAAATATCAAACAACCAAAAACCTAAAAATATGTCATAGCTAACATACTAAATCAAACTATCATTACCACGAACATCGTCATTGATTTGCTTCTCCGAATCGGTTGCACCACTACTTGCAGCTGCGGATGCTACACCCTTAAATCTAGAAACTTTGAGCTCATGAATATCGATAATCTTTCATACTTTTCATTGCTTTGTTTCAATTCTTCTTCAAGTGAAGCAACTTGATTTCGAAGAGTTTCGGCCTCGCTTGAAGGTTGTTGAATGGATTGAGCTTCTGATGTCATCCACAAATCTATTTTTTTTCTACGCACTGGTCCAACGCCCACCATCCATGTAGATTTTTTTGTTTTCTCCTTGGCACAAACACTTTAAATTTGTCATATCCCGGCGGAAGCATGAAATGCTTTGGTGTGACTATTAGCTCAAAACACATTGATTACAAAATATACATTCACAACAAATTAACTAAATAACATTCTTCCATTAGTTATGTTTTGCAGGATTACATTATACAAAATTGAGTCTAATAACTTAGACTTTTACATTAGTAATCCTATTTTTAGTACACGTCTTTATCATTTTATTTATTCTTCAGCTAGTAGTGGACATGAACATCCACGAAGAGGCTGAAGTCTGATAGATCAATAACCACCCATATGCATAGCTCTCCTATATAGCCGTGCCAATCACTGAAGATACTGAAGGTGTACACGAAATTATAAAACATTATGATTTCCTGAAAAAGCATACTCAAAATAGTCAATATAAAGTTGGTGAGAACATAGGTTTAATAACTTAACAAAATTTTCATACTGATGCAACATAAATAAGATCACAATCAAACCTACTTACATGCCAAGTAATTCATAACTGTCACACATATAAATCACAAAATCAAATAATATAACATCACCACACTTATTCAGTCGGTGTAAGAAACATGTTCCTAAGTAGCACTACTTATATTATCTAACGGTTTCTTATACGAATTAATGGTTGTGACTTACGGCAATCAATGACAGTAACTTATCCAAATTTTTATTTACATTAGCATCAACAATAACAAACATAGTATGCTTTTTCTCCCAAAAATTTATAAAATAAAAAGAGACTATGTTACTCACCTTATTTTCAGCAACAAGTCAAATATTTCCTATAAAAAATTACTTGTTAGAAATAAATCTTATTTCTTTAAAATTTTCAGCATTTATATTCTTAATCAAATAAAAATTTCTAAATAGTAGCTATGGTTGTCCAAAAATTTCCAAATTTTACAGGCAGTAATATTTCAAAATCCAAATTATCACATTAAAAATTAAACAAGTACTTATTTACAGGTAATTTCTTAGAAGTTTTACAAGTTTAATATTAAATGGCAGAAATAGCTACATATCTCCGAAAATTCTAAAAATTATATAGAATGCTATTCCCAATATTTAAAATTTTATTTAAAATTTT
Organism: Flaveria sonorensis; assembly: GCA_025506505.1. Taxonomy (NCBI): domain Eukaryota; kingdom Viridiplantae; phylum Streptophyta; class Magnoliopsida; order Asterales; family Asteraceae; genus Flaveria; species Flaveria sonorensis. Next base: position 48,816,475 of record CM046427.1, on the reverse strand, counting down.
AATGATTTTACCTACTGTTTTGTTATTATTTTCGATTTTCTTCTTATTATTCATTCTAAAATATATAACTTTACTATATAAGTAAATTAATTCACGAAATTTATTCTGTAATTATAATATAATGTTAGGATCATCATATAATTTTTCCTGATTTTAATCAAGTTCAGATCTCCTGTTTGATATTTTTCTTCTATTTCCTTGAATTAATCATATAAATTAATATATCCTATAAAATTTTTCCATAATTTCCAGATTATTATTTCCAATATTTTCTAATAAATTTCTAAATTTTATTCCCACAATCATAGTGATTTAATTATTTAATGAAATAACACATGTTTCAACCCTTTAAATCTTTTATTTTTGTTTAAATCCTTGGTTTTTGTTTTTTTATAAAATCCTCAAATTTTCTGTTTTTAAATCTTTTCTTACTGATTTTTGATTGAAAATCAAGTGTTTATGAGATTTGTAATTTAGCTTTGATGGTTCATACATAAAGGGTTGGTTATATATGTATGTTAAACACATATATAACTTTTATAAGCTTGTTAATCATAGAATTTAAGTATCTAACCTTGATTAGAAGTACAAGAAAGATTTAGAGGATTTTTCTAAGGCTCTTGATGATCCAACTTGGTGGGGTTGTTCTTGAACTTGATGGTTGAAGGAGGTTGATGTTGGAGCCGAGAGAGAGAGCATGATATTAAGTGGCGGTTGATGTGGTTATGGAGACCGAAAGGAAGTCTAGGGAAATGGTGGTTGTTATGTTGGTTTGTGTTTGTGTCGTGAGCAAAAGGAATCGATAAGGTGATGGTGGTTGTTGATGGAAACCGTGTGTGTACAAGGATGGTGGCGGTTGTGGTGTTTTGGTAGATGGTGGTATGTGGGGTGTTGTAGCCGAGAGAGATATGGGAGTGGAGAAGTCATCATAATCCTCTAAACTAAGCTAGATGAGTTGGTGCTTTTAGGTGCCATTAGGTGTTATTTAGAGTGCTAAATGTCATAGTTTGGAAAGTGATTGGTGTAATGTTTGCTAGATATCAAGCTTAGGTGCTAATGACATTCTTAGCCATTAAATTAAGGTTTAGTTGGTTAGTTAGTTACTAATCCAGGTTAGTTATTATTCTAATGAACCAACCAATTACTAGTGTTAAGTTTATGTTTTAGTATAGTGTTCAAGTGTTTAGGATATACAGTTTCTAGATGTTAATTTGTTTGGATATGTTGATTAAGTTTCAAATCTTAATTCATTACATATAGATGAAACATATATTATTCAAATAACTAATCACAGTATGCTTTGATTTAGTAATTTACTTATATGGTTTAACAATTACAAAAATTCATAAAATATACATACATGCACACGTAAATACTTTTGCATGCATGCATGTTCACGTTTCATATTCATATATACATGCATGTTAGAATATATGTACCAATTTCTTATAAAGTTAATTAATAATATCACATTAGCAAATCTAAAATAATAGTCATCGTAGCAATTCTTAACTCATTATGTAAGTATATATATATATATATTACTAACTTATAATAATTTCTAGGATTTTAATTTGACTAACCTTAGTTTTAGGGTTGCCACAAAACCCCCTAGACTTTTCAGTGAAGAAGATTAACCTGACTGGGTTTATTGTTTCAAGAATCATGTTATTTACACTGAACCCCGGATGATGCGATCAATCAAACAAGGAGATTGCTCAAAAGTTCTTGAGCTTGATGACAAAGCGTATGTTGCTATCACCATGAGAAGGGAGAGTTGGTGCCTAAACTTGAACATCTCTGGGATGAGGAAGACTTGAAGAAGCTTGAGCTTGATGACAAAGTGTATGTTGCTATCACCTTGGCACTTACAACTGAGATTGTTCAAAAGTTCAAAGATTACAGAAAAGCTAAAGATTTGTGGGATGCAATGGAAGAGCAGATAATTGGTAATAAAGATATGAGGGAAAGCCAAAAGGACATGATGAACCAAGTGTTTAATATGTTTAACCACGTACTTGGTGAAACTTTGGAGGCTCAAATGTCTAGATTTGTTAAGCTGATAACGAAGATGAAGAGTGCTGGTATCACCTTGGAGAATATTTCTATAAACAAAAAGTTGTTGAACTCTTTACCATACAACTGAAACAATAACTGCACTACCATCAAGAGAACTAAGGATCTATTCACCTTGTCCCTCAGCGATCTCATCTCAACCATCAATTCATATGAAATGGATGAAAAGCAAAGAGCTGCAAATTACATCAACACTATAGGAGCTGAAGCATCAGCATTATATGCAAAAACGGCTAGAAATCCCAATTATTATGTCAGCTATTCCCAGCTATGTCAACAACAAGCAGTGAATTTTGTTAATCCAAATATCAAGGATCCATCCATGCTCAGTTTCAAGCTTCCCATCAAAATCCATTCATTCCAATGTAACCTCAATCTCAACCTCAAACCTATCCACAAAGTCAATCCTCTCAACCCACACAACAAGCCTTTGTTGCAAATTCCCACCCAAACAAGCAAACCATTCAAATAGCTAAAGAGCTTTTGCCAATTCCTGATTTCGCATGTACTTTGTATCTTTCAAATCAAAGAGCAATAGAAATTGAAGTTTATTTACACTTGTGTTCATTCTTTGCTTATCCAATCTTGTTTCTGTGATGATTACATTTCGCATTCTTATCACAAGATCGATCTGATTCGTAAAGTGTTTATCCTTACAATATGGATTTTGATCTATGAAGTAAAGAATTGATAAAAATTTAAGTATGAGCAAGTGTGGATGAACAAAGTTCATTTTGGATACAAAAAAGTTTAGTACTCATCCAATAATTTGTTATTGTAATCCACTATGGATGAAAAAAGTTTCTTGCTTATTGAATTTTTTCTAAGCATGATCTAGTGTGGATGAACAAATTTTACTATAGATGAACAAAGTTCAATGTGATGAATAAAGTTCACTGCTCTTCTAAAATTTCTAAGTATGAACCATTATGGATGAACATAGTTCACTTTGGATAAGCAAAGTTCAATGTGGATGTACAAACTTTAGTGCTCGTCAGTAATATTCCAAGCATACACTATGGATGAAAAAAGTTCACTGTTCATCGGAAATTTTCTAAGTACAATACACTATAGATTCACAAAATTCACTACGGATGAAAAATGTTCATTGTTGATCAAAGATTTTCTTAGTACAATTCATTGTAGATGAACAAAGTTCACTACTCATGGTGGAATCCATTCAAGTTTTACCTCTTTGCATAAAGTTACCCATATTGGCATCCTTATCTTTAGTTTTGTTACCAACTTGTAAGGCTCCAAACCTAGGATACCTCATAGTTGGTAAATCATAACATATATAATTCTTAAACTGAAAAAATACCATTAAATGACAGCAAAAACATTTAAACTCATTCTAAACAATTAAGTACTAAACAACCAAACGTATAACTAGTGTACATAAGGTCTCTTGGAAATAGGATGCTACTCTTTATATAGTGTTGGTAGACTTTGGTCCTTGCCAAGGAAATTATAGCCCTAAAGAATACATGTTTAACCTAATATGTATTGTAACAACCTAAATAAATTGTGGCGGGATATTAGGAAAACAACCTAAATAAATCGTGTTAAGATATTTTCTACTTTGCTCTAATGGATTGCCCATCTAGGAACTCTTGTTTTTGTTTCCACCCAAGAAATTACTTGTATAGCAAAAACATGTCCTGGTAGAGAAGGTTTTCATTCCTTTACAAGAAAGGCTTCCTTCTCCCTCTCAACTGATATGTGACTTACATCTCCACCCTCCTTAGGGAGAGCCTAGCGTCTTCATTGGCATATCGATTTGACCCTTAGCTCAAACACCATCTATAGCATTCCAAGTAAACTGTGTCTAAATATTGCCTGCTTTGCCTCAATGCCTCAATGGCTTGCCCATCTAAGAACTCATAATTTTGTTTCCATCTGATGAAGGCAAAATGTGTCTTGGAAGAGAAGGTCTCTACCTCTTGACGTGGAAAGTTTTATTTTCCCTCTCAACTGATATTAAACTTACATGTATGACAAAAGGTTAGTTATATTGAGTAAGATTTAGTTTTTAGTAAGTCAGTTAATAATGTTATACATCCTTGTAAAAGAAAAAATCTTTAAAAAACATATTACATTCGGTAAACATCAATTAAAATCCTCTTGTTTTTACAAGCTAATGCAAGACTTAACTTGTCCTCTTAGTCAAGAACAAAAAAGAAAATTAACCTACCTTGTCCTGTCGCTCAAGCACATGAGGTGCATTGACCTACCTTGTCATTAGAGACAAGCACTTAAGGTGCATTGGTATACCATGTCTTCTCAATCAAACACACAAGGTGCATTAACCTATCTTGTTCTCTAAGACATTATACTTGTACTATATTCTTATTTTTTTTCTTTGAAAAATTTGTTTACCTTAAAACCATTAACTTCCTTGATTTTGATAACAAAACCTTTTAACTTTCATACATCCTCATCGTTGCCTTTGGGTCACTCTAAAGACATCATTCTATATTTTCCATTTATACTATACTCTATGTGTCTATAACGAACCGATAGGAGATATTCCACGAATTTGTTGTTCTAGTGACAAAGGCAAAATCTTTTGAAACATCTTTGAAGGTCGTGAGTTAAAATCTCACTAAGAGTAAACAAAATTATGATTCAAAAAAAATATATAATTAGATACATTCATAAAACAAGTAGAATAGTCTAATGCAAAGGTGCATACATTCAAGTGTCACTTAAAACATGAAATAGATATTAGGTGTGGAGTAAAATATGATTAGATCACAGGATGTTTAAAAAAAGATATACATTCATGAGAGTACCTGATACATTAATTGCAGCATTTAATTAGGAAGAATTTCATAGATGTTCTACAAACTTTATAAAATCATAATCCACCTAAACCATAATTAAATCCATATACTTCTCACTAATAATTAAAATATTAACTTTATACATTATAATTTTTATTAAATATGATTTAAAAAATTATAAACTTAGTCTTATATATTTCAAAACTTTTGATTTTTATACGGGGAAGGGTTCAAATAAAAAATCTCTTTAAACTAAAAAGTATAAGAAGTAATCTCAATCACTAATCTCTTTAATTAATAGTTGAGATCAAATTATAGAGAATAAGTTTGTTAGAGCGGTATTTTTAGGCATAGCTGTAAGGTCCCGTTCCCGGAGACCTCACAGTTGGTCAATCACAACATAATTAAATAAAAACATTACATAATTCTTAAAACAATCCAGCGGAATTTAACATCAAAAACCATTCACTTCATTAATAAACGCTGTTGCCAAGCGATACATTTGTGTTTGTTATCAGTTACAAAAGATCAGTTAATTGCATTACAAAACAACAATATTATTAAGAGTGAACGGATGCCAGTCTAGCCCCGACGAGTAGCCTCCCCGAGTGCCATCCTTAGCAAATTACCTGCCAACTGAAAATGCATAAAAGTCAGCGTTGCTGAGTGAGCTCTAGTTTTAAATCCATAAAATACCTCGTAAGATTTTATAGGAAAATACCCTTTAAAATACTATATATTTCTTTCGTGTGACCACACATCATACATACACATTGATAATCTTTATTATTATCTTCACCATCGTTCATTTCATACATTCATCATTATCTTTTACCCTTATCTAGATCCTGTCTCATGCAATACCCCTGACTCATGTCCGAAGACCGATACAGTACCAGGGTATGCAACAAGGACCCCGTCTCTTTTTGCAACACCCCCGCCTCATGACCGAAGACCGTCACAGTACCGGGGTGAGCATCACGACATATTTCGGGTCAATCTCATGGATTAAACCCCTTACGAGTCTGTTGTGACAACACAGTCACTCACCTCAATCTTATCTTACGAGTCTGTTGCGACAACACAGTCACTCACCTCAACCTTGCTTGCAAGACTTTCATTTATTCATTACTTCCACTTTTCATTAATATTAATCTTTCTCTTGATTAATAGTAATACTTTACGAGCATAAGCAACCCATAAAAAGTCACATAACATAATAATAGGGAACACCAGAATAACCATAAAACATGAATAAAATAATCAAATAATAATAGCAAGTCAAACTAGGGTCAAACCCTAAAATTTCTGTTCCCTCCAAAATTCCAGAAAATATTCTAAGTGTTGTAGGCGCATGAGGACTATGCAGGCGCATGAGCCCTGCTTAGGCGCATCAACACTATGCAGGCGCATGGCTTCTATACCTAGACATTTCCACAACAATCCTGGGCGCATGAGCCTTTCAGGCGCATGGGACTACACAGTCACCAGAGAAAAGTCTTGGGCGCATGACACTGTTCAGGCGCATGAGTCTATACTTAGAATATTCAGGCAAGGTTTTGGGCGCATGGGCACTATTGGGGCGCATGAACCTCACTTAGAATTTTCTAAGGAAATTTCCAGGCGCATGGGCTCTGTTTGGGCGTATGGCCTGTACTTGGGCAGTTTCAAGCTATAATCCTAAGCGCATGAGACCTGTTTAGGAACATGGCAACCAGTTATGCATTTCTACATTTCAGAATCAACCCAGACCTGTTTTATCACCTGTTCTAAGCTTAAACATATATTTCTAAGCATACCCAACACATAAATAAGTTCAGAACGTGAGCATACACACATATATACATACAGCTACATAAATAAAGCCTTGAAAACCCATTTTGATGCATTTTCAGCCCCAAATACTTTTAAAACACAAGAAATACGGGGTCTAGAACTCTCCTATAGCAGCAAACAAGTAACACTCCTCTAAACTTGTCTGCACTAGAGTTCAAACACCTAAAAACAAGCATAACAAGCACCAAAACACCAAAAACACTTAGTAATCGGTTTCTAAGGGTGAAACCACAAAGAAACCAAACCAATTAACATATAAACATACTAACCTACGAAGCTTCTGCCCTATTCTTCTTCACAACTGAGAGAAACCTAAAAAAATGAAGCTTCTTCTTTTCGTTTCTTTCGGTAGCAGCAGCAGGAAAGAGTATGGGCGACCATGCCCCTTATACACATATTTTTTACATTTTGGTGTACTTTTACACTTTTCACCTCTCATCTTTGCCCCTTCTTTTATTTCTTCTAGATACTTTTTTTTTTCTATTTATTTGACCAAGTTTTTGGGTGTTACAATAACCACTTTTGTTGACTTTTATCAATTTTCTTATTTTTCTAAACGTTTATAACTTTTATATACAATATTATATTCTTTATGAAAATTACACCATAAAAACGGGTATTTTGTATCTTTAAAACGAGTATATATTATTGTTATATAAAGATAATAATTTTTTTTTATGTTTTTAAGCTCATATGATTGCTCCTCATTATGTATTTAGTGTAGTTTATTATGTATTTTTGAATACTATTGTATCTTTATAAAATGATGAATTCCAAATAAATATTATAGTGGAATAACAATTTTATGTGTTTCTAACATAATAATAAATTTAACAAGTAATTAATGTATTACGTTAAAAAATGGACAAAATAATATAATGTATCATTGTGTTTTTTATTTATCATTTTTGGGTTATCTTAAATGAGATATTATGAGTTTTGAAAATATATTGATGAAATAATATTATTGTTTACTTTTAAATCTAAAATATAATGATTTATAACAAGTTTATATAATCTATAAAAAAACAATGACCAAAATAACACATTGTGTTATATTTTAACACTATAAGTTTTTAAAAATACATTGATGATAAAAATATATCATTATAAACTTCTAATTGTAAAACACAATAACATATAACATGTTTATATAATCTATAGAAATAATGACAAAAATAACATAAAATGATCTAAAATGTAAAACACAATAATAATACATATAACAAAAGTATGAAATATATGACATAATAAACTGATATTTAATACAATAAACGTATAAGACATGATGACCAAAACAATAGAAGAATGTGTCAAACACAGTATCCTTCTAACACTTTTTAGATTATATATATTTTTTACTATAACGTTACCCTTTCATATTTATCCACTTGATTGTATCTTCGAAGCTCATATCCACCATGAATCCTTCTCTAATTGCATGAATGTTGTAGTCAATAACATATATGATATCCAATATAACAGAATCCGAGAAAAGATGAATTAATTCTACAACAATTAGCATCAAATTAATTATCCAAGTTAACAGAAAAATCACCTGAAAAGGATGATTCAGGAAGCACAGTAACATTAGATAATTTTGCGTTTTGATGCAAGAAAATAAACAATCTATACATTAAGAGAGAAAAAATTAACGATGATAAAATTCCCAAGCAAAAATCGACTCGCTGTTCATATTTTAGTGTATTTGAATTAATTTGACAATCAATGTGATAATAATATAAATCAAACAAGTCAGAAAGTGCACGTTTATTTGAGTTAATTGTAATCTTTTATATTATAACCTACTTAGTAGTGAAATCCCTTGCAATGAGGAATCTAAGGGGGCGTTATCCTTGACATGGGTCCGAGGCGATGTAAAATCATATATTGTTCAAGTTTTGATCACGGAAATACGATTCCTCTACATATAGCACAGTAATGTAGGTTATGGTGTAAATATAAAACATAATAAATAAACTTTAGAAAATAAAATTTTATTTATAAAATATATAAGGTAGTGTTTGGTATGCTCGAAAGACGGAATGTAAAAAAGAGGTGTTTGGTTGGTCAATGGAATGTAATCGTCGATTACGCAAGAAATCTCATTCCCTAGCTCTAAACACCCCAAAATCATTCCACCACTCCCCCTCCCCCTTGTTTTATTCCCATTCCATTACCTCCTCCACCATTCATTCCCATCACCACTACCACCAATCTCCACCACCACCGTCATCGCCAATGCCAACACTCACCACCACCACCACCCGCCACCACAACCCTCCACCGCCTGCCACCACTGCCACCACCACCACCACCACCCACTGGCACCACACACCACCAACCGCAACCCACCACCACCACCCACCGCCACCACCAACCACCGCCACCACCACCACTACCGTATTTTATTTCTTCGTCTTTTTTACCTACCAAACAACACAAAGTCATGATTTATTTTATTCTTTTAGGGTAACCAAACAATACAATAAAATGAAATGCTTCTTTTCATTCCTTTGCATATTCCATTCCGTAATCCATTCCATTATTTCGTAACAACCAAACCCTAAGATTTCACGTTACAATGTTAAACTTAGAAACACATTTGTTTGTTTGAAATCATATGATGGGAATATGAAACTTTTAAAAGATTAACAAATATAGGGAAACAATTCATTAAGTTTTGATGTAGATTAATGAATAAATCTTGTGTATTATACTAGCTAGGTGGTCTTTAAATTTGAATGAAACAGTTGATAATGTTAATATACGAATGAGAGAATATTCTAAGTTTTTTTCTATAAGAGTGTTGGTGAAAGAACATTTACCAAAATTGGTGATTTGAGAAATATTTAGTAAAATGGGGTTTTTCTCTTTATCTTCTTATTTTTAGCAATCTATTATAATTCTTTTATTTTTTATTTTATTTAATCAACCAACTATCAACTTTTTATCTGTTTTCTTAATCATTTCGTTTATTTTTTTAACTAACTTAATATAATTTTTTCCTTTTGTTTTCTTAATCGGGCCATGAATGATGATAACGATTAAAAAAATCATCAAATTAAACCTTAAAATATAATATAAGAAGCATAAAATACTAAACAAACTTTAAGACCTGATGATCTCAATATCAAATAAAAGAACAAAAACGTAAACATTATTTGATAATTTTAGTTTTGTTCTCGTGATACTACGATCGTCAAGTTTGACGTTTGTTTAGCATTTTGTATGCTTAATATTTCATTAATACATATAGTTTACTTAGAAGATCCTTTTAATTATTATATATCATGTTTTGATTATTAAAATAAAATGAAAAGAATGATAACAAGTTGGTTTAAAAGTAAAAAGAACTATAATGAGTTGATTGAGAAAAAACAAAAAGATAATATGTTGATTGAATAAACAATATAAAAAAAGAATTAGAATAGATTAGTTAAAATAAATAGAGAAAAGAAACTCATATATTTTAATGAATATTTTTCAAACCATTCATTTTATTAAATATTTTTTACCAACATTTTTTTTATAAAACTCGAATATTCTGAATATTGAAACTGAATTATGGATACATTCTATATATCTATGACCAAGATGTATGTTACATTTTAATAATCAAAATATTAATTGAGTTGTTGACTTTTTTAAGCAGAAGATAGATGTTACATAGGATGTTTGTAAATTAGAACTGACTAGTAATAAGCGCCCGTGTTGCGACAAGAGGCGTAAAACTATTTCAAGTAGCACCAATGTCACGTCACAGTCAGTGATCATCAACACCAGAAAAACTCGTATTAAAAAATAGATAAAAACGGAAATATAAAACTAAACGGAAAGTAGAACCACACACGTAAAACGTAAAACATTAAAAACATAATTAAGTCGAACTAGGACCCGCACATTACGACATGGATGGTAAAAGGGAAAAATAAGCATAACGACATTGAACCACACGTGCACGTTATGGCTTGTTAACTCTCAAAGTTCAGACCGTAAATCGAAATATTTGTAAAAGATGAAAAGTATAGGAGACTAAAGCTGAAAGTGAAAAAATATAGAGGTTAAATTGTGAAATATGTAAAGGTAGTGGGTCTAAAATAAAAAATTAAAAGGAAAAAAAAGATATGTACAACCTTTTAAGCACATGGTATAACAATTAATGTATCTTCAAGTTGATAATTAGTAATATTTAAACTAGTGGCCGGGTGTGAACCGCGCTATGTAGCGGGGGTTATAAAATTTATAAGATTTAATTCTGATGATTTGAAGTTTAAAAAAATTGAGGTGATTAAATCTAAATATTACATACTCGAGGCTTAAATATAAAATAAAAAAAAGAAAATTAGTAGGTATAAACGTGAAAAAAAAAACAAAAAAGAGAAAATGTTGTAGTTACTTTAAAAAATTCTTAAAGGTTTAAATGTGAAATTGTATAAAAAAAACAAAAGTGGGTTTTTATTAGTTTGGAGAAAAAGTAAATTATTATAGTAACATTATGAAAACCTACATATTCACTACTCATAATTTTTTAAATTTATTATATATAGTAATTCGGCGGTGTTATCGAGCCTCTTTTCTCACCTGTCTTAGATGTTAATATAATTGGGTATTATTATTATAACTATGTAAATAAATAGTGATTATATACTTAAGTGTTTAAATAAAATAATATTTAAATTAAATAGTTAAGTTATTAAAAATATAAATAATAAATGTATATATCTTAATATTAATTTAGAATATTATAAATATGATAATACTTAAAATAAATATACATTAAATAGTTTATTAATTGGGAGGAATTTATTAAATATGAGCAAATTATTAACTATTGTATATAGCACTTATAACTTATATTTAAATGTTTATTAGGTCTCTTATAGTTTTAGTAAAATTACAAGTGTGTCCCTATTAAATATTTCATATAATAGTATATATATAAATAATATAGAAATAGATTATTATTATCATTATTATTATAAAAGTATTTAATAATTATATAATTGAATATTCAAATAAGATAATACCTATTTATAAATTTAATTGTTGTTGTTGTTGTCGTCGTCGTCGTCGCAATCGACCCCCTCCGTGTTGTCATCGTTAAACCGCAGGTAGCGTGCTGTTTTTGTTTTGTTTCGTATTGTTTTCGATTATGTTTGGGATGTCACAAAGGCAGTGTGTGTGTCGGCTTTGGGATGGTCTAACAGTAGTGTGCGGTGGTGCATCCGTGTTTGTGATTGTATATATGTATAGGTTCGAGTGTATGTGTGTATATACAACTTGTGTGTGATTGTGTATGGTGTGAGTAGGTGTGTGCGATATGTGTGTGTGGTTGAGAGACATCACACAACAGCCTAGTGTGTGTGTATGGATGTTTTATGTGTATGGCTGTTGTGTGTGTATATGGTTGTTATGTGTGACACCCGACATTTTCAGGTCACTTTCCGATAATCACAAGCATGGTTTTCCAATCTTACATTCATGCATTTAATGTTGTTAACTTAAATGCGTCATTTATTGCACGAACATTCACGAACCTTTCATGTAACGATAATTCGGTGAATTGTCGAATCGCACACGCTTCTGTCCCCGAAAGTTGGTGATTTGTTAAAATGGTTTTCAAACAATCATAATTGGTGTGAAATTATGTTTTATATGATTATGTGATTAATTATGTAGACTGATTGTGAAAATTGTGAATTTTCTAGCATTTACATGTTTTTGCGCATTTTTGGCTTTTAACGTATAATTATTATAAAAGTTTCTTTGAACTAGCAAAATAAATATTATTTAATGTAATTAATATTTGTTTGATATTATGTGAACATTTGGTGGTTTCGGTGTAAAAAAAGTTCAATCGCGTAACGTTAAAACAATTGTTATAAAAGACGTGGGTCTCTCTTGTAAAATAAAAATAAAATATTATAACACAACCCAACCCAAATTCCCCCATTTGCGACCTCACCCTACCCTTTCCCCTCTCTCCCGTTTTGAACACACACACATATGAACACATACACACATTGATTCTTCTTTGCAATTGATGATGATTATGGATTTTTCTTGCATCAAAAACATGTTAGCTTGCATCTATGCATCATTACAAGTAAGTTATATGTTAGATTTCATATCCTTTGATTATCATGATAAACATGAACCCCAGATATCGAAACACGAATCAAAACTTGAAATTGATTGAAATTGATGATTGATTATGTGTTAATATTCAATATAATGATGTTTGTATGGATTGGTTTTGTCAAATTATGTCGTTTTGATCAAAACTTGAGACTTACTTATAATGGAAACTTTAATTTGGGGCTTTTGTAGAAATTATATGATTTTGATGAAATTGGATTGAATTGATGGTTCTAGGATGTTAGTTGATGCTAATGGATGAAAAGTCATGTTTTGAACTTTTGATTTTGGCACGATTTTCGAGTACTTTCCATTATAGGAAACTTTTTTGGGTATGTTCGTTTATATATGGTGATTTATTCATGTTTGATTAGTTGTGATGCTTTTTATATGATGTTTAGAACCTAAGAATGGATTGGGAATAATCGAATTATGAAAAACGCTTCGTATGAACATGCTTGTTATTTATGAAAACTTTTGTGTCCCGGTGTGTTGTATGATGAGTATGATATTTGTAGAACATGTTATAGTGATGTGATTGATGTTGAAATGATCATAGGAACGTGTTAGAAGATTTGGATAGAATTTGTACAACTTATGTTCTTATGTTTTAATTAGGCAACTTCGGGCATAATGAAGAATCTAGATTATATTAACATGTTATGGATGATTATTGTTGGATGTGCTACATGTATAATTGTGATGTTTTCTAGTGATAGGATTCATAATCTTTAAATGGATTGTACATGTGTAACAATGTCATACTTTTCAAACATAGAAACTTTCCAAAAATAGATTAACGACATGAAACTTTATGTGAATCATTATTTTAGATATTGGAGCATGACCAAAAACATGATTTCACTTATTTGAGTCACCAACAGATCGTCGGGTCAGTCTGTTCAACTTTGGTAAACAAAAGTCAACTTTGGTCAAAAACTCAACTTTGGTAAAAAAAAGTAAACTTGTCAAACATTTCACGAACACGCTAACAGTTACATTGTTTGGATACAACAGGGTTCATCTTAGCCATTATGTACACACACTCATGGACATACATTTGTTAGGTAACAATTAGCGTAAGGCCCCGTTCCCGGAACGCTTACAGCTGGTCAATCATTGCACATAAAGCATAAAACATACATTAACTTTATTAAAATATTACAGCGGAATTCTTTTAAACAAACCATTTCATTATAATTGCTTTTGCAAAATAATACATTGTAGTTAACTGTTACAAAATATCACTCGTTTCATTACATCACAAAAACATTATAATTTAAACAACGGATGCCATCCAAAAATGCCAAGTAGCTGCCCCGTGCCATCCTCAGCAACATTACCTGCCAACTGGAAACACATAAAAGTCAGCGTTGCTGAGTGAGTTCTAGTTTTATAAAATAAAATACTTTTCTTTCGACTAAACCATTCTTTCTTTACTTTCATACGCGATCATACAACATACGTACACATAGATAATAATTTGTTATTATCTTTCATCGTCATTCGTTGACTTCCGTTCATTCATCATCGTCCGTCATCTTTATCATTCGTTATCTTCCTTACCGTACTATACATACATTCATTAACTTCCGATGACAGGTACTGTACCCCGAACATTGTGCACGAAGCTGACCCTTGGGCCTGGGGCAAGTACACTCATCATTATCATTCATCTTTCATTCCGGACCAGTTCCATGTGCTATACCTCGAACATTGTGCACGAAGCTGATTACTGGGCCTGAGGTCTATCATAGACCTCGAATGTTGTGCACGAAGCTGACTCCAGTACCTAGGGCAAGCTGCAAGGGTCCTATACATATGGTCAATCACAAAGATTAGACCCCAGTATGCATCCTTCCGGGGTAGCTAACCCGCACACAGTTGAGCTAACACCCTTCATTGGGTGTGAACCTCCATACATTGCTTGCAAGACTTTCATTACTTCATTTCATTAATGCATGCATTCATTCATTCCTTATGTTCCCTTTTTCATTATCTTCCGCTTTACGTTACATAATACTTTCCATTTACTTTCATAATCATACCACGTAAAGCCATGGAAAATAAACATACATAATAAGGAACATAATATAAACATAACCATACCATACATAGCATCATCATCACATCACATATGACATCATAAAGTCAACATACATTACCCCCGAGAACATCCCAAGTCAAAGCCTACACTTTACATTTTCCCCAAAATTTCAGAAAATATTCTAAGGCATAGGCGCATGAACATTATGCAGGCGCATGGCCTTTCAGGCACATGGGAACACTTAGGCGCATAAGGAACTTTCAGGCGCATGGGCACTATTTGGGCGCATGACCCAACACTTAGTCTCCTAGGCAAATTTCTAGGCGCATGGGCACTATGAAGGCGCATGAGTGCCTAGGCGCATGGGCAGTTTTGGGCGCTTGGAACACTTAGTCAAATTCAGCCTATTCTAGGCGCATGGATATTATTCGGGAGCATGGGTTTTGGGCGCATGGGACTACACTTAGGCAATATGACCGTTGGGCGCATAGGCCAATTTCAGGCGCATGGGCAACCAACTCTCGCTATCAGCATCATAATCAGTCCCAGCATCATCAATTCAACATGTTCTAACTTAGTTCTAGCATTAAAGCATCGTAATATGAACATGGCATCATCATAACATCAAGAACACCCAAAATCATAACCCACCCACATTCACACATACACATTCATACGGGTACAAAACCCATTTTCATAAAAACATACATACATGCATTTCCAGCCCCAAAATCAGTTAAAACATGTGAAAAGGGGGTTCTAGAACTCACCTTAGCAGCCTTCGAGTATGACTTCCTTCAAACCCGTTTGCAAATGAGTTCAAACATCTAGAAACCCACCAAAAACACACACCCGAACACAACAAAACACACATAAGGATACAACCGAGGCATAGGCCAGCCAAGAATTCTTACCTTGAATTCAGTTTCTTCTTCCTTCTTCACAATCCGAGAGTTCTCTGCTTTCTCTCTCTAAAAACCGACTTCAAAAAGGTGAAAAGTAGCATGGCATGGGCGGCCATGTTGCTTTTGTACAAAATTATATTATATTTTGTACTTTGCACACTTTTAACCCCTCTATTTGGGTTTTATTACATTTTCTTCTTTTCTTCACTTTTATTCTTTCTTTCTCGTCTTTTAAAATTTTCCTGGCGTTACAAGTCCACCCCCCTTATATAGGTTTCGTCCCCGAAACCTGTTATTCCTCAAACAGATATGGGTAATACTGCCTCATCTCTTTTTCAGTCTCCCATGTAGACTCGGATCCCTTCCTGTGCTTCCACTGTACACGCACAAGGGGAACCCCTTTATTCCTTAACCTTTTCTCCTTGCGGTCAATGATTGCCACTGGTTGCTCCACATAATTGAGCTTTTCATCAACTTCAATATTCTCCAGTGGTACAACCATATCCTCATCAGCAAAACACTTCCACAGATGAGATACATGGAATGTCAGGTGAATTCCACTTAACTCATCGGGTAACACCAACCTATAGGCCACCTCTCCTACTCGAGCAATGATTAGGAAAGTCCCTATGTATCTCGGGCTCAACTTGCCCCGCTTCCTGAACCGAATGATACCTTTACAAGGTGAGACCTTCAACATAACTCTGTCACCCACCTTGAACTCAATCGGTCTACGTCTCCTGTTGGCATACGACTTCTGCCTATCTTTAGCTTCCTTCATAAAGGCTTTGATCTTTTCGAGCTTCTCAGTCGTAGCCTCAATCACCTCAATACTTCCCAACTCCTTCTGACCAATGTCACCCCAACAAACGGGTGTTCTACACCTCCTACCGTATAGCATCTCATAAGGGGGCATACCAATACTAGCATGATAACTATTATTATACGAGAACTCAGCTAACGGTAAGTGGTCATCCCAACTTCCTCCAAAGACAATGACGCATGCCTGAAGCATATCTTCTAGTGTCTGAATAGTCCTTTCTGACTGACCATCCGTCTGAGGATGATAAGCCGTGCTAATGTGTAACCTCGTCCCCATATCATCATGGAATTTCTTCCAAAACTTAGATGTAAACCGAGTGTCACGATCAGAAACAATAGACACCGGCACACCATAACGAGTTACAATCTCTTTGATGAATAGATCCGCTAATCTTTCAGAGGAGTACGTCTCGCGGATCGGTAGGAAGTGAGCACTCTTCGTCAAACGGTCAACTATCATCCATATGGCATCATACCCTTTCACGGTATGCGGTAACTTCGTAATAAAGTCCATGGTGATATGCTCCCACTTCCACTCTGGTATATCCAATGGTTGGATCTTCCTGTACTGCTTCTGATGCTCAGCCTTCACTTGCAAGCAAGTAAGGCACTTACTCACATACTCAGCTACATCGCGCTTCATACCCGGCCACCAATAATCTTTCTTCATATCTTGATACATCTTTGTAGCACCGGGATGAATAGAGTATCGAGTCTTATGAGCTTCATCCATAATCCTCCCATGTAGATCCCCGTAATAAGGAATCCACGTCCTACCTAATCGGGTTCTAACACAAGAGTGTTTTCACCCAATTTCGCAACCATACCTCTCATCCTTTTGGAGTTAAGACGATCTTCTTTCAACGCTTCGTCTTGAAACTCCTTGACCTGCTTCATCACATCAGAGGACATAATCAACTGATAAGCCTTCACCCGAATCGGCTCGGGTCTCTCCTTTCGGCTAAGGGCATCCGCCACTACGTTGGCCTTGCCCGGATGGTAATGGATCTCGCAATCATAATCCTTTATGAGCTCCAACCATTGCCTCTACCTCATGTTCAGGTCCTTTTGCTCGAAGAAGCACTTCAAGCTCTTGTGGTCCGTGAAGACTGTGCACTTCGTTCCGTATAGGTAGTGCCTCCAAATCTTTAGTGCAAAGACCACAGCTGCTAACTCCAAGTCATGAGTAGGGTAATTCACCTCATGAACCTTCAATTGTCGAGACGCGTATGCTATCACCTTTCCTCGCTGCATCAACACGCAACCTAACCCTGAGTAAGAAGCATCCGAATAGACCACTAAGTACTCGCTTCCTTCGGGTAATGATAAAACTGGAGCTTGAGTCAGCTTTGCCTTTAACTCCTCAAAAGCACTCTCTTGAGCTTGACCCCATACAAACTTCACATCCTTGTGGGTCAACTTAGTCAACGGAGAAGCTATCTTAGAGAAGTCTTGAATGGATCTCCTATAATATCCCGCCAACCCCAAGAAACTACGGATCTCGGATGGCGTCTTTGGAGACTTCCATTGCATCACCGCTTCCACCTTTGCCAGGTCTACCATAATCCCCTCGGGATTCACTACATGACCCAAGAACTGAACTTCACACAACCAGAACACTCACTTGGAGAACTTGGCATACAACTTCTCCTTTCTCAACGTCTCCAGCACCTCTCGAATGTGTCCGGCATGCTCCGCCTCGCTCTTTGAATAAATCAGGATATCATCAATAAACACAATCACTGATTTGTCCAACATCGGCCGACACACTCGATTCATCAAGTCCATAAAAGCAGTTGGCGCATTGGTCAGACCAAAAGACATAACGAGGAACTCGTAATGTCCATAACGCGTACGAAAAGCTGTTTTAGGAATATCCTGCTCCTTCACCTTCAACTGATGGTAACCAGATCGAAGGTCTATCCTCGAGAACCAACTGGCACCTTGGAGCTGATCAAACAGGTCATCAATCCTCGGCAATGGATACCGATTCTTCACCATCAACTTGTTCAACTCACGGTAGTCAATACACATCCTCATACTACCGTCCTTCTTCTTCACGAATAAGACCAGAGCACCCCAAGGAGAGATACTCGGTCTAATGAACCCCTTATCAAGCAACTCCTGCAGTTGCTCCATCAATTCCTTCATCTCGGTTGGAGCCAACCGATACGGTGCCTTAGCAACAGGTTGAGCAACAGGTATCAAGTCAAACTGGAACTCCATCTCACGGTCCGGTGGCACACCTGGTAAATCTTTGGGAAACACATTTGGGAACTCACACACAACCGGTACATCCAACAGTTGTGGTATTAGCGTATCTACATACTTCACGTAGGCCAAGTAGGCACTACATCCACGCCTCATGCACTTTCCCGCCACCGCCATCGAAATCACCTTCGGGATAGTCGTAACTCGATCACCGTAGATCGTCACCAAACTCCCGTCGGGTGCTATCAGTCGAATCATCTTCTTACGACATATGATATTCGCCTCATAGTCCGCCAACCAATCCATTCCTAGGACTATGTCAAATCCGCCTAAGGTCATCACGAACAGTCTAGCAGGAAATTTATGACCCTCCAATTCTATATTGCAGCCTTCTATCAGGTCAACAATCCTGGTAGACTTACCTATGGCAGTTTCTACATCGAAGGGCTCATCAACACTTCTACTACTAACTGGCAACTTAGCACAGAAAGCAGCAGAAATAAAACTCTTACTAGCACCTGAATCAAACAACACAGAAGCAAGAGTTTGGTTTACTAGAAATGTACCTGACATGACATCGGGGTCCGTCCTAGCCTCCTCCTGAGTAATCGTGAATGCCCTGGCACTCGCCCTCTGCCATTCAGTCCCGGTCTTCTTCCCTGCCCCGGAACTCTCAGCCCTTGGCTTCTTGCATTCTCGACTCATGTGGCCCTTTCCACCACAGTTAAAACACCTTGCCACCATGCACTCTCTTGCCATGTGGCCAGGATTTCCACACTTGAAGCACACATTCAATCCCCACCTACACTCCCCGGTGTGCTCCTTCCCGCACTTGCCACACCTCTTCGACTCCGCACCAGATGTGACCACACGCCGGTCATCCACCCGTGCATTCTTGTTGTTTGCCGGGGCACCACCCCGACCAAACCTCTTCCCATTCCAGTTTTGGTCACCACCGCCTTTCTTGCTCACCTCAGCCACCACCACTTCCCTCTCGTCGTACAGCCTTCCCGCATATCGACCACCGACCTAAACGTACTTGGCCGAGCAGCGATCATATGCCTGCAAATATCTGTCGGCAAGCCCTGAATATACCTCTTGATCTTTTGCGACAGAGGTGTCACCTGATCCGGCACCAGTCGTGCCATCTCGTTAAACTTGGTGGTGTATTGCTGATGCGTCATGGTTCCCGCCTCCAGCTGCAGGAACTCCTTCTCAACCTTGTCGAGCTCCCTATGAGGACAGAACTCCTCGATCACCAGGTTCTTCAAGTCTGGCCACCTCATTCTTCCAATTGCCCTACTACCCTCGAATTGGACGATATTGTCCCACCAGCACAGAGCCGAGTCCACAAATGAATGAGTGGCAAACTTCACCTTCTGATCCTCCCAGCACTCGCTGATATCAAATACAGCTTCTATCTCTCTCACCCACCGGTGAGCAGCAGCAGCAGTGCCATTTCCGTCAAAAGTCGGGGGCTTGCATCTTTGAAACGGCCCATAGTTACAGCCTCGTGCTGCCTCTGGCACAGGCTCTTCTTCTTCTTCCTCGTCAGTTGAGACAACCGTCTCAGTCCCCGGTTGCTCCCTTACTCCCGAGGACCTATTCCTCTCTTTCCTTTCCCCTTCTCTCACAGCCTTTATCACTTCGGTCACCACACACGGTAAAATCGTCTGCATGACCTGATGAACCTCCTCTACAACAGCCTCCTTCACCGGGGCCCTTAAGTTAGCACTCTCGTCACCACCCTCCGGATGAGGGGTCTCGGGCTCTTCATGAGCCACCTATTCAACCCTAGGCCTTCCTCTCGTGACCCGCGGTCCAGCACCACGTCCACCACAACCTCCACCTCTAGAAGCCTTTAAAGATCTACCACCGGCCATATTCTAACACGCTATAAGATTCAAACACTAACATGGTTATTTAAGGTAATAGCTCAGTTTATGTCAAGTATAGTAAGTCCCTAATTACAGTGGCCAGTTATGATTAGCCACTTACTTTACTCTTCATACCCCAAGCATTTCCTATCCTGACTACATTAGTATCTAAATCTACTAAGAAGCACATAAACCACATAACATGTGCACATAATACCGGTTAACATCAAGAAAATACTTGATGGCACGTAGCTACTCGGACTGGCATCCCTTCCCTTTGTCCCATTTTCAGTTTAAGTTTAGGTTTCTTTTGAAAATTTTAACCCGTTTCACTTAAACTTTGGCTCTGATACCAACTTGTAAGGCCCCGTTCCCGGAACGCTTACAGCTGGTCAATCATTGCACATAAAGCATAAAACATACATTAACTTTACTAAAATATTGCAGCAGAATTCTTTTAAACAAACCATTTCATTTAAGCATACAACCGAGGCATAGGCCAGCCAAGAATTCTTACCTTGAATTCGGTTTCTTCTTCTTCCTTCTTCACAATCCGAGAGTTCTCTACTTTCTCTCTCTAAAAACCGACTGCAAAAAGGTGAAAAGTAACATGGCATGGGCGGCCATGTTGCTTTTGTACAAAATTATATTATACTTTGTACTTTGTACACTTTTAACCCCTCTATTTGGGTTTTATTACATTTTCTTCTTTTCTTCACTTTTATTCTTTCTTTCTCGTCTTTTAAAAATTTCCGGGTGTTAAAATTAGCTTTTGGATTTTACGCTTCATGTTTTTTGTACGCATCTAAGGTGAGTCTTCACGGCCTTACTTTTACTTACTTTCCTTTTTAGGGAGAAGTATCAAACTATTTTTATCTGGATTTGGAATTATTGGTATATCACTTGTTACTGTAGTGCAAACATTATCACGCAAGATCTTATACACTCGAACCATTAATAACGGGATAGCAAGGTAATTTCGGGTAGTACTACTGGGTTTGACAAACCCCACCCCCGTTAGTCGTGCTAACTCGATTGGAGGTCGAATGGGTGTTTAATTGATCTAGAAAGTTGCCATTGTTCTATGATAAGACATGGCGAAAGGCAAAACAACTCACAAACAGTTAGCTTCAGTTCGAAACGCAAAGTAACTCGATATACACTCTAGCTACCTATGGTATACCTTTGTTTACTCTTACCAAGCAAACGCTCAAGCATATTTACTGTTTTAAACCTGTGAACTCACCAACCTTGTGTTGACACACTTTAGCATGTCTTCTCATGCATCATCTTTATTATTTGAAAGCAAGTTCATTTACATTTACTATTTTTCATTGGGCGCCTTGTTTTGCGCATTTAATACTCATGGTTTTACAAACGTTTACGCTTCCGCATTGATTACATTGAAAATTATGTTATACTCTGATTTAAGGTCAAACGTTTATTTAAAACGCATGTAGTGTCATTTGATATGATTGTGTTTGAGATCCTGGTTTGTCACGCGCCTCGCGGTAGAACTTCGCCGATGGATTTTAAGGGTATGACAGATTGGTATCAGAGCCACTAGTTATAGAGAACTAGGATTGCATTTGCATCTAGACTATAGCCTTAGACACACACTGCCATTGCACATACTCTTATCTGTTTATTGTTTTTCAAGCATACATATCATTTCATGCATGCATAACAGTATTGGATGTCCACATCATTATCTACCCCGCTCATGTCACTAGCATCACCCTAAATCTATGAGACTAAGCATCTTTCCCTTATACCTTTTTCATCTACACTAATAGCCATACCATTAAAGCCAAATCACCATCAGCTGAAGCCTGCTGATAACTTTAACAACATGGAGTGTTGTTCATATTCAAGTCACGGGGGATACACAAAACTGGAAGTGTTTACCTGATATGATTGTGAGCTGAATCCAGGAGGAACACGTACCCCTTCCCCTTACTGCTGACATAACTGATTGTACTCGTGCATCATCACTTATACCTCATCCGACTGAGCAATCATTTGCCACCATTGTGGCAAGGTTAGATCAAAAGATTCGTAATGTACGTGAAACACCCGGTGAGATCACCGAGTTTCTAGAGCATTAGACCACTATTAGTGAATATATGGAAACACTCAAGGAAGGCCTGGTGTAGACTAGCCCAAAACATAATACTTTTGTTGATGTATTCAAGGAAAACACGAACAAACACAATTCACTTTATGGCATGGTCGAGGGAGCACTGGATAAGATATAAACCCTCATGGCTACATTGCAGGATATGCAGTATAGACTATTATTATCAAAACTGAGAGTAGCTGCTAGCTGGAAGGCCTTTTTATTAGTAAGGGAAAAGTGCTCACAAGATAAGGCTAGAAGCCTAAGCTGTAGTTGCTACTGCATCTGAGGAAGATCCGGAGGAGGAGTACTGTACACGGAATTATTACTTGAAGCTAGAAAAGGAATTTAGGAACATTAAGATGATAGGGTTAGATAATGAGGAATATATGACCCGTTTCCATGAGTTGGTTGCTTTATGTAATGGTAACTCCAATCTACATGCGTACTGAGAAGTCAATTGATGGGATAGCACCTTAGATTTAAGTAAGGGTCATCGTCGTTGCTCCTATAACCATCCAGCATGCTATGAGATTATCTCACAAGCTTACTACCTTGGTTTTCGTGTAAAGCACTCTGACTAAGCGTCACATTGTTAATGGTTCATCTGATAGTGAACAGGAATAGGATGACATGTAGAGTAAGTCATTCACCATCATGGCTAGTGTGATCATTATTGTTACCAAAGATGTGGCAGGACGTACCATCTAGCTAAAGACTTTAAGGGGGAGTCAACGATCAAGCTGAAGCATCATAGGGTTGCTTTGAATGGAACAAATATAGGCAAATCAAGAGAGACACCCTCAACTAAAAAATGGCAATAAGGACCGGAATAGTGGAAAGGAATGATGGATAGAGTGCCGAGGGTCGAGCCTTCATGATTAGGTCTGGTAAGGCAAGAAATGACCAGAATATGGTTACCGTTTAGCAAACTTCTAGATGTAGCTTCAACTGGAATGGAACCTAGTTACACTATACAATTAGCTGATGGTAAACGTTTTGAAGCAACTCACATTTTGAAGGGATGTACATTGGAATTGTCCTAACATGAGATAGGTATAGATCTTATGCGTATTTCGCTTGATAGTTCGATGTAGTTGTCGGCATAGATTGGTTATCCTAGAACCAAGCTGAATTTATTTGTCACGAAAGATCGTTCGCATACCAATTCGTAGCGATGAAGCCTTTTACACAAAGGTCATACCGCCATTAAGCAACTGAGGAAAAGAGGATTGAAGAAATCCCTATTGTTCTTTATCTTCCAAAGGTTTTCCCAGAATATTTACCTGGTTTTCCCCATACAGACAGATCGAGTTTCAGATCAATCTAACATATTGAGTCGCATCTATTTCTAGAGCACCTTAAAGATTAGCTCCGAATGAACTACCAGAACTATCTAAGTATATGCAGGAGTTGTTGAATAAAGGATTTGTCCGACCTAGCTCATCGCCATAGGAAGCTCCAATCCTGTTTGTCAAGAACAATGATAGATTTTTTCCGTATAGGTATTGATTATTATAAGCTTATCAAAGTAACAATTAAGAACCTTATCATCTTCCACACATCGACGATTTGCTTCACCAGCCTAAAGGGTTGAGTTTATATCTGAAGATAGACCTGATGTCGGAATATCATCATCTAAGGGTCCGAGAGGGTGACATATATAGGGTGGCATTCGGGACTTGGTATTGTTACCATAAGTTTCTGGTTATGCCAAGTAGGTTTACCAACGCACCAACAGTTTTCATGGATCTCATGAACCAAGTGCGTAAACCGTAAACCCCATTTGGACAAGTTTATCAACGTTTTTGCCGATGACATTCTAACATAGACAAAGAACAAGGGGAGCATGAGGAACATGATTTTGGAACTACTAAAACAAAGATAACTATATGCCTATTAACCAAGAAAGAATAGAAGCCACTAAGAAATGGGCTACGCCTATGACTCCGACTAAGGTACAACAGTTTCTCGGGTTGGCTGGTTATTACCAACGAGTCATCGAAAGGTTTTTGAAGATCGCACAACCTCTTACGGCATAACTCATAAGAGCACTACAAAAAGTTAGGGTGACAAATAGAAGTCCGCATTTCAAGTTATTGAATAGTAAGTCTGACTCTATCGATACTATCCCTATTAGAGGAAAATAGATGATTTCGTGGTATATTACGATGCTTCCATCCAAGGTCTCGGTTGTGTGTTGACGCAATGTGTAAAGGTTACCGAATACGCTTCCTTTCAGTTGAAAGTTCATAAGAAGAACTACATGACATACAACTCAAAGTTGAGAGTCATTGATTTGCAGATAAGATATAGAAGTATTACTTGTACGGTACCAAATGCATCACTACACCGATCACAAGAGCATTTAGTATATCTTGGAATAGATAGGGCTGAACATGAGATAACGTTATTGGGTTGACTTGTTAAACGACTATGAAAATGTGCTGAAGTACCATCCGGTAAGGCTAATATGGTAGCCGATGCCCTAAGTCAAAAGTAAACACCTAAACCAAAGCGAGTGCGAGCATTAAAGCTTACCATTCATGATAGAGTACCTGATCAAATCTGTAATGCTCAAATTAAGGCTTTGAAGGATTAGAATCTGAAGGCTGACTCCATGCGAGACATGCAAAAGCAATTAGTGATAAAATCCGAAGGAATTCCTTATTTCATGGAACGAATATGGATTTTTCTATACATGAATTTACGAGGAGCTGGTAATGAATGAAACTCATACGACTCGATATCCCATTCATCAAGGTTTAGGTAAGATGTTCCATGATTTGAAAGTTCTTTATCGGTGGCAGAATGTGAAAGGTGATATTGCCATGCATGTAAGAAAGTGTTTAACTTGTTCTAAAGTTAAGGTGGAATATCAAGGACTGTCTAGTTTACTCTAACAACAATAAATTCTATAATTGAAGTGGGAGTAGATATTAATAGATTTTATTGTGAAGTTACATCAACTCTTAGCGGATGCGATACCATTTGGGTAATAATAGATCGCTTGACAAAATCTGCACACTTCCTGGATATTGGAGAGGCTGATTGAATTGAGAAGCTAACTCGCACCTAACTAAGAGAAAAAGTCTCTCGAAACGAGGTGCTGGTTTTTTTTCATCGTCTCTAAACCATGACACTTAGATCATTCCTTATTATTGAAGGTCATTGCAAAAGTCTGGGAACATGGTTGGATAGGAGCACCACGTATCATTCGCAAACTGATAGTCAGAAGGAGCGTACGACTCAGACTCTAAAGACATGCCGAGAGCATGTGTCATTGATTAAGGTTTCCTACGATAACAGTAACCACATGGCGATCCAGGCCACACTGTTTGAGACACTCTATGGAAATAAGTGCCGATCACCTATCTATTGAGTAGAAGTTGAAGGAAAGTCAACTTACTAGTCCTAAGCTTGTGCACAAGACGACTAAGAATATCATAGAAATTCTAACCACAAGGCAGTAGCACATGACTGACAAATGATTTACGTGGGCTAACGCCAAAAAATCCATCGAATATCAAATCGACAACAAGGTACTTCTAAAAGCGTCACCTTGGAAAGTTGCGATTCGTTTTGAAAAACGAGAATAGTTAAACCCACGCTATGTTGGACCTTTTAACATTTTTAAAGGGTTGGTCCAGTAGATTAACAACTCAATTTGACTAGAGAACTCAGTGGAGTACATAACGTGTTACACGTTTCACACATGAAGAAATGTCTGTCTGATGAGACGGTCGTCATTCTGTTAAATGAGAAACAGATGAACGCGCAGCTGCGATTCATCGAGGGGCTAGTTGAAATCTTGGACCAGGTGGTCAAAAACACTCAAGCATAATTGTACCTTTACTGTTAAAGTTGGTTTGAACTCTCAGTGTGGATTAAATTTTACCTTAGAACACGAGAATCATATAAAGGTGAAATACCCGTAGTTTACCTATTTAGAATTTCGGGGGAAAATTCCTTCAACAAGGGGATGATGTAACAAGCAGGAAATTTTCTTCCGTCTTTTACCAGAGTTAGTTAAATTTTGGGACAGAATTTCTTTCAACAAGAGGATGATGTGACACCCAGTATTTTTAGGTCACTTTGCAAT
The DNA here is from genome assembly GCA_025506505.1 of Flaveria sonorensis. Lineage (NCBI taxonomy): Eukaryota > Viridiplantae > Streptophyta > Magnoliopsida > Asterales > Asteraceae > Flaveria > Flaveria sonorensis. Next base: position 48,789,553 of record CM046427.1, on the reverse strand, counting down.
CATCACAAGCATGGTTTTCCAATCATACATTCATGCATTTAAGGTTGTTTACTTAAATGTGTCATTTATAGCACAAACATTCATGAACCTTTCATGTAACGATAATTCGGTGAATTGCCGCATCGTACACGCGTATGTCCCTGAATGTTGGTGATTTGTCAAAATGGTTTTCAAACAATCATAATTGGTATTAAATTATGTGTTATATGATTATGTGATTAATTATGTAGACTAGTTGTGAAAATTGTGAATTTTCTAGCATTTATGCGTTTTTACGCATTTTCGGCTTTTAACGGATAATTATTATAAGAATTCCCTTGAACTAGCAAAATAAATATTATCTCATGTTATTAATGTTTGTTTGATATTATGTGAACATTTGGTGCTTTCAGTGTAGAAAAAGTTCAATCGCATAACGTTAAAATGATTTTTATAAAAGACGGGGGGTCTTTCTTGTAAAATAAAAATAAAATATTAAAACACAACCCCAACCCTAATTCCCCCATTTGCCACCGCCCCCTCCCATTTCCCCTTTCCCCATTTTTGAACACAAACACTTATGAACACATACACACATTGATTCTTCCTTGCAATTGATGATGATTATGGATTATTCTTGCATAAAAAATGTGTTAGCTTGCATCTATGCATCATTACAAGTAAGTTATATGTTAGATTGCATATCCTTTGATTATCATGCTAAACATGAACCCCATATATCAAAACACGAATCAAAACTAGAACTTTATTGAAATTGATAATTGATTATGTGTTAGTATTCAATATAATGGTGTTTGTATGGATTGGTTTTGTGAAATTGTGTTGTTTAGATCAAAATCCAAGACTTACTTATAATGGAAACTTTTATTTGGTGCTTTTGTAGAAATTGTATGATTTTGATGAAATTGAATTGAATTGTATGATTTGTCAAAATGGTTTTCAAACAATCATAATTGGTGTGAAATTATGTGTTATATAATTATGTGATTAATTATGTAGACTAGTTGTGTAAATTGTGAATTTTCTAGCATTTATGCATTTTTGCGCATTTTTGGATTTTAACGCATAATTATTATAAAAATTCCTTTGAACTAGCAAAATAAATAGTATCTCATGTTATTAATGTTTGTTTGATATTATGTGAACATTTGGTGGTTTCGGTGTAGAAAAAGTTCAATCGCATAACGTTGAAACGATTTTTATAAAAGACGGGGGCCTTTCTTGTAAAATAAAAATAAAAGATTAAAACACAACCCAACCCTAATTCCCCCATTTGCCACTGCCCCCTCCCCTTTCCCCTCTCCCCATTTTTGAACACACACACATATGAACACATACACACATTGATTCTTCCTTGCAATTGTTGATGATTATGTATTGTTCTTGCATCAAAAGCATGTTTGCTTGCATCTATGCATCATTACATGTAAGTTATATGTTAGATTTCATATCCTTTGATTATCATGTTAAACATAAACCCCAGATATCCAAACACGAATCAAAACTTGAAATTGATTGATATTGATGATTGATTATGTGTTAGTATTCAATATAATGATGTTTATATGGATTGGTTTTGTGGAATTATGTCATTTTGATCCAAACCCGAGACTTAATTATAATGGAAACTTTAATTTGGGGCTTTTGTAGAAATTGTATGATTTTGATGAAATTGGATTGAATTGATGGTTCTAGGATGTTAGTTGATGCTAATGGATGAAAAGTCATGTTTTGAACTTTTGATTTTGGCTTGATTTTCGGGTACTTTCCATTATAGGAAACTTTTTGGGTATGTTAGTTTATAGATGGTGATTTATGCATGTTTGATTAGTTGTGTTGCTTTTTATATGATGTCTAGAACCTAAGAATGGATTGGGAATAATCGAATTGTGAAAAACGCTTCGTATGAACATGCTTGTTATTTATTGAAACTTTTGCGTCCCGGTATGTTGTATGATAAGTATGATATGTGTAGAAAATATTATGGTGATGTGATTGATGTTGAAATGATCATAGGAATGTGTTAGGAGATTTGGATAGAATTTGTACAACTTGTGTTCTTATGTTTTAATTAAGAAACTTTGGGTATGATGAAGAATCTAGATTATGTTAACATGTTATGGATGATTATTGTTGGCTGTGCTACATGCATAATTGAGATGTTTTCTGTGATATGATTCATAATCTTTAAATGGATTGCACATGTGTAAAGATTTCATACTTTTCAAAAATAGAAACTTTCTAAAAATAGATTTATGATATGAAACTTTATGTGAATCATTATTTTAGCTATTTGTGCATGACCAAAAACATGATTTCATTTATTTGAGTCACCAACGGGTCGTCGGGTCAGTTCGGTCAACTTTGGTAAACAAAAGTCAACTTTGGTAATAAAAAAAAGAAAATTTGTCAAATATTTCTCGAACACGCTAATAGTTACGTTGTTTGGATACAACGGGGTTCATGTTGACCATTATGTACACACACTCATGGACATACAATTGTTAGGTAACAATTAGATTTTGACTTTTACGCTTCATGTTTTTCCTACGCATCTAAGGTGAGTCTTCATGGCCTCACTTTTACTTACTTTCCTTTTTGGGGGAGAAGCATGCAAACTATTTTTATCTGGTTTTGGTATTATTGGTATATCACTTGTTACTATAGCGCAAACATTAGCATGCAAGTTCTTACACACTCGAACCGTTAATAATGGGATAGCGAGGTAATTTTGGGTAGTACTACTGGTTTGACAAACCCCACCCGCGTTAGTCACGCTAACTCGACTGGTGGTCGAATGGGTGTTTAATTGATCTAGACACTTGCCATTGTTCTATGATAAGACATGGAGGAAGGCAAAACAACTCACAAACAGTCAGCTTTGGTTCGAAATGCTAAGTAACTCAATATATAGGCTAGCTACCTATGGTATACCTTTGTTTACTCTTATTAAGCAAACGCTCAAGCATATTTACTGTTTTAAACATGTAAACTCACTAACTTTGTGTTGACACACTTTAGCATGTCTTCTCAGGTCGCTGGCACGCCTAAGGCTAGGATTGCATATCTGGGGCTCATGCATCATCTTTATTATTTGAAAACAAGTTCATTTACATTTACTACTTTTCATTGGGTGCCTTGTTTTGCGCATATATTACTCATTGTTTTACAAACGTTTACGTTTCCTTATTAATTACATTGAAAACTATGTTATACTCTGATTTTAGGTCCAATGTATATTTAAAACCCATATAGTGTCGTTTGATATGACTGTGTCTGAGATCTTGATTTGTCACGTGCCTCGCGATAGAACCCGCTGGTGGATTTTGAGGGTGTGACATTATGTGTGTGTATAAGGCTTATGTATATATATATATATATATATATATATATATATATATATATATATATATATATATATATATATATATATATATATATATATATATATATAACTGGGGTGTGTATATGGCTACTATATGCGTATATATGGCTGATGTTTGTGTATATATGACTCATGTGTGTATATATATATGGCGGTTGTGTGTATATGGGTGTCATATGTGTGTATTATCATTATATATGTGTGGATGATAATATATATATGTGTGTATGTTAGTGTATATGTGTATGTATTTTAATGTATATATGAATGTATGATGATGCATATGTATATTGCTATATATATGTATACGTGTGTGTGTTTTTACATATTTATATATACGGTGTATATGAGTGTTGATGGTGTAGGTTGGTATATATATATGTATATATATATATATATGTATACATACATACATATATATGTATACATACATATATATGTGTGTGTATACATATATATATATATGTATACAATATATATATATATATATATATATATATATATATATATATATATATATATATATATATGTGTATACAATACATATATATATATATATATATATATATATATATGTATACAATACATATATATATATATGTATACAATACATATATATATATATATTGTACATTGTGCATTGGTACGAGTAATATTAGGATTTTTTCAGAACTCCTAAAGATGATAAGAACCGTAAGAACTAATATCAACCATTGATTTATATAAATTTTATTTTATATTTATTTTAAAATAAAGGATAATTATGTCATTTTAACTTTTTATGAGTTGTAATTTCCTAATTTAACTCTAATCAATTAAGCAGTTTCAACTTTAATTGTATTTGAATTTTACGTTAAAATTAAAAAAAAAAATCCTTAAAGTGAGACATCTTTGAAATCCCACTTTTTATCTCCTAGGGCATCTCTCTCTAACGCAGCCTTAATTCCATACCACGCTCCGCCACCACGTCACACTGTCAAACATGAAGTGTTAGTGGATGAGAGAACCAACAGATGAGAAGAAACTGAAGCCGAGAACATACACATGCATGTTGTAGATTATGTGTTAGGGAGGTGGGTTTTTCTATATATCTATATATTATATTTAGTAATTCTTTTTGTTGTTAAAGGATGAATATTACAGCTATGGCACTAGAGCCATAGCAATGGTTGTCCTTGCTCATGATTCATGTGATCATAAGTTTATATAAAAAAAGTATAATATTAATGTAGATGATATAGGTTTAATCGACATTTCTATAGCAAAAATATGGTAACGATGTTAGAATTTCTTAGTCGTTGTAATCGATGCTTTTTAAAAAAAATATTATATTTAATTTATATGAAGTAATTTATCGATATATAAAACAAAGTTATATATACATACACTTAATTTACATATATGTAAATAAATTAGCTTACAAATATGTAAAAATAAAAAAACATATGTAATAGTTAATTTATAAATATAAACAAACCAAAATAAAAAAAATATTCATAGTTAATTTAAATATATATTAATACCTAGTTTGAATATAGGTTAAAACAAAGTTACACATATGTAATAGTTAATTTACATATATGTAAATTGTTAATTTAAAATAAACAATTTGTTTGTTATCTCTTGAATCATTTGTATTACCTAATATTTAATTTTAAAAATAATACAACTTTTTAAATGTTGTTTCAGGTTTTTTAAAATCAAGGCATACATATTACTTTGGAGAATATTACGAGGTTCATCAAAAAAGAAGGAATCTAGAAAAAATATATATGTTTAGGTTAAAAATCTTTTGGGTTTTTGAATAGTTTGAATGTGCATATGTGTAAACATCTATTATTTTTCTATACACATGTAAATATAGTTTCAAATCATGTTTTTAATTAATGTAATTAATTAGTTGAAGAGAGAATATATATTTTTACTATTATACCCTTTTGCCTAATTTAATATCATTTAATTATATAAATTTTGCATTTTTGACCATCTTTAATCATAACCATTGATTAAAATAATCAATGCTCAGTGTTAGTTCTACAAGTTCTGAAAATAAAGTTATTTTGTAAAGAACTTAACCATATATATATATATATATATATATATATATATATATATATATATATATATATATATATATATATATATATATATATATGTTGTGTATGTGAGTGTGTGAATATATAATTATGTGTTGACATGATATAAATGTATATATGAAACCATATAATATAACTATGTTATCATGTTGTAATAATGAGAGAAACGTGTGTAATCATGTAACTATAACTATATAAATAATTGATAATGGTGTATATACGTTAATTATATATATATATATATATATAGCGGAGAGATCAAATGACAACTCACTTATTTTGTGAGAACTGTAAGAACCAATGTTAGCCACATATTTTCAAGGGTAAAATGGTACATAATTAAAACATAATAACAAAAATTATAAAACAAAAAATAACACAAAAATAAAAAAAAATAAAAAAAAAAAAAAAATTGTCTTGTTTCCATCTTTCATAAAAAAATAAAAAAAAATACAAATTTTTTATTTTTACGAACGTCTTTTTATACATATGTAGTACTCAGAATATAACTAGATTTACATATGTGTAATGACTAATATATACATATGTAAATAAAGGGTGGATGGTTTTTTTTTTAAATTATATCAATATGGTACGCGTTTGAAAGATATAAAATACTAAAATTAATGGTGAAATTTGTTTGAAAAAATAATATCGTGAAAAAAAGTTATGAACGTTTAAAAAAATATGGAAATAACATGTGACTTGCATGTTATGTAAATCGTGTGGTTCATATTGGTTCATAAAGTTCTAATAAAAAATGGTGGTTCTCAAGATAACCTATCTTATATATATATATATATATATATATATATATATATATATATATATATATATATATATATATATACTCGTGTTTTATAGTGTGAGTAATCAGTTTGTTTAGGTATTAGTGTGTGTGTATATATATATACACACACAAACACACACACACAAATACATGTTGTGTAAGTCGCGCAACAATTCTGAACCGACCCGAGATAGAAACAGAAATATAATAACGCTTATTAAATGAGTTTATAAGTTCAATTTTCTACTATTATAGGTGTTTAATAGTTTGGTTCACACGTATTATTAGAAGCTTGTTTTTGTTGTTGCACGTATAATTCAAGGTGAATTTCGCGGTCCCATTTTTATAACATTTATTTATAATCATCAAGGGGGAAAAAGTATGCTCAACCCTTTTTATGTTGTAAACTCATTTATTCATTTGGGACTATATGTTACTGCTATGCAAGTTTATATTTGGTACAAGCATAAGTTTTCGGTTTGACTCTTTATTTACAACTATTTAACTCCGGTGTTGGAGCTGACGGACAGGTATTGATAGTACTATTGGGTTGACACATCCACCCTTGCTTGTTAGTATACTAGTTGGGACTGATAGTGGTCACGAACAAACCCTAGGGTGAATATGTTCCGACAACATTTGTGTGTACGTCGTAGGTTTAGTTGTAAGGCTCATGATTACATGTGATATTTCTTGCTAAGATTTGTGTGTACATCGTAGGGGTGTGACAGATTGGTATTAGAGCGATTGGTTATAGAGAATTAGATGGAACACTCAACCTATACTATAACCTAAATACCTACATGTAGTATGCATAATAGGATTATGTAAGTAATGATATACATTTGAATGTTCTAAGTGCATTATTGGTTATGCTTAGTACCCTATCTGCATGCTATTATTGATATACTTATTTAGGAAATTGTGGTCATTAGATTATCTATCTGTACCTTGAGAAAGCATTCGATTTAGGTAATTGACTTTCTTTTATTTGGATTGATAAATGTTGTGATAATAATCCTTTTAATGACTTAGGTTGTTAAGCCAACCTCTGTTTCGTACGTTTGTCAATGTCACATTTACTATAGTCGCCCTTGTTTACAACTTGTTGGGTTGAATCTTGGGAGACGAACATGTTAACTAATAAGACACCATTAGACAAGAGACACGACTCAAGGCAGACGACTACTCTATCAGATATCTAGCTATACTAAATGGATTTCGTTGACTGTTCCTTACCCAAGTGAATGCTTCCTCAACTAATCCCTTTGTACAATTTAGGTTAATTAACCCTTGGTTAATGAATATATCCTTGATTTCCAATCATAAATAATACTCTATTCTTGACAAGATATGTTGACTCGGGTAGGAGGAGCTTGGTGTGATCATGCAAAGCAAATTTCCATTACGTGTGCACACGTAATTACAATTTGTTGTGCAAGTCAAGCCTGGCAAATCTTGCCATGAAATAACAGTCATAGTTAGTACAAATCATCCATTCTATACCTTGGGACACTGGAGTATCAGTCCTTATAAGACTTTGTTAATGGCGATAAAACATCTATAACCATTACTCATATGTTTGTTCTAATCTACCTGGAGCATTCATGGAATTCATATTGTGACATTAGTGCTAGTCCTTATGAGACATTGCTCTTTCTAGCATTTCAGTGATTGTGCAATTGACTATTTGTTTGAAACGTACATGGTCTTCGGAGTGTTGCAGCAAGGTGATGATACTCCTTGCGCATGTATTACCTTGTTCTTTAGATTAATCTTAAGACTTGAAGGATTAGTAGTTTGAATGTTCTGGCATTATTCCTTGATGGAGTAATCGGATTTTACATAACCAGTTTAAGAACTGTTCTCGGTATATCGTAGATGTGGTGGGACCGCCACGGGGAACCCTATATATAAGCATCACCGGTATACTAAGAATGTGTCTAAACTGGGCTTGTGATGATCTTGAAGGATTAGAGTAGGAAATTATGGAAATTATAATGTAGTGGGCAATCATACTAAAGACATGATTGATTGTACATACAAGGAATTCTTAACATGCTAGTCAAAAGAGTATTATAGGAGATGAAGGGGCAATAGGCTTGACTTATTAGTTTGGGATAATGAAAATGATAATGGATATCAACTACTGTGTTGAGGACCAGAAGATGGGGTATGTTGCTTGCTTACTAATGAGTTAAACACTATCATGGTAGAAAACCCAACGTCAAGCCACAGGGAGGGAGACTGCGGTAGCCATGACTTGGAATGAGTTCAAAACCTTGGTGACTAAGGTTTATTGCCCAATCAATGAGATGCAAAAGTTAGATTTAGAATTCTAGAATCATGTATAGGGTTGAGTCATGCACCTTATACTTACAGACTCCATTAGTTGACGAAGTTGATGCCACGCCTTGTGACACCTACATTAAAGTGGATTGAGAGGTACATTTAAGGATTAGATATACAAGTTCATGGAAAGGTAACCGTTGTATCCTTGAAGGAAGGTACCTTGATTGAAGAGAAGGAACCTACGGTGACATTAGGAAAATCTTTTGAGCAGTGGAAAGAAGCTGGAGAGTTGAACAAGCAAAGTAGTAAGAAGGTAGATAAGAAGGCCAAGGTTATCAACGCTTAGAAATTAGTTACTTAATGGAGATGATAAATGGTAGATTGGTAGAGGCTAAGGAGACAATTAAATGTTGCACCTTAGTACTAAAAGATCATGCCTTTAACATAGACTTGATACCATTTGAGTTTGGAAGTTTTGATGTAGTAGTGAGTATGGATAGGTTATCAAAGCTCTAAACTAAGATAAGTTGTCAAGAAAAATTGATACATATTCCTCTTTCAGTTGGTGAAGTGCTTAACATCCAAGGAGAACGACCCGGGAAGAACCTAAGACTCATTTCTTGCATGAAGACCTATCGATGCTTAAAGAAGCAGTGTTACATATTTCTAGTGCCCGTGGTGGAAAAGAAGGCGAAAAAAGAAAGTTAAAAGATATTCCCATTGTACGGGACTTTCACAAAGGTGTTTCATGATGACTTAATAGGATTTCCCCTTCCTCGTCAAGTGGAGTTCCTAATTGACCTGATTCCTAGAGCAACTTTCGTAGCAAAGACACCCTAATGGTTAGCACTATCAGAAATGTAAGAGTTGTCAAGTCAACTACAAGAGCTATTAGATAAGGTTTTATCCAACCAAGTCACTCACCATGGGGAGCACCGATATTGTTCGTCAAGAAGAAGGATGGTCGTTCCGAATGTGCATAGTATCGGGAGTTAAACAAATTGAACATAAAGAACCGATATTCTCTTCCCAGAATCGATGATTTATTTGACCAATTTCAGGGAGTAGCTATAATACCCGGCCTCTCACACCACTAATATTGTCCGCTTTGCCCACGAGGAGCTCACGGATTTGCTTTTGGTTGCCCAGGTGAAAACTTCCCAGGGAGGTCACCCATCTTTGGATTGCTGCTACTTAAGCACGCTTAACTGTGGAGTTCTCCTCTCATCCATAGCCAATACGCCCGAAACGCGTTAATTATATTAAAGACCGGACATTTCTTATGAACCAGGAATCTTTCATGTCCACGGCCGATGTGGGATATATGTAGGGTGTCACAATCACCCCCCCCCCCCCTTTGAACTCATCGTCCTCGATGAGCCCGAGAAGTCACCATCCTTGGTGAGGTATGTCCCACATCCCGAACAGCACAGGAGTGGCTCTGATACCATTCTGTAACACCCGGCCTCTCACACCACCAATATTGCCTGCTTTGCCAATGAGGAGCTCACGGATTTGCTTTTGGTTCCCCGGGTGAAAACTTCCCAGGGAGGTCACCCATCTTTGGATTGTTGCCACCAGAGCACGCTTAACTGTTGAGTTCTCCTCTCATCCACAGCCAATACGCCTAAAACGCGTTGGTTATATTAGAGACCGGACATTCCTTATGAACCAGGAATCTCTCCTGTCCACGGCCGATGTGGGATATATGTAGGGTGTCACAGTAACATACTTTTAAAAATTAGGCTTTGGTCGGGTTACCATCAATTGAAGGTTCACAACAAAGACATACCAAAGACAGTATTTAAAGCCCATTATGGACACTATAAGTACTTAGTTATGTCGTTTCAACCTCAAGGATTGGACCCATGTGCGCATTATCAAGGGTTAGCTAAACCGCACACAGTTGAGCAAACAACTACCTCATTGAGTTGTGTACCTCCATTATTTTGCTTGCAAGACTTTTCATTCATTAATTACATTCCACTTTTCATTATCGATATCTTTCACTTTCATTACATAATACTTTACATACATATACATATCATACCAAGTAAAGTCACATCATAAAACGTATAGTTTTGAAAACCGTTAGCGTGAAAAGATAACACATCACATATCACAACATATCATGCGAAAACTTAAACATACATCAGCATCATCTCGTGTGGGAACCTCACCACATTCAAATCCTACACATCAAATCATCACTGTCACGCGAAAACATACATATCGCGCGAGAACTTCTTATCGCGCGAGAACTATCTATCGCTCGAGAACTATCCCCTTTTCGCGTGAGAACTTCGCAGATTTAAACTTCATAAATACAACTTAACAGCTCGAGCGAAAACTACGGGTTTTCCCGCCCATTCATAACTTATCGCGTCTAAGGCTGTTCTAATATGCTTAATATCATAACAACATCAACACCAGCATAAACACACATTTTCAAACGTTTTAGTATGCATAATAGCCCCAAAACATAAAACTTGCGTAAAAATAACTTCATGTAAAGTAGGCTCACCGTACACAGTCTGCATATAAGTTGACATGCAAACAGGTAATTTTTTACACAGTTTCGCACACAGTTTCGCTACCAATTTCGCTGACAGTTTCGCTGCTAGTTTCGCATGTCAGTTTCGCTGCCAGTTTCGCATGGCAGTTTCGCCCAACTTTCGTTAGAATTCCATGGTTGCGAAAGTACCAGCGAAAGTATAGTTTCGTTGGAAGAATCCATAGTTTCGCTAGAAAAACTGTTAGTTTCGCTGGACCAACTCGCAGTTTCGCTGGACGTATAAAAATGACATTCCAGTCTGTTTTTAACCCAAAACTTCAACTTTTTACATCCAAATCCTTTGTTTTTCATCCTAGAACTTATATCTAAGCTTTTTACATGATTTCATCCATAAAAACGTGACTTTTGTATGATTTTGGCCACTTTTCAAAACCCCAAAACCCTAGAATCCGGGTATGATCTAAAGAGACGTTTGGATGACAATTCTTACCTGGATTCTTGCTCTTTTCTTGTTGTTTGATGTCCAAAAATGCAGATCTTCAATTCTTTGCTCAAAAAAGCCTCAAATCTTCACGTTCTCTCTCTAAAAAGTGGGTTGTTTGAGTTACAAATGAGGATGAATATGGCTGATTTGTGTTTATATACTGGGTGTTCACGTGACCTTAAACTCGTCTAACACATAACCCGTAAGGTTAATTTGGTCCATAATCCA